>CM044557.2:16654584-16940199 GCA_024416835.2 Perccottus glenii | reverse complement strand
CACAAAATGTCTTTATTTAAGCACACTGTAATTGTTTGTGTATAGGCTAAATGAGTAGTTAATAAGTTTTTATTTTGTACAGATGCAAGCATAATATAGGCCTTTTTGAATGCCAAAGCTTTCAAAGAACGATCCTCCAAGTACCCTAAATATATAAAATACCTGTAAATAGTCTTACATCCACATACCTGTTTGAATGTAGATTTACTGTCAATTATTCAATAACATTTAACATTCTTTAAAGTTGATTAAATTCAAAACACTTTATAATTAAAAAAAAAAAAATAATATACATATACAGACAGAAATAGAGAGGTCAATAAGAGAAAATGTTGTTGAACTTTTATACTTATTTTAATAAACTTTGAATCCATGCATAAACATTTCAAAAATCTCTTAGTAAACATGTAACGCATAAATATTTTAGACATTTTTTATCTCGAGATTATTCCCTTTTAACAATGAAAAAGCAATTTGTCATTTAAAATTGCTTAAAACCTAAGAAATTCTAACAGAAATGTGTAACAAACCTAAAGTGTAATGAGCTTACTTGAGAATTACTTGAGAACATAATAAACATCTTTTTCTAGCTGTCCTAAGATTTGAAAAAAGGGAAAAAAGTTAACTAACATGTGATGCATAAACATGTTTAACATGTTTACTTATCCATAGATCATTTATTTCATTTTAATAATGAAATTTTAGACTATTTTCAACATAAATCTGTAACAAGCTTAAAGTGCCACGAGCTTACTTAAAAATAAACAAATAAAAGTCTTTTTCTTGTTGACTTGTTATTTAAAATACAAAAAAAAAGTCCGAAGCTCTTTCTGTCATCTGTTTACAAGAAATGTTTGCAAGTTTAAACAGCTTTTGTTGTTTATGACATTAAAACTATAAAACACTTTGGTTTGCTGTCAGGGAATCAATCACAAAACAGTGTATAGATAAACAGATTTCGCTGGAGAACAACCTTTAACCATTCGTAAATTAAATAATAGTCAGACTCAACTTAAGTTTTTACGTGCACGGGGAGAGAGACATGTGGCGCCTGAAAACACAGGGAGACTTCCACCACCTCCGTTTACGGAAATCTCCAGCTGGCCACCTGCCTCTCAGTGCTTTTTATTGAACACACAGAATTTGCCTCGCAGGGTAGGTTTGGCCATTTACAGAAACAAATACTTATATGGTTATCCTTCTGCACTTAGCTCAAAAACAGGAAGAAAAACTCATTACTTATAAGGAGTTGTCTTTCTGCATTCAGCTTAAAAACAGGAACTTGGTTATTCTGAGACGTCTTGGTATGACGTGCACAACAATTATTATAACATTTGCAACCCAAAACAGTTACCAGTAAGTAATATAATTTGGTTATGGAATCGATTTTTCAAAGATATTTTAGTTTGAGCAGCACAACAATTTGATTAAAATCATGTGATAATGTGTTGTATCAAATTACACTACATTACAATTAAATATATTTTTTTAAATGTCACCATTCTGTTACTTCAAAATTTTTCAGTAAGTTCAGTTCAGTAATTATAAAATAAATTTTAAACTTGAATTTTCAAATGTAAAACCTATAAATTTTCCCAAATTAAACTGACTTAAAATTTAAAAAAATACATTTGTGCACCTAAAATTTTCCCTGTAATAGTAAGTTAGAAAAATTATGAAACTATCCCCTTGAGTTCAAGTGTTTGGTAGTACATCATGGTATATGTATACCATTTTACATTCATTGAGGCATAACTTGTTGAGGCACATTGAAAGTGAACAAAGTTTATACAACATCCATCACCCAAACTGAACTGTTCAGGACGACATTGAAGTCAGTGCGGAGGTCTGGATAGTTCTGGTAGTTTAAAGGCAACATGAGATAGCAACCACACGTGTGAGCTTGTGGACAACACTGAAAGTCACTTGTTTCAATGAAGTTCACCGTAATGGGCTTCCCAAAAAGCAAATCAGCCCCCGTGCAGAAGCGTAAGAATCTTTTTATGGTGTTCTCGTCTAGTTCTATAACGTACTTCTTCAGGAATCTTGATACACAGCTCTGCTGGGCTGTCATAACTTCAGGGAAAACAAGGATTTCTTTCACACGCTTAGGTGTTGGTTTTTGCTCTTGTAAAATCTTTGCTAGTTCCTGTGGTTGTAAAGTACTAGAAAGATCCTTAAGAACGGGTCTCCAAGATTCAATAACAAACAGGAGTTTGGATGAGAGCTTTGTGGCCAAACTTGTCCAAAAGTTGTGGCAGGTTTTCTTCAGTAGGCCTCTGATGACAATCATTGGAATCTAGCACATCAAGAAGTGATGCAATGGCATCACACTCATGTTTTGCGATGTATTGCAGAAAGGAATCTCTGATACTGCTATATACAGTACCATATAAAGCTTCTTCAAGAAATGGCAGGAGACGAATAGGGAAATACTTCAGCGTATATCATCCTTTGACCAACACTCTTGCAATAGCTTGCTATTCATCACTCTGAAATTCATGTCTAAGAAAGGGGACTTTGACATCTGCCCCCAAAGCACACCTGGAAAGAATTCATCCCAGAATTCAGTCAAGCAGTCGCAAAAAAACCCTGATCCAATAGCCTCTTCAATCTGTCCATTAGGGAGTTTCATTTGAATACTGATCTCTTTATCAATCATTGGTCACTGAAAGTTTTCATGAGATCACACAGAGCTTGTCCTCTTCGCGCCACAATAACAGTCTTTGGAATATCCTCAATTGGAATTGTATCATCCAAACTCCCAAACTCACTTGAACCTCCTCCAATTGTGACCTCATTATCAAATGATCCCTACGGTGTATGTTCCACATAAGTTGCAATCATTGCATTTCTTGATGTGGTATCGGAGCTGAAGGCCTCTAAGCTCCATACCTCTTACACTGTTCTCACATTTGCAGCTGTTAAATTACTTTCCCGACTCAGGATTACTATTTCTTCCTGGAAGATGTACTCCGTGTTCTCCATCTCCATGTGATCAATCATTGAATCAGGCTGTATGACTGATTGATGTATGACTGTATTTGGTGATCCATGACATTAAGTGGTTCATATAACTTGAAACTGGTGTTTTCAGAGTCATTCTCTCCAAAAAATGTGAGGTCAATTGCTTTACCTTCTTTGATGCTAGAGCTGCTAGATGCCTGCACTTTCATTCAACATGGCATTTGCTTCCGGATGTGTGACATCCTTTTCTGTAGTCTCCTATTTTTGTAAATCTTTCATTGTTGACTTAACATCTACGGTGACATGTCTGGTTCCACCCCCTTTTGCAGAGCGAACTTGTTTAAAGTCATTGTCTTTTGCACTGAAGCCCATCCAGCCCAGTTCCACACGTTTAGATTTCTTCTTGGCATTTGTGTTCCCAGCATATTTGTTGTACTTTGCCACTTGGGGTACACACTCGTTTCCTCAATCTCTCAAACAAGTGACTTTTCCTGTCTGTATATTCCATCGAACACTGTTTTCTTCGACAAAAGGCCACAGTTGCCACTCTGTCTCCATAGGAGGGAATGTATTTGGCTCCCTCTGTCTCTGACATCAGTGGTATTACAGATGTGGGAATCTGTTGAAAGACATAATTGTTTCAAAAAGATTTGATTACAAAGTTTGCCTAAAAATTCTGTTTACAAATTATGTTATAATTTTTAAATCACATATTATAACAAAAGCAATAGCAAAAACGTTTAGGTTTTATACTCATAACATCATATTTAGTGAATGTTTGCAGGTTATACAAGGTTATACAAAAGCAACTAAAACTGATTAACTTGTTTTACATTAATATTGTTGTATTCAGATCACCTTTAAATTACCAATGAGGTTTTTAACTCTTTCTGGATAAATTAAAAACAATTAAAAATAAAATAGAGATGACAATCATCCCATGGTTCGGAACTACTAAACACAAAAACAGAGGTTTTGACATAATGTTTTTTCTGCAGTCTATAAAAAAATGAATTTGAAAGAATAATTACCGAAATTGCTTTAAATAAATGCTTAAATGACAAATACAGTACATTTTAACAGTCACTTGTCGACACCTAGTGTTGTCATGATGTAATCGATACAATCTTTATCTAAAGCTTAGGTTATTTTGAAATGGTTCCTTTTTACTTTTTATCTCTACCATACATCACCCTTTATATCTGAACTATAAACTTTTATCCCAGTACTTCAATGATAATTTGAATTATTGTAAGACATAAATAGCCTACTTTGTAATTTACTTTGTAATTTTGTAGAAATTGTGTAGTTGTGTACAATAGAACATACTAGTGCAGCAGCTTATTAAACTCGATAGTACGATTACTGCAGGTTTATTTTTATAAAGACACTTTACCTTGTCTTGTTCTATTTTGGTAATGTAGTTCTCCTCTATGTTGCGATGCCTCAAAAAATACAAAAGCTCGTGTGACTCCATCTACGGTCAACAAAACAAAATAAAATAAACAAATAACGAGAAACTGAAATAAACAAATAAGAAAGTCAGTGATGGCCAGGGTAAAAGGAGAAGCCCGTGCTGTGAATATTCGGCTTGTGGCTACAAAGGGATGTCGTTCCTCACCATATGATCTCGTGACCACAACTTATTATCACGTTCACGAATTAATATCTCGTGGCCACGACAAAACTAAGTGAACTGATCATGTCCCCTCCCGGTCAACGTAGAATAACAATTGCTGTTTTTGTTGTTTTTTATGTATATCCGCAGATCTTCACACAATATGTCACGTATTGCATTTTGTGTTTTATTTTGTACAGGAAAGCAAGAGTTTTCCAACTGAGCTTGTTTAACCACAAGTTCAATTGGAAATAATGACACCTAAGAACTTAGTTTCACTCAGGGCTGGACTGGTAATCTGGCATACCGGGCAAATGCCCGGTGGGCCGACGCACTTGGGGGCCGCTCCATATAATATGATTTTTTTTTGTTTGTTTTTTTTTTAATTGGCCAATGACCGGCCCATAAAGCAGGGACAGTGGCCCATTGGTTCATTTTTCATACTGACACTGGGCTGGCCCAATCATCTCTTAACAGGCTCCACCCCTCCTCCTCTGTTTCTTGTGTCAGATGCAGTTAGTGGCTCAGAGCCAGAAATCTGTGAATTTAGGATGGAGAAACAAAAGTGCAAGGGGGGTGCGGAGAAGTTGCGGGCCAAAAAAATAAAAATGCTAGATGTTGATGCCTCAACATGTGCAAAAATAACAGACATGTTTAGTGTTGTAGCTTCAGTATCCAAGCCTACAGTACCTGACGACATTTTGCAGAAACATGGAGAGTGTAATTGAAACGGTAAGCATGTTAGCTACATGATTAACAGGGTGGGAGTGTTAATCAGGGGGTGCAGGAGGAAAGTGTGTGTGTGTGTGTGGGCCTGGTTGGGCCACGACGAAGATGATGATTTACCTAAATTAATGAATATTATAATAAGACAACTTAATCGTTGTTGCCATTATATAGTCTGTCAGATTGTCACCCACTGCACTAGCCACTCAGTCAGCTAAAGTCAAATAGCACAGCATAAGCTATTTTGCATTGTTTTTGTAGATAGGTTAGCAGAGTTAACTTATTCAATTGCAACTTTGGCTGACTATTTTAATGTTAACCCTTTAATACCCATAACAGCCCTTCTCTAGAAAAACTTAAATGATGCCATTTGATTATTTCAATTATTACTCAGAATGGCTGCGTCAAAGCGCCCACGACGAGTAACGCATGCTATTTGGGGATTAAAACCCGCCTTGCATTTTGAAAGCTGTATATTTTTGTTTAGCTGTATATTCAATGAAGTAGATATTTGCTCATGTTTCTAATGAATTTTCAACCTCATTAATATGCAATATTTACGGTGAGTGAATAATATGAATATCATATATTTTTAGGACGTTTTGTGTGAGTAATTTGGTAGTATAGGTTGGTTTTCTTTTTTTTTTTTTAAGGGGAGTATCTCAACAATGAGAGGTAAATCTTGTTTGGTGTCATATTAAAGAGGGGTTTGTGCTCTTTAAAACAAAGTAGCCTATACTTGCAATTGTAAACTAGTTTTTCTGCTGTCTGGTTCATTGGAAAAAAAAAACATTTATTTTTAGAATTAGCAGTATTCTACATCCACATTATATTGGGTTCTTAAGGGTTAACTAGCTTTTATAACATGGAGCACTTTGTCCATCTAGAAATCCTGCTCTTCAAGAATACAGGACTATATAACCAAAATGGATCCTTACTAAGTGTACTTTTAATAACTCTTCCAAATAATTGTAATCCTCTCTCTCTCTGTCCTTATGTATAGTCAAGCCAGGTTGAGTTAGCAGTGGAGGAGAGAGACAGGGAGGAACCTTTGATCACCAGGGAGTCTGTCAAGAGAGAGTGAGTACCATAGATATACATAATAAAGGCTAGATGTCTCGTCCGCGCTGCTGGCCAATGGAGGTCGACGTCCGCACCTGGCGGCCATCTTGTCACAGTCAGCTTGCTCACTCGTAACATTGTGTTTTAATGGTGCATGTACTTTTTAAATAACCATAACTTGCTAAATTTTCTACCGATTTTCAAACTGTTTGGTTTGTTATAAACGTCAGAGATGTACTTATGACACTGCATACTTATGAATAATTATAACCATGGACTTCCATATGAAAATAACATTGAACAGCCCAAGGTATTTATATATATATACACACACACACACTTTTATAATATTAATATTATTATAAAATAATTTGAATTATTACGTTTATTTTAACTTCTTCAGGGTTGGGCCATTTACTAGGCTTTTCCCCTCGACATTGCACTGCGCCTACTTCAGAGAGCACTGTTCCCAGCTATTTTTGCCTACCATCAAATGCCTGACCTCTTTAGAAAGCTGAGACCCTGTAGTTTCTTAGGAAACAATCAGAATAATTGTGTGCAGTACTGGCACAGAGTTATAGAGGCTAGAATATTGTTTTTTCTTTCTGCTGGATAACAAGCATCTCAACTGACCACATTTCAGCTTCTAGGTCTCTTGATATGACTTTAGAAACACAACTGAGCCCAAGCACAAGGTCTTGTAAAGCTGTGTGCAAAAGCAGATCAATATAGAATGAAATATGAGTACTTTAGACCATTTATTTGCCAAGGTATGCTCATGCGTTTTGTAAAATGCCCTATCGAAACTCCTCATAGGACTTTTGGTTACCCAAAATACATACTGACAAATTTTTAACAAACCAAACCGATTGGAAATCATGTGCAACATAAGTTATATTGAAAAGAAAGAGCAATTCTGCCTCTCCCACTGATGTAAAATTGCTGGGTAGCAGCTAAACTGTAACTACTAACGTTAGGTCTCACTCAAAGCCAACAACTACAACCACATTCACAAAGACTGTAATTTAGACAAAAAATTGGTTGTCATAAAATCGTTGTCAGTAAAACTATAACTGAACAGCTCGATTGTGGTCTCAGCCTTGATAACTTGCACAAGTAACGTTAGCCGTGATACACAACTATGCTGCACGATTAAGTCGTCTTTCGAAAAGAAAAGCTGCAATTTCAACATGTTCATGCATCCAGAATTATAGCCACGTTATTAACGTTTGTAAGAAATCAAACATTTTGTAAACCGTCAAGATTTCAGCGAGATAAGAGTATTTGTGTTCGTGCAGATCACTCACCTTACATCAGGTACCACAGAGCCCGGCAGAAAGCTTGCCTGTGACAAGATGGCCGCCGGTGATGACGTTAGAGACTCCGCCGTAAGACATCTAGCCTTTATTATGTATATTTATGGTGAGTACACTGGGCCACTTGCACTGGTACACTGGTCCATGGCACTTAGTTCTCAGCTTTGTATGGGTTTTTGAATGGAACAGTAGATATGCATATCTACAGGGACCGCAAGGATGGTGTACTAGTTGGTTGTGTCTGACCGATTGTGGTGGGCGGTCTGAGTAAAAATGCCAGGGCCTTTTTTTTGTCCCAGTCCAGCCCTGACTACAGGCCAATGTCATGCCAAAATTAAAGGTTAACTCGAACCTGGTTCCAACGAGTTGATTGGTCACTGTAAATTTCAACTGAGAATATTTTGGCTTTTTTGTAGTTATAAATAAGTCTATGCAGAATGACCATTAGTCCTTTTCTCCTCATATTTTTAAAGTCGCTGCTCCCAATGTTGTAGTTTAAGAGTTTGTAACAATTTAACTACCCCAATAGGTTGATGCAGGAGAAGATGAACGAAGCATCAGGGAACATCTCCGAGTAATAAAGGAGGAAACAGAGAAGCTTAGACCAAACTTAGAGCTTCTTAAAGAAAGGATGGCGCTGATAAAAATTTACCAGAGAAATTTTGTGTCTAACCACAGCACGGAGGAGATTATCTCTAAATTTCTATGTTTCAGACTGGCCAAAATGGTAAGTACAGTAGTGTATTAATTGCCTCCATAGTTATGACTTATGACTAACGAGTTATGACTGTCTTTTCTACTTTGCCTTCATCTTAACATAAGCTCCTTTGGGATCTGAGAGACCGTACCAACGTTGATGTGGACCAACAGATTCTCTCTCAGCTCTCGGTAATGGAACCTAAAGTCCTTCAAGTTTCACAGAGTCCCCTGATGGAGAAGTTCAGGCGTGTGGTTGATGACTGTGAAGACGGCAGACTGAAAAAAGGTAATTAAATCTGCACTGCTTAGATTTTCTGTGTATCACTGTCTGACACCCATATCTGCCTGAGATCATACGTTCCTGCATGTATCTGTCTTGTGTAATAATAAAGACTAATTTCTAGTTTATTAAAGGTAGTAATAGTCTTGGTAATTAATTGAAAAACAAAGAAAACGTATTAGATAAAAGCATCCACCCATGTTATGTTAACCTAACTCTTGTTTTATTTAAAGGACTACAGTTGGAAGCAGCTATTCTGCTCTTGCCTGCACTGTTTCAGGAGGACCCGGGGTTGCTTTTTGAAGTTGAGGTGAGCCATAAACAGTTGACTGAGTGTTAAGCAAGTCTAATTAAAGCACTACAATTATTGCTAATTTTGCTGTGCAAATGACTTCAATGCAAACATTAGTTTTTGTTTGCTGGTCTACACAAACTATGCTTTCAAAGTTAAGAGAAAATTACATAAATTTTTAGTTAATGGCCAAAAGTATGAGCAGTTGTATGACAGGAGTTAAAATTAATTATAAAACTGATAGTTCCGGTCCTTGATTCTGATTGGTTAAGCGTTGTAAATTACTCAAACATATACCTGGGACTTAATGACATTAAAGGTACATGGTGTAGTTGTAGTGTATTATTAGCTAAAATCAATGTCTTTATAATTATAAAACTGTTAGTTCCAATCCTTGATTCTGATTGGTCAATAGCTGTGTTTTATTGCACGATAAAACACAGCTATGAACACATCACCCAATGGTTCTCTATATTACTACAACACCCCTAGCAACCACTCTTGGCAACCTAAACACATGTTTGATCTCATTGAAGCTATAGTGGAGTATTGTGAAAGATCGAGTAAAGTGAGTGTACTTGAATTTACAGTACTGTAGACATGTATTCAGGTCAGTCCTATATTTGTAATAAAATAAACTGTTTGAATGTCCTGCGATTACCTTGTCCTTTTAACACAAAGTTAAGGGGTTTTCCCATGCCTATAGTCATCTGTCAGTTGCGTCTTCCTCCTTCGTGATAACAAGGTTGACTCAGAGCCTTCCAATATAAACGTCCTTCTCTACCGATTCCAGATGACTCACTCATAAAGACAGTTTTTGCCTCCATCTTTTGGCAAAATAATATATGTAACTTCTGTTGCTGTTTATGGCTGGACAGGGACTATTTTTATTTTTTTTTCCAGCAGAAGGAATGCTTTTAGTGATATTTTTCGGCTTTAATATTGGTACTGTGTGGCAACCGTTTTATAAAAGCAATAAGGTACTCGAGGCAAGTTCTGTATTGTGATTCCTACACCGTGCTCCTGCGCAACTGCTGTTTGTCACGGTCTTTGTTGCTGCATATGTTCTTTAAAACCACATCGCTTGGCAGATGAATAAATGTGTAATTTTTTTGTTGCTGGTCTTTATTTTATGAATAAAATAAATATTAAATTTTTTTTTAATAAAGTACGTTTTATAAATGCAATAAGTTCTTTGAAGCCATATTTTACATTAGATGTAGAACAGCAAGGGGGTTTTAGGCACTCCACTCCTTAAATTCACTGTAAAACTGCTTCAATGGGCTTATTGTTTTATTCAACTACTTAAGGTTTGCCTTTCAAATAAATGAAGATGGTTAATGCTATTATCCCTTATCCCTCAGGGCCATGCTCAGACCTGCCCTCCTGACACACCAACACCTAAAATGGTGCTCAAAGGCTGCAGGGAGGGTCATCCCATGCAATACGACCACATTGTCGTCATGTTGGATGGCCAGTCCATTACTGAGGAGAGCGAGGACATCTCAATGGCACTGGGCCTCATCCTTTGTATATATTTTCTGTTTGGGATCCAATATCCTAAAGGACTGAAAAAGACACTGATCTTCCTGGAGTGCGTTGTCTTAAAAATGAAGGATGCAGCCGGACTTCCTGTCACAATTAAAAGAGTGTACAACTCAATCTGTGAGTCTCTCTCTCTCTAGTGTACAACTCAATCTGTGCATAGAGTCTCTGTCTCTCTCATATTCCAATTTCTATTTTTTTTCACCCAGTGTTGTTAGTTAAAAAGCACTGATTATATTTGCAACTAAAATAAATGAATTAAACTGTTAAAAGTGTAATGTATTTTCTTTCAGTAAGCTTTTAGTACAGGGTTTTGAATCTTTCAATCCATGATTTGGTATAAAAGCGTCATTTAGAAGCATATTGACTCAAACATTGTAGTATATGGCATGATAATGACCTACTACCTAAAAAGAAAAAAAAGTTTCTAAAAATCCACCATTTGACAAATGTGCTATAAAGCTTAAGTGCCATTAATGCCAAAAGAGGTTCCCCTATAACGAACCAAAGAACCAATGTTGAGCACCATTTTTGTTGAAGAAATTGTAAACAATCAAGGTGCTTTATAGCACCTCTTATGGTTCTACATAGCACCATTTGACAAAGGTGCTTTATAGCACCTCTTATAGTTCTACATAGCATCATTTGACAAAGGTGCTGTATAGCACCTCTTATGGTTCTACATAGCATCATTTGACAAAGGTGCTGTATAGCACCTTTAAAGATAAGTGCTATATGGCACTTAAAGTGGTTCCCCCATGATTACGAGCCAAAGAACCACCTTTAGTGCTATTTAGCACCTTTTTTTTTAGTGTAGATTAACATAAACTTCAACACATCAATCCACAAAACCATGTTCCCTTCATATTTAAAAATGGCTCTGAAATATAAACATGATGTGTTGAATGCATACTATGATACGTGTGTATTATAATACACATAATATAATGAGATGAAGTAGATTCACTTCTGTATTGTGATATTCTGTATTGCCAACAGTCTGTGTGTGGGGGGGAACAATGGAAATCAAAACGGTCAAACTAAATTCTTTAAATTTAAAATGAAACTTTCTGTCGACTCTTGTTTTTGTTTCTTACTTCACAATTTCAACCCTCCTCCTTTATCCGGGCTTGGGACTGGCAAAAGTGACCTAAAAGAGACACTCCGGCGGAGTTACTTTTAATTATTTTTTTTATTTATTTTTTTATTTATTTATTTTTTTTTTTAATATATACTTATGGTCCACTTAGGAGCCTACAACATGTCACAGTAAAGTATTAACATTTTTAACCGTAATTTCTTTTTTGTTTTTTTGTTTTACAATATTGTTTTGTTTTTTTTTTTTTGTTTTTTTTCTGAAGTTTAGTTTTTAACCTTATGGTCTACTTAGGAGCCTACAACAAGTGACTGAAAAACATTAACAATTTTAACCATACATTTTTTATGTGTACAATATGTGTGTATATATGTGTGTGTGTGTGTGTATATATATATATATATATATATATATATATATATATATATATATATATATATATATATATTAAAATACCAAAGTCTCTCTAGATTAACAATCTAAATGGACCAAAAATTTATCATAGAAAAACCTGACAATGGCAACCTGAAAAATGGTAACTGGCCCTAATTCAGGTTAATTAGGCCCGAGCCGGTGATGACCGGGAGGCTTGAAATCTGGGACCAATAAAAATGACTTTTAGTTGTACATTTACTGGGTCAAATTGAGGATCATTTTGCAGAAAAATATGATAAAAAATATATACCGAATTATAATAAAAAAATATAACTCGAGCAAAAAGTTTAGAAAAACGCTTGTCTATTTTACATACATGTGTTTAGCTCATTTTGCCCAAGTTTGGTGTCTGTGGAATGAAGCAGCTATTGTCTGTGTACTTTTAAAAAGAGGTGTATTTTAAGTCGGTTCACATTTTCAATTCAAAATGGCCGCCTTCCCGTGTGTGATAGGATGTGGTCCCCATTGGCTTTTTGTTCATAAGCCCATGCTGGATGTGTGTACCAAGTTTCATTTGCCTACGACAAACTAAAATTTTCACTTCCCATTGACCTTTTTCCAAATATTTGGGACGTTGCTATGGCAACACATTTATAGATAGGGGGTGGTTGTCATTGGCTTTTATGCTCGTCATGACATAAGAGATGTGTGTACCAAATTTCATGTCTCTATGACAAACTAAATTCTTGGGTCCCATTATAAGTTTGTAGGGGGCGCTGGAGAGCCATTTCTAAAGATAACCCTTTTATTTACATATTTTTGTGTTCAGGTCATGAATGTGCACAAACGCCTTTTTGGGTCCAACTCGATCCGAGAAGGCGTTTGAGAGTTAAGAGACGTTTTATTTTCACAAAAATGGCCACCTCGTTACAGGCTTGCCACACCCATACCCGATAAGATATCAACAACAAAGTCCATAGGACACCTCAGGGCAAACAGAAAAGTTTATTACAGCCATACCGTAAACTCAACAGAAAATCTACTATGTTGGGTGGAATGCGTGACCACCTAAATCTCACCCCTTGTGTCTAAAGGCTTTTCATCTAAACAGCTCCAAATTTGGTGAGTATCATCTAGACACGTGTGCAAAAAAAAGTTATCAATTTGTTTTTTGATACATTTGTGGCTGTGGTCGTAATGAGTCTGTGAAGAGGCAACTATTGGGAAATAAATGCCATTTCCCAATTGCCAGGATCCTTCCTTTAGAGGAGGCCCCTCCAGAGCCACGGCTAGAGTCTTAGAAAACTCCTCAGAATCCTTTTACCGTGAAGTTTACGCTTTAAAGCACAAATGCACTCCTCCGAGTGCATGTGTCCCAGCGGTCTCAAGAGAGGCGAGGGCCTTTATCGCCGCTATGCGGCTTTAATTAGGCCCGAGCCGGTGACCGGGAGGGGCCTATTGTTTTGTTTTTATAACTTGGTACATCCATAGGACACCTCAGGGCAAACAGAAAAGTCAATGACAGTCACACCTAAACTTAACAGGAAGTCCGCCATGTGGGGTGAAACGCGCCACTAAAATCGCACCCCTTTGCGCAGAAAGATGCAAATCATTGTGTTTTAATCTAAATGGCCCCAAATTTGGTGAGTATCATCTAGACACATGTGCCAACCAAAGTTGTGACTTTGTTGTTGATATCTTATCGGGTATGGGTGTGGCAAGCCTGTAACGAGGTGGCCATTTTTGTGAAAATAAAATGTCTCTTAACTCTCAAACACCTTCTCGGATCGAGTTGGACCCAAAAGGCGTTTGTGCACATTCATGACCTGAACACAAAAATATGTAAATAAAAGGGTTATCTTTAGAAATGGCTCTCCAGCGCCCCCTACAAACCTATAATGGGACCTAAGAATTTAGTTTGTCATAGAGACATAAAATTTGGTACACACATCTCTTATGTCATGACGAGCATAAAAGCCAATGACAACCCCTATCTATAAATGTGTTGCCATAGCAACGTCCCAAAAATGTGGAAAAAGTCAATGGGAAGTGAAAATTTTAGTTTGTTGTAGGCAAATGAAACTTGGTACACACATCCAACATGGGCTTATGAACAAAAAAGCCAATGGGGACCACACCCTATCACACACGGGAAGGCGGCCATTTTGAATTGAAAATGTGAACCGACTTAAAATACACCTCTTTTTTAAAAGTACACAGACAATAGCTGCTTCATTCCACAGACACCAAACTTGGGCAAAATGAGCTAAACATATGTATGTAAAATAGACAAGCGTTTTTCTAGACTTTTTTGCTCGAGTTATATTTTTTTTTATTATAATTCGTATATTTTTTTAATCATATTTTTCTGCAAAATGATCCTCAATTTAACCCAGTAAACGTACAACTAAAAGTCATTTTTATTGGTCCCAGATTTCAAGCCCAGCAAACAATTTATGTATTTGAAGTCCCCGAAAAAAAAATATGAAAAATGACTCAGTGGCGACCCCTAGAAAAGTCAAAATACATCGGGCCTATGGAAAGTGAAAGTAACTTTATTCCAATGTAGAAAAATGAAACTTGGTACATCTATAGCACACCTCAGGGCAAACAGAAAAGTCAATGACAGCCACACTCTAAACTCAACAGGAAGTCCGACATGTGGGGTGAAACGCATGGCCACTAAAATCGCACCCCTTGCGCAAAAAGATGCAAATCATTGTGTTTTAATCTAAATAGCCCCAAATTTGGTGAGTATCATCTAGACACGTGTGCCAACCAAAGTTGTGACTTTGTTTATGATATCTTATCGGGTATGGGTGTGGCAAGCCTGTAACGAGGTGGCCATTTTTATGAAAATAAAACGTCTCTTAACTCTCAAACGCCTTCTCGGATCGAGTTGGACCCAAAAAGACGTTTGTGCACATTCATGACCTGAACACAAAGATATGTAAATAAAAGGGTTATCTTTAGAAATGGCTCTCCAGCGCCCCTACAAACTTATAATGGGACCCAAGAATTTAGTTTGTCATAAAGACATAAAATTTGGTACACACATCTCTTATGTCATGACGAGCATAAAAGCCAATGACAACCACCCCCTATCTATAAATGTGTTGCCATAGCAACGTCCCAAAAATGTGGAAAAAGTCAATGGAAAGTGAAATTTTTAGTTTGTTGTAGGCAAATGAAACTTGGTACACACATCCAGTATGGGCTTATGAACAAAAAAGCCAATGGGGAACACACCCTATCACACACGGGAAGGCGGCCATTTTGAATTGAAAATGTGAACCGACTTAAAATACACCTCTTTTTTAAAAGAACACAGAAAATAGCTGCTTCATTCCACAGACACCAAACTTGGGCAAAATGAGCTAAACACATGTATGTAAAATAGACAAGCGTTTTTCTAGACTTTTTTGCTCGAGTTATTTTTTTTATTATAATTTGTTATATATTTTTTATAAAATTTTTGCAAAATGATCCTAAATTTGACCCAGTAAACGTGCAACTAAAAGTCATTTTTATTGGTCCCAGACTTTAAGCCCAGCGAAAAATTTATGTATTTGAAGTCCCCGAAAAAAAATATGAAAAATGACTCAGTGGCGACCCCTAGTAAAGTCAAAATACACTGGGCCTATGGAAAATGAAAGTAAAATTTTCCAATGTAGAAATACAAAACTTGGTACATCCATAGGACACCTCAGGGCAAACAGAAAAGTTTATTACAGCCATACCGTAAACTCAACAGAAAATCTACTATGTTGGGTGGAATGCGTGACCACCTAAATCGCACCCCTTCTGTCTAAAGGCTTTTCATCTAAACAGCTCCAAATTTGGTGAGTATCATCTAGACACGTGTGCCAAAAAAGTTATCAATTTGTTTTTTGATACATTTGTGGCTGTGGTCGTAATGAGTCTGTGAAGAGGCAACCTTTGGGAAATAAATGCCATTTCCCAATTGCCAGGATCCTTCCTTTAGAGGAGGCCCCTCCAGAGCCACGGCTAGAGTCTTAGAAAACTCCTCAGAATCCTTTTACCATGAAGTTTACGCTTTAAAGCACGAAATGCACTCCTCCGACTGCATGTGTCCCCGCGGTCTCAAGAGAGGCGAGGGCCTTTATCGCCGCTTGCGGCTTTAATTGTATTTTATTTTTATTTTTTTTCAGATCCCCCTTCACATACACAGGCTGTGCTGGCTCACAGAAAGAGTGGGTCATCGTAATTTTGGTCAAAGCTTTCTATAGCAGGTTCAGCAACTGATGGAGCTGACTTAAATGAGTAAGCAGCTGATGTGCCAATAAGCTGCAAAACATTATCAGGCAGCTGGTGCCCATAGCAAGCCTCACCAGACAGCTTCAGTCCATATCGAATGTACAAGATGGAGTTAAGGGTCTGCAAGGACATCCGATTTCCAGGCTTACTTTTGACCACACTCATCTGGCTGAATACTCTCTCGACTTCAGCATTCGAGTGTGGTAAGGACAACACAGACACAGCAGCCATGGCAAGTTCTTGAAACGGGTTGATATTAGCTGCATCTCTGAACTTCCAAATCTCATTCCAGAAACCCAGTGTGTTTTTTGTCTCATTCCATTTACTAAGATGGACGGCACGCCATTGCTGGACAATCTTGTCTATCTTTTCAGGGGAGTAGCCGAGGAGCTTGGCTATTTTTTCTATTTCTCCAGGGCTCTCATTGTGCTTTAAAGTTTCCTCCACATTAAAAACTGACATGTACTGCAATGCTTCGATGTTGTCCGGCAGTCTCACCCTCAACTCATTAGTGAGAGAGATGGCGAAGGCTACACACCGCTTACGGACATTGTTTAATTCCTCAGGCACAACATGGAGCTCAGCTGCCTTTGACTCAAAAAGGTAACCAAGGTAATGTTTGGGACTGATGTATCCATCTATTGGCCCTTTGAGCACGTCAACATTTGCCAGTGGATTCATCACCCTGCTGCTCACAGACTTGATCAGGCTAACCAAGCTGTTAAGTAGCTTAAGAGGATCCACTTGCTCTCCCTCAAAAGCCTTGATGGCCAGTTGTACCTCACCCAGCACTGACTTCAAAAAGGTCAAATACAAAATGTTTTGAGGATCACTATACATGGAATATAAAACCTCAGCCATGTAGCAGTGTTCACTGGACTTGGTGACTGAGAAATGCAGCCTAAGCTCCTCCCACTGGTCCAAAATGTGTGAAACTGCAGGTTCAATAGAGAGCCAACGTGTGGCACACACCTTGGTTATCTGCAAAGGTTTTTCCCCACAGTTGATGGTCTCATATATGGCCTTGTAGGCCTCCCTGCGCTTTGGAGACACTGAAAACCATTTATAGGTCTCTCTTACTAAGTACTCCACACTACGGGGGATAGTGTCATTGGAAGCATGACTTACAGCAAGCTGCAGAGAGTGGCACACACAACGAATAAGAACCAGATCTTTGAGACCATACTCTTCCTTCAGGACTTTATGGACCCCATTGTTAATCCCCGTCATAACAGAGGCATTGTCAGTCCCTATCCCCAGGAGTTTCTCTTTTTTAAGACCACAATTCTCGAGGAAACCCACAACAGCACAGGCTATGGATCTGGCATCTCCTCCCTCCAATTCGACAAGCCCCAGAAATGTTGAGACAATTGTCTGCTTGGTGACACTAAAGTACCTTATCACAACCCCAGGTATTTAGAAACACTTACATCTGTGGACTCATCGAGGAGGAGGCTAAAACGCTGGTCACCCACATCTGTGACAAACCTTTTGAGAAAATATGGTGCTAGAATGTCATTCTTCATTTCTGTGCACTTTTTCCTGTGCATTTTGAAATGGGTAGCAGCAGTGGAATCTGGGAAAGCAGCTCTACATGCTTCTCCAATGTGATCACATGCCAGCATAGAACAGCGTTCAAAAATAGCTAATGCCATGGTGACCTCAGCCTTTTAGTAGAGTCAATTTTATTTATCATACATGGAAGTTTTTTTTGAATGGAACTATAAGGTTTTGCCTTTTGAGTGTGTTTTTGGGTTGTCTTGTGTTTTCTTATATCACTAAGTTTGGCATAGAAATCGGTCTTACAATACAGACAGTATGCTCGTGTATTATCCCCGATAAACGGCTTTAACCAGCCTTGGAATTCAGGGTTTGATTCCCACTCCTTTCTGTATTTTTGGCTATACAGTTTGGATTGCGACATGATGATATGCTAGCTAGCAAGCTTATCTTGATTCACAGAGGTGTGGACCAGAGTTGTGAGTGACTGAGATTGTGTGAGTTAAATAAAATACAGCGATTTATTTTTGTGAAGTGATTTAATTTTTTTTTTTTTTCGACAAAGAACATTTTACATTTTCGAGTGCTGAATGTAAGCCTGGGCGGGATCCACCAGCGGTGGCTTGCCAAGTTACCGCACATGCGCGATTCATTTGCAGTCTGGACGTGGAGGGGTGAACAACTCCTGCTCTGACTGCAGCTGGGAGGGGCTGCTGCGCGAGGACTATGAGTGCTTTGGGATGGGGTTTTGGGGCCGCGCAGCACCCGCTGCTCATTGATTAGAGTAAGAACGATGTGTGCTTTCACTTCAGAAAGTCTCCAAAAGTCTCCAATAACTCCAGAAAAAGTCGCTAGATTTGTCGCTAGTCGCTTTTTTTTTTTAATTTGTCGCTAGAGGGGTCTGAAAACTCGCTAAATATAGCGACAAAGTCGCTAAGTTGGCAATACTGGTTAGAACCAGTGGACACATGTGGACACACTGGCTACAGTGGCAGGGACAGACTGCTTCCTGCGAGGGGCGTGGCCATAGATTACTATTACTTTTGTGGTTTCAAGTTGACCAAGGACACAACTCGTTGATACAGGAATGCTCTAAATAAAAAATATGTACAACTGTGATTCTACAATAAATCAATTAAATAAAGTAGCTACAATGCCATATAATGTCTTTTCTTTATATCTCTTTTAACAGGGGACAAGCACAGCTGTGCCCACCAATTTCTTTTTTTCAAAAGACAAACATCCAAAGCCTAGACGGCCACGGCAGGTATGTATTGCTGAACAGGTAAGTGTCAATTACATTGAAGAGGTTGAGAATGTTAATAATGTGTCAAATGACAGTGTTGAGTGTCAAAGTGTAAATATTATTATGTATGTCATGTACATTTGTGTCCATGCAAACCTTAAATTGGAAATGAATGAACTTGATTAGACCATTTTCTATCTGTCTTAGAGCCTGCATGAACGGGGCCTAAGTACATTTCAGAGAGCCTGTGTGTGCAATAGTTTACATCGTCGGTGGAATATGTCTGATAACAGGATTTGTTTTTAATAGAGTTGGCAGAATAATTTCCTCTGTTATGTTCCTCTGTGGGCATGAAAGTGAACTTTCATGCCCACCCTAGTTCATTGTATTTTTACATGTTATGTATTGTCTTGTGCTATTATTTTTAATCCTTATGTCCTGTTTCTGGATGTGCATTTTATTTAACGGTTGTTGTCCCGTCTTATATGTTCCTCAAGGCCTGCACCTTGTTATGGTGAGTGGGCTTTCAACCAAGACAGGCTAACTTGAATTTGTTTTGTGATTTATTTATTTTTTTGTCTGACTTTCCACAGTGTCCTGTCCTGCAGCAGCCATTTCCTCCTTCACCCTTACAACCTGATGGGACAAGGCTTCGTTTGTTGCTTTTCAAACCTTTTGGAACTGCATTACAAACATATGTGACACCTTTTACACACTTTACAAAAAAAAACTGTTTACAATTCATTTGCACTTTTTTATTTTCAATGAAATGTACTGTATCATATGTTTTACAATTTTAAACAAAACTTTTTTTCTGCTTTAAGTATGGGCATGCCTTACTTATAATTTAATCTGCCATCTAGTGAATGATATAAAATCCAAAAATACGAAAATGTCAAATCTGTTGTTTACAACATTGTCTAAGATGTCTAAACTACAATAGAAAAAGTTAGATTAGCATGCTATAGTATAGCTACATACCACAAGCATTATTCAAAAGCCTTTTAAAATGTTAACTATATAACATATTATAGAGAGATACATAGCGTGTTCATGAATCTAAAATTATTGTTTTAATTTAGAAGTACAATTGCACAATCTACAGGTTCTTTCTGTACATTTAATACATGTTTTAACTCTATTTAGGAAAAGTATGTGACAATCTTTCAATCTATAGTTTAATCCCCAAAACATGCACAAAAACCAGAAGTGGGAATTAATACAATTGAGAGAGAGAGAGAAGAACTTTATTGTCCCCGTGGGGCAATTGGGTTTGCGGCGCAGTCTCAAGGCACTACATGACAACATATAACAAAAACAATACGATGCATTACAAAACACTAAAATACATACATACAAATAAAAATACCATTGGGTCTAACCCTGCCAGCTCGACAGATAGCTTATTTCAAATGATTTAACGCCTTAATGGCTTGTGGTACAAAAGAAAATTTTGATCTGTTCTTGGTCATAAGAGGTTGGCAGAAACGACGCCTAGATGGTCGTTTCTGCCAACCTCATAAGTTTATCAGCTTATACGCAGCAGCAGGTGATGGTGTTACTCCTGTCCGCTTCTCCAAACTCTGCTGCTGCACATAAGTTTATCAGCTTATACGCAGCAGCAGGTGATGGTGTTACTCCTGTCCGCTTCTCCAAACTCTGCTGCTGCACATAAGTTTATCAGCTTATACGCAGCAGCAGGAGATGGTGTTACTCCTGTCCGCTTCTCCAAACTCTGCTGCTGCACATAAGTTTATCAGCTTATACACAGCAGCAGGAGATGGTGTTACTCCTGTCCGCTTCTCCAAACTCTGCTGCTGCACATAAGTTCTTTGAGCTTATACACAACAGCAGGAGATGGTGTTACTCCTGTCTGCTTCTCCAAACTCTGCTGCTGCACATAAGTTTATCAGCTTATACGCAGCAGCATGGTTTGCTCATGTGTTCCAAGGTTTCTCTAACGGTTTTGTCTTCTGAGTGAATCGATGCTGAAATTGGACTATAGTTCTTCTCAGCCTTGCCATCATTCCACTGTCCTTCAATTCTTTCACCTCGGCCTGTAACTCCTCTGTGACTTTCTGTTGTTGTGTCAAAGATCTATTTGTTTCTTGAAGTTGGTCTAAAAGCGCATTTTTCTCTGTCATCAGGTCAATTTTCTCCTTTTCCACTTTTCTGTTCAGTGACTTTAGTTCCTCAAGTTCTTTGGACTCGTTCATAATTAAATCCCTCAGATGAGAAATCTCAGCTTCTGCTGTCTCTTTGTGAGATTTGTGGACCTCTTCCATTTTCGTGTTCAATAGCTTAAGTTCATCGAGTTCTGCCATCACAGACTCTTTACTGTTCTTGAGATGCTGCACCTGATTTAGAAGGCCTTTCTTCTCGGCCTCTAGCATCATAAAGTCGTTTTTGCTGAGATGGTAAGACCGACAGTACAGTTCTTTTTTCTCGTATTCCGTGACTAAATCCCTCAAAGTGTCGTCAGTCTCCTGCAGCTCTCGTCTGAATCTTACATTCTGGGAATTGAGTTCACTCATCTCCGACATGAGGCGCGCTTTAGAATTATTTACTGAGGTTTCTCTTTCCTCAAGACTTTCCACTTTCTTAATAAGCTCATCCCTCTCCGTGATCGTGCGTGTATGTAGGTCTTGTACTTCTGCATGCTTAAACTTTAGCTTTTCCATCTCGTCCTTGAGGCATGCAAAATCATTTTTACTGGCCATAAGTTGCAGAAGCAGCTTACCTTTGTCCATCTCTGGCTGTAATAAAAGCTCTAAGCTCTCAGGTAAATACTGTGGCTAGGCCCAAATTATTGTGAAGCCTTGTCCTCAAAGTCACAAGCTTGTTCCCTTTGTCACTGTTTTTTGTTCTAGTGCTAGTGCTTCTAAACCTTTTCTGCTTTATATATTCTGTTTCTATTCTGTATTCTCTTTAAATCCACAAATGTCTGCCTTCGTCTGTTGTGTCTGAGTAAAAAGTGTTTGACTCCAGTTGAATTCAAACACTTATAAACATGCCACCATGTGATGTCATGACATTTCACCATCTTGTGACATCATGGGATTCCAAAACCAAGTGGCCGGATTGCCATGGAAACATTAGTTGCCATGGAAGTCTTTTTTCCAGGATCACTGTTTTTAAGGAAAACCGTACAAATTGAGTAAAATCTAAAAACATAAATAAATAAAAATGATATAAGTATATTTCTGAACAATATTAGTCTGGGTTTGATCTGATCTGACAGGAAACAGGATGAAGGTTTTGTCATAGATCTGGTGGAACTCCAGATATGTTAAAAGTCAACACAACACATTTGCAACACATTTGAGGTGTTAATTTAAATTAGATTTTCTCAAAATTGTAAATTATTTTATTTCATCAAAGCTTCAATTGTGTATTTGTTCTACAGTTAAGGGCAAAGTATAAAAAAGATGAAACTGCACTGGTGTCCGCTCTACTGTTGGCCATGTTAACTAGCGGCACAAACGATAGATTGTAGTACAGCCTATATTCTCTGGGCCGCTTGGTCTATTTCTAACTCTGGATGTTTGGACTGTGACGCCACTGCACCGGTCCACCAGGGAAAACTACTGAGCGTCTCGACTACTACTCCGCCTTTGAAAGAAAACAAAAAATCTACAACAAAAACAAATAGTTAACAGACACCTGTATTAGACCAGAAATAAACTTACAACTGACCAGTTTGTACCCCGCCTTATAGGCCTGTAGCGAAGGTTATTAATGGTCAAGCGGTCAGTTACAATGTTCAAGAGTCGCCTCTTCTGTGAGGACTTCCTCCCTGCTATTTCCTATTTTTATGAGACTCTAAAACAGTACTCGCTTCTACACATTAATGACTTCTGCGGCTGACAGATCACTGTAGGCGGGCCAGACCAGATTACTAGTCGGTTGGTTAAAACCTGGTCTAACCCTAAAACAGCTCTGTCTATGAAATTGGGCCCCAAGCGTGTGACTCCTCTAATGAGCGCTATCCCTCAAGACAGTCCCATCTTTTTTATAGAGGATTTTAGTAGAGGACTTACCTTAGGCTTATGTGCGGCGGTCGAATCTCCCTGTTATTCTGATGTCCATTGGACAATTCGGACGGCCTGCCTGTTAGTGAGTCTGATCCAGGGCTGGACTGGTAATCTGGCATACTGGGCAAATTTAACAGCTATTAGAGTTGATTTCAAATTAGTTGATAATTGCAGTCAAAGTCATGAAGTCCACTTACTATCGAAGAACGAGAGCAAGCCAACAATGGCAACGAGAGATGGGTGGAAAACCCCACTGGAAAAACAAAATGTAGCTCGGCCGGGAAACTCCACTTGCGTTAGCAACAGGTTAGCAATTGCCTTAGCCTCGGCTACAGCGGAGTGGGCGTAATTACCCACACACGCGCTCATTATGCCCACCCACGGGCTTACGAGGCAACACTCCCTTTGCCTATTTTAGTAACATCCTCTGACGAAGGAGTCTGAAATGTCCGGATGTAATCTCCATTTTTTTGCCCTGACTTTGAGGCTATTTCGGCGACTAGGGGACCAACGGGCGGATAACATCCATTTTTATTTACAATCTATGTAACTACCACTAAACACAAGACAGCGTCAGCGACAATGACGAGGAGCCGGGGAAATTCAAAGGTGGCGTTCTCAAACTGGAAGTACCGGCACTACTTTTCGTTAGTTGACATTAAAGGCAAGAATGTTTCTGTAACATGCCATGTCCAGAAAAAAAAGACTTTATCCACGTCTGCCTCAAGTAACTCAATCATGAAGCACCTCACATCAACACATGCTAACACGACACTTGTTGCTGCTGCTAACCCCAAAGGCAGCTAGCGTGAGTTCCAGTGAAGGAGACAGAGCCACTGTTAAAACAAGCAACGCTGCTTTTACGTGTCAGCAACAACCACTGGTTTAGTTGTTAGATGAGGAGTATTTTAGAATAGATTAATGTATTGTTCATTTTCTTTGAGAAATTTACCATTTACCATTTAGTGTGACTTTACATTTACATTTGTAAATTTACATTTGTGTGACTTAATTTTGCCATTGAATTTTATTTTCAATATTTATTTTTATATGTTTTTATTTCTATGTATATCATATGTCAGACTGCAATCTATTGAGTTGTCATAAATACCAAATGTTCTAAAATACCATATATAGTGTTTTTATTCATTAATCAGTTAATTTAAACATCTTTGATATTTAAGCTGTTATAGAACGTAATACCGTTATAGAACACAAAAAATAACTTCAGTTAATTTGCTGAGTAACCAAGTTACTTTTACAATGTGGTAACTGAGTTACTAACTCAATTACTTTTTGAGAGAAGTAATTTGTAACTGTAACTAATTACTTTTTTGAAGTAAGATGACCAACACTGTTTATAAACAACAAAGGTTTATGAATTACACAAGAGATGCTGTAACTGTGAATTGAAACTGGAAATGAGAGAAAACTGGTCCAAGGACTGGACAGAACAAAATAGCACTGAGCATGCTTTTAAAAAAGGGGGGATCTCCAAAAATGATTTCCTCCAAAATAACACAGGTCTAGTTACAGCAGAAATAAAGCCTTTAAGAAAGGACTTCAAACTCTAGCAGAAGAATTGGCAAAATATTCTGGACTAGAGAAAATAATCTTAACCTGGTTTTACAACATATTTGGAAAATTTACTGGGATTTGTATACCAGGAACTTAACCCCATAAAAATCTCTGGGGTATTATAAAGAGGATGATGCGATATGCCAGACCCAACAATGCAGAAGAGCTGAAGGCCACTATCAGAGCAACCTGGGTTCTCATAACACCTGAGCAGCGCCAAAGACTGATCGACTCCATGCCACGCTGTTAGTAATAATCATCAAAATAAAAAGAAATAAACATCTGAAATATATGTATGTGGTTCAGCTGGAGCCCAGTGTCAAAGGCCTTGTGTTACTCTTGTCCGTCTGTCCAAACTCTGCTGCTGCACATAAGTTCTTTAGTGAAGGGTCGTCATGAGTGAGCCGGCTCTTTTAAGTGAAGGATGGTCACATATCTGAAGAGACAACTCTTTTTAAAAAATAAATAAATAAAATAAAAAAATATTGAATTATTTTATTTTAGTTAAAAAAAATACTAATAATCCAATGAACAACACAAAAATTCATTTGAACAGTCTATTCCTGTCAATCACGCGGTGTCAGCCAATTATTTTAGAATGGAGGTCTGAACGCGCCGGTTCTACGCACAACCTACACCTACATATGCGATCTGTGCACCCAACTGTGAAGCTAGAGGAGCTTCGATAAACTAGTGAAGGTGGTGGAGCACCTGGAGCCAGCGCCTCAGCATTTGGAGATGTATTCACTCAAGTAGGCCTACTCCGCAACCCACAGCAACACAGTCTTCTATAAAGGACCAGTTTATGCAAAAGTCAATGTCTGTAGCGAAAAAAGGCCAAATTAATATTCCATTGGCAAAAAGTTTTAAATGCATTGCCATAATCATTAATAGCATTCTTTTTTTTATAACAAAATTAATGAAATTGTGAGACATTGTTAGTATGATTTCATTTAATAATTTAATTAGAACTGTTTTTACACGTAATGCAGTCAAAGTCATAGTTAAAACATTTATTATTTATTTATTATTATCAGCCGTTTGTGAGCCAAAAGAGCCGGATCTTTTAAGTGAGCTGAGTCAAATGAGCCGGCTCTTTAAGCTTATACACAGCAGCATGAGATGGTGTTTCTCCTGTCTGCTTCTCCAAACTCTGCTGCTGCACATAAGTTCTTTGAGCTTATACACAACAGCAGGAGATGGTGTTACTCCTGTCTGCTTCTCCAAACTCTGCTGCTGCACATAAGTTTATCAGCTTATACGCAGCAGCATGGTTTGCTCATGTGTTCCAAGGTTTCTCTAACGGTTTTGTCTTCTACGAGTGAATCGATGCTGAAATTGGACTATAGTTCTTCTCAGCCTCGCCATCACTCCACTGTCCTTCAATTCTTTCACCTCGGCCTGTAACTCCTCTGTGACTTTCTGTTGTTGTGTCAAAGATCTATTTGTTTCTTGAAGTTGGTCTAAAAGCGCATTTTCTCTGTCATCAGGTCAATTTTCTCCTTTTCCACTTTTCTGTTCAGTGACTTTAGTTCCTCAAGTTCTTTGGACTCGTTCATAATTAAATCCCTCAGATGAGAAATCTCAGCTTCTGCTGTCTCTTTGTGAGATTTGTGGACCTCTTCCATTTTCGTGTTCAATAGCTTAAGTTCATCGAGTTCTGCCATCACAGACTCTTTACTCTTCTTGAGATGCTGCACCTGATTTAGAAGGTCTTTCTTCTCGGCCTCTAGCATCATAAAGTCGTTTTTGCTGAGATGGTAAGACCGACAGTACAGTTCTTTTTTCTCGTATTCCGTGACTAAATCCCTCAAAGTGTCGTCAGACTTCTGCAGCTCTTGTCTGAATCTTACATTCTGGGAATTGAGTTCACTCATCTCCGACATGAGGCGCTTTAGAATTATTTACTGAGGTTTCTCTTTCCTCAAGACTTTCCACTTTCTTAATAAGCTCATCCCTCTCCGTGATCGTGCGTGTATGTACGTCTTGTACTTCTGCATGCTTAAACTTTAGCTTTTCCATCTCGTCCTTGAGGCATGCAAAATCATTTTTACTGGCCATAAGTTGCAGAAGCAGCTTACCTTTGTCCATCTCTGGCTGTAATAAAAGCTCTAAGCTCTCAGGTAAATACTGTGGCTAGGCCCAAATTATTGTGAAGCCTTGTCCTCAAAGTCACAAGCTTGTTCCCTTTGTCACTGTTTTTTGTTCTAGTGCTAGTGCTTCTAAACCTTTTCTGCTTTATATATTCTGTTTCTATTCTGTATTCTCTTTAAATCCACAAATGTCTGCCTTCGTCTGTTGTGTCTGAGTAAAAAGTGTTTGACTCCAGTTGAATTCAAACACTTATAAACATGCCACCATGTGATGTCATGACATTTCACCATCTTGTGACATCATGGGATTCCAAAACCAAGTGGCCGGATTGCCATGGAAACATTAGTTGCCATGGAATTCTTTTTTCCAGGATCACTGTTTTTAAGGAAAACCGTACAAATTGAGTAAAATCTAAAAACATAAATAAATAAAAATGATATAAGTATATTTCTGAACAATATTAGTCTGGGTTTGATCTGATCTGACAGGAAACAGGATGAAGGTTTTGTCATAGATCTGGTGGAACTCCAGATATGTTAAAAGTCAACACAACACATTTGCAGCACATTTGAGGTGTTAATTTAAATTAGATTTTCTCAAAATTGTAAATTATTTTATTTCATCAAAGCTTCAATTGTGTATTTGTTCTACAGTTAAGGGCAAAGTATAAAAAAGATGAAACTGCATTGGTGTCCGCTCTACTGTTGGCCATGTTAACTAGCGGCACAAACGATAGATTGTAGTACAGCCTATATTCTCTGGGCCGCTTGGTCTATTTCTAACTCTGGATGTTTGGACTGTGACGCCACTGCACCGGTCCACCAGGGAAAACTACTGAGCGTCTCGACTACTACTCCGCCTTTGAAAGAAAACAAAAAATCTACAACAAAAACAAATAGTTAACAGACACCTGTATTAGACCAGAAATAAACTTACAACTGACCAGTTTGTACCCCGCCTTATAGGCCTGTAGCGAAGGTTATTAATGGTCAAGCGGTCAGTTACAATGTTCAAGAGTCGCCTCTTCTGTGAGGACTTCCTCCTGCTATTTCCTATTTTTATGAGATTCTGAAACAGTACTCGCTTCTACACATTAATGACTTCTGCGGCTGACAGATCACTGTAGGCGGACGCCAGACCAGATTACTAGTCGGTTGGTTAAAACCTGGTCTAACCCTAAAACAGCTCTGTCTATGAAATTGGGCCCCAAGTGTGTGACTCCTCTAATGAGCGCTATCCCTCAAGACAGTCCCATTTTTTTTATAGAGGATTTTAGTAGAGGACTTACCTTAGGCTTATGTGCGGCGGTCGAATCTCCCTGTTATTCTGATGTCCATTGGACGATTCGGACGGCCTGCCTGTTAGAGAGTCTGATCCAGGGCTGGACTGGTAATCTGGCATACTGGGCAAATGCCCGGTGGGCCGACGCACTTGGGTGCCGGTCCATATAATATGAATTTTTTTTTTTTTTTTTTTTTAATTGGCCAATGACCGGCCCATAAAGCAGGGACAGCGGCCCATTGGTTCATTTTTCATACTGACACTGGGCTGGCCCAATCATCTCTTAACAGGCTCCACCCTCCTCCTCTGTTTCTTGTGTCAGTAAGTGGCTCAGAGCCAGAAATCTGTGAATTTAGGATGGAGAAACAAAAGTGCAAGGGGTTGCGGAAAAGTTGCGGGCCAAAAAAATTAAAATGCTAGAGGTTGATGCCTCAACATGTGCAAAAATAACAGACTGCTAAGTGCTATAGCTTCAGTATCCAAGCCTACAGTACCTGACGACATTTTGCAGAAACATGGAGAGTGTAATTGAAACGGTAAGCATGTTAGCTACATGATTAACAGGGAGGGAGTGTTAATCAGGGCGGGTGCAGGAGGAAAGTGTGTGTGTGTGTGTGTGGGCCTGGTTGGGCCACGACGAAGATGATGATTTACCTAAATTAATGAATATTATAATAAGACAACTTAATCGTTGTTGCCATTATATAGTCTGTCAGATTGTCACCCACTGCACTAGCCACTCAGTCAGCTAAAGTCAAATAACACAGCATACGCTATTTTGCATTGTTTTTGTAGATAGGTTAGCAGAGTTAACTTATTCAATTGCAACTTTGGCTGACTATTCTAATGTTAACCCTTTAATACCCATAATGGCCGTACGACCCTTCTCTAGAAAAACTTAAATGATGCCATTTGATTATTTTAATTATTACTCAGAATGGCTGCTTCAAAGCGCCCACGACGAGTAACGCATGCTATTTGGGGATTAAAACCCGCCTTGCATTTTGAAAGCTGTATATTTTTGTTTAGCTGTATATTCAACGAAGTAGATATTTGCTCATGTTTCTAATGAATTTCCAACATCATTAATATGCAATATTTACAGTGAGTGAATAATATGAATATCATATATTTTTAGGACGTTTTGTGTGAGTAATTTGGTAGTATAGGTTGGTTTTCTTTTTTTTTTTTTAAGGGGAGTATCTCAACAATGAGAGGTAAATCTTGTTTGGTGTCATATTAAAGAGGGTTTGTGCTCTTTAAAACAAAGTAGCCTATACTTGCAATTGTAAACTAGTTTTTCTGCTGTCTGGTTCATTTGAAAAAACATTTCTTTTTAGAATTAGCAGTATTCTACATCCACATTATATTGGGTTCTAAAGGGATAACTAGCTTTTATAACATGGAGCACTTTGTCCATCTAGAAATCCTGCTCTTCAAGAATACAGGACTATATAACCAAAATGGATCCTTACTAAGTGTACTTTTAATAACTCTTCCAAATAATTGTAATCCTCTCTCTCTCTGTCCTTATGTATAGTCAAGCCAGGTTGAGTTAGCAGTGGAGGAGAGAGACAGGGAGGAACCTTTGATCACCAGGGAGTCTGTCAAGAGAGAGTGAGTACACTGGGCCACTTGCACTGGTACACTGGTACATGGCACTTAGTTCTCAGCTTTGTAGGGGTTTTTGGAATGGAACAGTAGATATATATATCTACAGGGACCACAAGGATGGTGCACTAGTTGGTTGTGTCTGACCGATTGTGGTGGGCCGGTCTGAGTAAAAATGCCAGGGCCTTTTTTTTGTCCCAGTCCAGCCCTGGTTTCACTTAACATTTTTAGTTCAGTGGTTTAAATTCTGATCTGGACATTTGTATTTATTTTGGGTGACACTTTATTTTACACTGCACTTGATACATTGCATCTACCTCATTGTGTAACAAACTGTAATAACATGTAAATACATAAAACATACATAATGGAGTTATGTAGAGTTAGGTTATGTATGTACTGTGTAGTTACAAGTTATTACAGTTTGTTACACAGTGTGTTACATTGTACTTAATGAGGTAGATACAATGTATCAAGTGTTGTGTAAAAAAACGTGTTACTTTATTTTGTTATTACTAAATCAAATACATTTAGTTTTATGTATATTTAATGACAATTTTTGAATTGTTGTCATGGTGAAATAAATGTTGGCATGGTCCTCTCACTGAGACACTGTTCACTAATAATCGACTGAGACCAGCAGTGCCCCTCCCACCAGGCAGCCACATGGGCAGAGACACAGAGACACTGTTTGACCCCAGAGTAGAGTGGACCCTGTCGAAACCTGGTTCAGGGCCAAGACAAAAACCTATGAGATAGTACAGAAAAATAGTTAAATGTATTTTTAAAGTAGGTAAATAATGATGGAGTGTGTTTGTCAGAGGCCCATGAGTGTTTATGGCATGAATTGTGTGCTATTGAGTAAAACTAAAGAGCAGCAAAAGCATCAGGCCCTGAAGCTCCACACACAACCATCCAGCTCTGTCGAAATATTAACATGCACAACAAAAAACAGAACAAACTAGAATAAACAAACTCAGGCCCACAAGGACAAAGGGGCTGTGACTGCCTCACAGCCTATTAAAGAAAGCTCATCTGAACAGCTTTTAGACTCTCGCCACAAACTCTGGAGAGCTTTATACTGTAGTGTCACTCATTCATCCCAAAATGTGTGTGCGGTGTGCAGTAACGGCTATTTGTCTTTGGTTGGTTGTCACACTAAATGGTAAGTACCATTCACCCTTAAGCAAAAATGTGTTATTGTTGATCAAACGTTTTGTTTTATATTCTTTGCAGTGTACAAAAGTTATCCATTCTTTCTATCAGAGAGGTTTAGTGACAAATGAAATAACCAGTTATAGTATATTTATATATGATTGCTCTAACACGTTTTATTGTTAATCTCTTGTAGGTGTTGTTTGGAGTAAATTCTTAACAGGATAAGTTTAAAGATAAAGTTACGTGGCACCAGTCAAAAGAAAAAGAATAATTAATAAAGAAGCATCATATAAGTTTAAATCTGAATTTTTTTAATCTGTTTATTGACCAAAATGAATAACCAGACGGAATTTGAATATGCACCAATAATAATAACCAAGATAAGTCTAATAAAATAATTTATAAATATATAAAGGTAGTATTTTAAGCATTGAAACAATAAACCGTAACTCTAAAGCTAGGCTTGGCTGGAAGCAGGGTCAGGAGCCGAGGGCCAACAGGAAACACGAGGTCCAGGCAACAAGGGTCAGTCTTTGGTTTTGTCGATGACGGACCTTGGAAATGTTGTTTCACCTTGGTTGGCAGTCTTGGACAGTTTTTTGGAGCATTTGCTCTGAATATCTCTGCCCAAAGCTGAGCGGCTGCTTGCAGCGGGTCAGAGGTCAGAGCATCCCGGTCTGTGCTGCTTGTCTGTGTCATTTTAAATACAGTCAAATAGAGTTGGCATATGGTTAACGGCAGGAAATGTTCTTTGTCTTACGAGGAGGAGCGATCTATCCCTCCGTCAGACACAAAATATTTACCTAAACAACATATCATATCTTCATGTACTGAACACAGTGCATTTTTAACATTAAAGAAATAAATGTTTTATTGTCAACAGTCTTTTGCACTGGCGCCAGGTTTCTGCGTTGTCCAGTTGTCCAGAGAGGAGTCAGAAGTAAATGAACTCATCTGTTTCTCTCTCTGATGACGAGTGTTCACACACAAAGAAATTCATTTTACAAGTTCAATAATTGCTTGTCCATGAGGTCAAAGATCATACGCTACAACCTATAAATGCCCTTTTAACAGTTAAAATCTTTGCGTAAAATTTTTCTCCTTATAAATCATGTATATTTTAAGTTATGACTGCTCTTTTTTGCAAAATTACTGATAGTACAGATATACAACAGACAGAGGCAATGGTCTAACTAAAAGTGAGTCAGATACTGTAAAATTACTGTTTTGGTTTTGTCTTCATAGGATTGTCTGCGAACGAGGAGAATCTTCTGTTCACAACAAGTACAACCCTCAGATCCATCACATGACTATTCAAGTTTATGTACCCACATGCCTCATTTGCAACTTTGATTTTTATTTTTTTTTTTTCAGTTGACAAATGTGGAGAGGCACCGACAATAAACAACGGAGATGTTGTGCATCATTATCGGGTGTATTTGAAGTACCAGTGTGAAGATAATTATATTCTAAATGGTGACGACACAGTGCTGTGTTTTAGCAACCGTTCCTGGTCTGAACTGCCACGATGCACGAGTAAGACAATCTGATGATCACAATCAATGAACGACAAAGTCCAAAAAAAGAAAGAGGACACAGATTGACCAGTGCTTCTGTGGGTTTATAAAGTAGACAATATATTTTTCAAATGATCATCTCAACTTGAAAGACATCTTTGTTCACTCACTAGTAGACACAGTCTGGACATACTTTCATGGTATAATGACGTATGTGAATGTCAAGAGGGTTGGATGTGATATTTGTGAAATGTGTTTTTGAGCTAAAAGAAACAACAGGCCCTTTTGAAGACATGCTTCATCTGCGACCAAAGAGAGCACCAACTGTACAAAGTAACAAATGTTTACCTTTTTTTTTAGACTCCTCTGGTTCAGACGACAGGAACAATGGTCCTATATTCACAACAAGTACTGTCTTTACACTTCATTCTCCTTCTCTACATTACTCACACTGTTGACTGCTTCTTTAATCAGACTGGTCAAAATGTAACAATAGTCCTCAAATCACCTACTGCCCTTCTTCCTGCCCCTTTATAGCTGACAAATGTGGCACCCCCCCAACCATAGCCAATGGAGACTTTCTGCATGAAAACAGGATATTTTTGACATACCAATGTAATCTGTATTACAAACTACAAGGTGACAGCAGAGTGATGTGTTATGGAAATGGCACTTGGACAACACCGCCCGAATGCATAGGTAGGTCCTTCATAAGTATCTAAATCTAACTTCACTCATGACAGATGTTAAACCTGTATTTTCATGTGTATGCAGTGGACTACTGTGAGTTGGACACCACCAGATATGTGCACTTGAAGGACACAGGTGTTGTGTTTATTAAGTCTGGAAACCAGGTGAAGTTGGGATGCCACTCATCAGACAGGAGAACTGCACGTGCTCACTGCACAAACGGACAACTCAAAGTGACTCGGTGTAAGTATACTTAATAAATGAGCTGCTTATTTTCCATTCACTGATAAAAACTCTATCACACATTGTTGGATTGAAACATTATAACACTGCTACAAACATCTTTTTTTTATTCAAATAAATTCCAATAATTAATTATTATAACTTTTGACTTAACTTAAACATTTGACTGATCACATTCTGTTGTTTCCAGGTTGTTTGAATATAATGCATGGATTGGTAAGTGACATACATAATTATTTACAGAATATTTTTCTTATGTTTATGAAAACACACAATCGTTTTATAGAAATGTTTTATCTGCAGTGTTACCGATACCTGTAACCTGTCACATTAGTCTTGATGTGGACTGTGATTTGTTTCTAGGGAAACTGTCAATTTGTCAAAGAAGAGGACTCATTATGAAGGAGCCATTGGTGCTTTGGTTCACTTGTTGCAGAAAAAAACAGAGGTTTCCACATGAAGAATATTCTCTTATAAGTCTCAATAAAAGTGTAACAAATCAAATTGTTAAAACTTTTTGTTGACTCTTTGTTAGATTTTAACACGTCTTAAATACAACTAAATTATCTGAAATTTACTATGTTTTGTGTGTTATTCTCTCTAAAATCTGCTATCAAACTTACTATCAGTAAAAACATTTTTTTTTAAACAAATAACCACTTGAAAGATATAAGAATATACCCCTATGGGTGCATATTATAGAATATATCATAAGAGAATAAATGTAACTGTATAACTTTATTATTAACTATTAACTCCCATAAACACAACATACATGACATTATATAGTCTCTTGAGCGTTTGCAGAAGTGTAGTAGCAAGGAGTTTTTCATTGGAGGTTGAGTAGTGTTGCTTTTAGGTAAATGAAACACTTTTTTGTTCATCTTTAAATGTAGATTATTTATGGCTATTATTTTACTTTCAAATATAATTTTCACATTCAAAAAATGTTTAATTAGGTTTGATCTTTTTGTCTGTTACTGCCAACCAATTCCTAACTTACTGATGGCATTTAATACCAATACATAATCAGAAACACAAAGCTAACCAACACCAATTCAGTTGTCAAACACAAACCATTTTAAAACTTTCTTTAATACAGACAGGAGTGTGTTGGTCAGATTGCCCATACTGTCTTAGTGGACAGAGAACATACCTGCCTTATGAGGACACTCAAGATCTCAGCTGTGGGCCTATTGCAGCACAACTGAAGGCCTTCTGTAGCTTTATCAAATAGAAAGTACTTAGGACTGAAGCAAGAAAGACTGTTCCCCATTCATGTGAAAAGATGTGGAAAGAAATTCAGGCTGAGTCTTTTTTATTTTGGCAGTCAAAAAAGGATTTGTGTGAAATTCCATTGATAAATACAGCAGATCAATAAAAGGTTGCAAACATGTGATAGAATCTACACAGAACATATTGGAACATGTGACATCTGGAGAAAATATCTTGTGATTAAAAAGTAAAGCTCATTTTAACAAAGCTAATTTATTTTTCCTTTGTGTGGCAAAGTGCTCTTGTTTCTCGTAAGAGAATGCGTATTTGGTTTTTTAAGTTATTGACAATCAGTGAGTGTTATCTGAGTTTGGGACATTCTGTACAGAAGAAGCTGAATCCAGACCGAGCAGCGTTCCCAGGTAGGACTGTTCTCTGGGGTCCAGCATCTGACTGGGCCTCACAGGGTGGACTATGTTGGTAGGCTGAGGGTTCAGGGTATACTTTTCTAAGAAGGCCAGGTCTGTTGTTGACTGGTAGCCAGAGTTTTGTTGCTGTCCAGGAACCTGCACACTCACCACCCGGTGAGACTGGGACGAGTGTCCGCTCAGGTCTCCCTGCTCTCCTCCAGACATCGGGACAGAAACTAAAGTGACAGGCACACAGACGTTAGCGGAAGGTGGACTGCTTTGAAGGGTTGATTTTGGTTCATTGCTGTACTCCTTTGAGGTTTCTTCATAGGGAATGGATTTGTCCCTGCCAAAGGTCCCATCAGTGTAGCGAGCGTTGTGCACATGGTCGACATGGTATTTAAGCTTGTCTTTCCTTTTAAAAGTGGCACTGCAGTGAAGACAGTTAAAAGGGTGAGCATCTGAGTGGATCACCATGTGCTTTGTCAGTGTCTTCTTAATCCGAAATGACTGATGGCACTCAGGACATTTATGAGGTTTCTCACCTTTGGGATGAATTAAAGACATTACCAAAAAAAGTAGTATTTCAGTTTAGTGTAAATTTTCTTTATATCGAACAATTCTCTTCAAACTGGAACTTACCTGAATGAGTTCTAAAATGCATTTCTAGGCTGGACTTTCCTTTAAATTCCTTCTTGCAAACCTCACACTGATGCACAGCTGTTTTATACCTGCAGTAATAAGTAAACAAAAAATGAAAATATAGGTCAGAAACATGCTTTAGATGTTTTTTTTTTTTTGTTTTGTTTTAACGCAGTCTGGTTCACATAAACCTAGATGTGCAAACCACTTATTTTCATAAATGTTCCTACACAGCAATAATTCCCACAAACTCAAGAGCAGTGTAACAGTTTCAGTGGCTTAACATGGTTCAATTGCTAAACTGAGAATAAAACAACTTTAGATAAGTACAGTTATGTCCATTTCCTAACATACTTCTGCCAGACTTTCTCTCCCAAGTGAACGCTTTTGTAGTGGACCGTCAGATGATCATGCCGCCTGAAGCACTTTCCACACTCTTCACACTGGTGTGCTTTCTCACCTGTAAGTACAGCAATATATTTCTCTGTTGAAATCATAATTGTTGTAACATGAGCATTATTTACATCTTCCATACCGGAGTGTATTTTCTGATGTTTGGTCAGATGGTCATGGCGTATAAAGGTTTTCCCACATTGAATACACTCATAGCGCTTGTCGTCATGGTGTACTCGCAGGTGAAAAAACATGTTTGTGACAGCCTTACACTGAATAAAATCTTACCTGCACGGTCAAAAACTTTATCACATTTGGGACACTTGAGGGCCTTCTTGTTGGCGGTCTGAATTATAACTGGAGCCAAACCTTCAGGGTATGACTGGTTTAAGCTTCCGGTTGCTGGTGCATTTGCCTCCACATCAGGGGCAGCCATCTTTTTTGAATGCTGCTGACCTCTACCACTAACCTTTTCTAATTGGAACACTTTCATTCGTGAATATATTTTAGCATTTTATTTTTTTTCCTTAAAAAAAATCATATGTGTTTTAAATTGTTGTTATCTCTGGTCACAGAGAGAGCACTAACTGTACAAGGCAAGGCAATTTTATTTATATAGCACAATTCCTACACTGGGTAACTCAAAGTGCTTTACAGGAAGAAATCATTTAAAACACCTGAAGTATAACAATTCAATAAGGGCCGTATTTCCAGTCTTGCTGTCTAAACATGTTTCTGTTAAAAACATAAAATCAAGCTTATTTGAAGTTATAAATTTATTAATAAAAAAGATTTGTTTCCCAAAGACCTGACCTTGAACAGTGCAAGTTTCAAGTCTGTTTGAGCAGGACCTGACTTATCTGTTTGCAGGGGATTTGAATTAGATTTTTCCGATTAGACAATCTAACTGTTATTCTCTTCTCCAATCTGCGACTTCTGACTGTAGCTATGGAGCTAGGGGGGAGTGTTCTCTCCCAGGGCCTGCGGTTGATAAATGTTTTATTATGACAAAAAGTCCTGGAACAGCACAGGCCCTCAGTGTCCTAATTGCTGATAGTAGCCTTGATGCTAGTCAAGGCTTTTGGAGCTGGTCTGGGAGGAGGTGGAGGGGGTCTGACAGAGGTGCGTTGGACTCTAGGTACTGGCCGAGGTGGAGAAGTGGTACTCCTGGGTGGAATTGGGGGTGATGTTTTTAGGGATGATGACAGTACCTGTGACCTGGCCAAGCTAGGTGTAAGGGGTATCGTCTTATTTCCAGATTTTACCAAAATTTCCAGGTGATCTGGAAATCCCATTGGTGAATCCGGAGATGAGACAGAGATGGTGAGGTCCGCAGAAGGTGTTGATGTTACTGGGGGGGTCCAGGGTCCTATTGGGGGGGTCCATTTCAGTGGTGAAGGTGTTGATGTTGGTACAGTCAGAGGAGGATCCTTAGCTGGTGAGGCAGGAGTGTTTTCTTCATTCATTGGCTGATGGTTTCTCAGAGGACAAAGTAACAAATGTTTACCTGTTTTTTTAGGCTCCTCTGGTTCAGACGACAGGAACAATGGACCTATATTCACAACAAGTACTGTCTTTACATGTCATATCCTTCTCTACATTACCCACACTGTTGACTGCTCCTTTAAATGTAACAATAATCTGAGTCCTTAAATCACCTATTGCCCTTCTTCTTTCCTCTTTACAGTTGTGGGACCCCACCAACCATAGCCAATGGAGACTTTCTGCTTGACGTCAATAGTAACATGTATGTTACGTACCAATGTAATCTGTATTACGAACTACAAGGTAACAGCAGAGTGATATGTTATAGAAATGGCACTTGGACAATGCCGCCTGAATGCATAGGTAGGTCCTTCATAAGTCTCTAAATCTAACTTCACTCATGACAGATGTTAAACCTGTATTTTAATGTGTATGCAGTGGACTACTGTGAGTTGGACACCACTAGATATGTGCACTTGAAGGACGCAGGTGTTGTGTTTATTAAGTCTGGAAACCAGGTGAAATTGGGTTGCTACTCATCAGACTGGAGAACTGCACATGCTTACTGCACAAACAGACAACTCAAAGTGACTGAGTGTAAGTATACTTAATAAATAAGCTGCATATTTTCCATTTACTGATTGAAAACTCCATCCTCTGATTCTGTTATAACTCTATCACACATTGAATGCTGAATGCCGAGGCGTTCCCAGGCCAGCCGAGAGACATACAGTCTTTCCAGCGTGTCCTAGGGTTTCCCCGAGATCTCTTCCCGGTGGGACATGCCCAGAACACCTCCCTAGGGAGTCATCCAAGAGGCACAAACAAACAAATGCCAGATCCACCTCAGCTGACTCTTCTCAATGTGGAGGAGCAGCGGCTCTACTTTGAGCTACAGCTTCTTAAGTCTGAGAACCATGTTCATCTCATTTCACTTCATCTCAGCCGCTTCACACTCGGCAGCAAACCGTCCCAGTGCACACTGAAGGTTCTGGCCTGATGGAGCCAACATGACAACATCATCTGCAAAAAGCAGAGACGAGATCCTGTGGTCCCTAAACCAAACTCCTTCCGGCCCCTGGCTGCGTCTAAAAATCCTCATAAAAATAATGAACAGGACCGGTGACAAAGGGCAGCCCTGCTGGAGTCCAACATGCAATGGGAACAGGTCTGACTTACTGCCGGCAATGCGAACCAAGCTCCTGCTCCAATCGTACAGTGACCGGACAGCCCTTAGCAAAGGGCCCCGGACCCCATACTCCCAGAGCACCCCCAGGGCGCCACAAGGGACACAGTTGAATGCCTTCTCCAGATCCACAAAACACATGTGGACTGGTTGAGCAAACTCCCGTAAACCCTCCAGCACCCTGGAGAGGGTATAGAGCTGGTCCAGTGTTCCACGACCAGGACGAAAACCGCATTGTTTTTCCTGAATCCGAGGTTCTATTATCGTCTTTATTATCATTCTCCTCTCCAGTACCCTGGCATAGACTTTCCCGGGGAGGCTGAGGAGTGTGATCCCTCTGTAGTTGGAACACACCCTCCGGTCCCCCTTCTTGAAAAGAGGGACCACCACCCCGGTCTGCCAGTCCAGAGGTACTGTCCCCAAACACTGCGTGATGTTGCAAAGGCGTGTCAGCCAAGACAGCCCCACAACATACAGAGACTCTCATCCACCCCGGTGCCTTGCCACCGAGGAGCTTCCCAACTACCTCAGTGACTTCAGCTTGGGTGATGGACGAGTCCACCTCCGAGCCTTCGGCCTCTGCTTCCTCAGTGTGCGATACCTGTAAATCCACACAACCTGTTACTTAGGGCCTACTCACACTAGCCAGTTTGAACCGTGCCCGAGCGCGTTTGACCACCATAGCGCGGTTCGTTTGACTAGTGTGAGTGCTCCAACCGGCGCCGATGCCGAGGCGCCGCTTGGAAGAGGTGGGCCAGAGCACGGTTAGTTGGGCTCGGGCGCGGTTCGCATGTAGTGTGAGCGCCAACCGTGCTGGAGCATGGAACAAGACGCGCGTGGACGCCACGGTTTTGCGACGCCCATGCGACGCTCCAAAACAACTTGAATCTGTACTTGAGTGGATTATTTATAGCTGTGCTGACATTTACACTAGTCTGGTGTGGAAAACTCAAGTCTACACTCTCTTTGATTCTGGCAATACTAGTGTTTTTCACGACAGGAAATGTCACTCTTTGGATTCTTAATGTACATACCTGTTATTTTCTCTAAATGCTAGTCTGCAGACTAGCATTTTATGCATGTTGCAATGTGGTAATGCACTTAGACTTGATTTAGGCTTTACCTAAGTTGTAAATTTAACTTTTGCTTCCAAAGTGTAAATCATCTGTGCCTGTTCTCCTTGGTTTAAAAGTGTACTTTAATGACAACATATTACATCTTTATCATTGGGCTACAGTAAAGTCATTACAATACATTCATTCCCCTTGGCATGTTAAAAGAATTGACAAAGTTGACAATTCAGTTCATGATTATTCTTTGCTATTATGTGTTGGAGAAAAAGTGAAGTGAAAATGTAAATGAAAAATGTATTTTAATCATAACATTTCATCATGTAACACCCAGTCTTGCAGTGTCTATGCACCAGGGCAGGTTTCTCTCAGGCATATGGGACTGAGGTCTTGTCCAAACAAACTCATGAATCTAACGTCTTCTGTGCGGGTATTTGAAGCCAGGATGAGGCTGTTGTTGTTGTTAATACTCTTATTTGCTTTCAGAAGTTGTTTAATATACCGTAGCATATATTTACTATGCACTTTAACCTAACACTACCTCAAACCTCTACACTTTATAATTCGACCTCGAACCTCTACAATATATACCACACACTTCCATAAATTATACACCACACACACAAGGTAGCCTATTTTGTTTCACCACTGCACATGGTTGTGTTATGTGAAATACTGTTTTTTTTTTTTTGTTTTGTGAGAAGTGCTGACCAATCCCAAATAAATGGGAGATGGTTCTGAACTCTACATTTGTGGCCAGTCTCCATATGCATATTGCAACACGTTGGTCCAAGGGCACTGGTTTTCTGAATGAAGTGGTCTGTCTTTGAAGGTGCGGCTGCAGGCTGTTGCACAACTGCAAGAATGATGTCCTTCTCATTCTGAAATTAGCCTTCCACTCAGAGTCTGTCCAGCTGCTGAGAACATGCTGCCACCACACAGCAGATCTCTGCCGAATCCATATGGTCCTGCAGCAGAATGGAAAAATATTGTTAACTGTATATAGTTTATGCATACACAATTAACTTACAGCACTTTGAAGTGAAATTAAATAAACAACAAACTACTACTCCAGTGCATACATAACAGTTATGTGTCCCGTACGGGTGTCTTAATACAAGAATGTAGCTAATATTAACCAGCAAATTATATTAAGTTACATGATTATTACCTTTAGAACGCTACTGTCGTAATTACAAAAAAACATTATACACATATTGTATTTCAAATTTCACAATACACTTTTCAATTGTATTCAATGACATTTCATTATATTAATTCTTACCATGTCGATGTATGGAACTGTAGTCCGTAATCAAAGCTGCAAAGTCCTTGCTGCACTTCAGCTGGTACCTTGCAAACCTCCTCATACGAGCAGCACGACACGTGAAAATTTTCGCGCCACTAAGGCGACAAATCTGTTTAACAACAGGCTGTGAGAGGGCTGTGGACCACCGTGTACCAAACGACACAAAATTATCCACAAATAAAACAGAGCGATGGACTCCGTTGTGTTCAGAGAGCGCCGCTCTTCCTGTTTATACCGAAACCGTCGCACCATAATGGACGTGGCGTGCTCCGCACGAATGCTGAAACCCAATGTGAGTGCAGGCCAGAGGGGGAGTGGGGAGGGGGGACAATCGTCCTCGGGCCCGGTTCATGGCAACCGTGCCTAGTGTGAGTACGCCCTTAAAGAACAATTCTGGAGACTTTTGACTGATCACATTCTGTTGTTTCCAGGTTGTTTGCCGATAACGCATGGAGTGGTAAGTGACATACATAATTATTTATAGAATATTTTTCTTATGTTTATGAAAACACAAAATTGTTTTATAGAAATGTTTTATCTGCAGTGTTACCGATACATGTAACCTGTCACATTAGTGTTGATGTGGACTGTGATTTGTTTCTAGGGAAACTGTGGATTTGTCAAAGATCTCGACACCTCACTGTGAAGAAAATACAGGAGGTTTCCACATGAAGAAGATTCATGTAACAGTCTCAATAAAAGTATGACTAATTAGATTTTCATGACTTGTCAAGTGTTTTACATTTGTTTGGAAAAATGGTGTGAGCTGGCCTACATCCTCTTAGTGAGCTTAGTCTTGGGTCTTCAACGATGTGGGATCAAACATTTCTTTTATTTTAGTTTTAAATTGTTGTTTTCTTTGTAGTTTTTAACATTTTTTAACACTTAATAAAAGAGTTGTACAGTGATAACTTTTGACATGAGCATGGCGCTTGTGAATAATGTACAATGTACAAGCAAACATAGAAACAAAACTGTATTTATGATGTAAACAATATTCTACAAAACAAAGAAACCTGGCTGAAAAAGAGTTGGCTGTAGCTTATGCTTATTGCACTGATTCTTTTTAATTTAATTTGTTTTACAGACACACAACGCCAACACACCAAACCCAAAGTCGTCTTGCGTACATAAAGAATGACTAAAAGAACAAGCTGAATTCTTTTCTTTCAGCATTGTATAATTCAATCTTATTCTTTTTAAATCATTTCTTAAAGCTACCTATGGATTTACATGTTTTTAGTTCATCGTGGAGACTATTCCACAGTTGAACCTCCTGGAAGAGACACACATGTCTGACGTTGGTTCTGATCTGTGGTTTACTGAACATGAGTGTTCCTCAGAGCTCATCAGGACTAGATTTCATCTGAAACAGGTTTTGGACACTGTCTGGAGGTTTCTGATTTATTTTGAATTTTATTTTGGTTATTTTAAATTCTACTAAATCATTCAATTTGAATGGGTTAGAGTTTATGAATAGCTTGTTTGTTGGGTAATAATAATCTTTTTTTTAAATAATATTTATTATAATTTGTATTGCACATTCATTAGGCTCTGAGCCGGTGATGACCGGGAGGGTTTTTGTTTTTTTTCCCGAAATGATCTTCAATTTGACCCAATAAACATGCGCAAAAAGTCATTTTTATTGGTCCCAAATTTCAAGGCCAGTGAAAAATTGTATGTATTTGAAGTCCCTGAAGAAAAAATATGAAAAATGACTCATTGGCGACCCCTAGAAAAGTCAAAATACATTGGACCTATGGAAAGTAAAAGTAATTTTTATCCAATGTGGAAATACAAAACTTGGTACATCCATAGACAAACACCCTAAACTCAACAGGAAGTCCGCCATGTGGGGTGAAACGCAAATCGCACCCCTTGGGTAAAAAGATGCAACTCATTGTGTTTTAATCTAAATGGCCCCAAATTTGGTGAGTATCATCTAGACACGTGTGCCAACCAAAGTTGTGACTTTGTTATTAATATCTTGGCAAGCCTGCGTCACCAATGAGCTTTCCACTGCCCTGGACCCCCCCAGAAGCATCTACACCTGCAGACCTTGTCCTCCTTCATCCTATCCCTGGATTCACCAATGGGTTTTCCAGATCACCTAAATTTGGTTCTGTTATATCTGTCATCCCCTTTGTTCCAAAGCACCCCTTTCAATTCCCCACAGCCCCCTCCCAGACTAGCTCCAAAAGTCTTGTCTAGATCAGGACACTGAGGGCGGACACTGAGGGCCTCCACTGTTCCAAGACTTTTTGTCAAAAAAACACTTATCAACCTGAAGCTCTGGGAGAGAATACTCTCTCTAGCTCCATTGCTCCAGTCAGTGCTCCAGATTGAAGAACAGAATGACAGCTGCATTGTCTAAACAGACAAGTCTGATTCAAATCCCTGCAAACAGATAATGTCAGGTCCTGCTCAAACAGACTTGAAACTTGTAGTGTTCAATGTCAGGTCTTTGGGTAATACTTAAATACGTAATACTAATAATTAAATAATTTTTTATTATAATTTTATAACTTTATATAAGCTTGATTTTATGTTTTTAACAGAAACATGGTTAGACAGCAAGACTGGAAACATGGTCATTATTGAATCCACCCCATCGAATTTCACATTTTTATCCAAAATGCGAGAAAACAAAAAGGATGGGGGTGTATGTGACTTTCTTAGGGATAATATTCTTATCCAGAAGTTATCACTAGGGGAGTTTTCATCATTTGAGTATGTGTCATTTAAAATAGAGTTGAGGTGTTCTTTATCTATATTATATGTAATTTTTTACAAAACGCCACAACACTGACATGATTTTATTGATGAGTTTACTGAAATATCTTCGGCTGTTATTGATGGTGGTTGATGGTTATTGACGTTATTGTTCCTGTTAAAAAGTTAAAAAGTGATCAAGAAGAGACCGAAGGCTTCGTGGAGCAATGCTCTTTCTGTCAGGGCACAGAAAAGAATGGCGTAAATTGAAACTCTTGTTTTATTATGAGGTATACAAAGTAAATTTACATGTTTTCAATCAAACTTTGCAAAAAGAAAGAGAAATACCTTTCTCAGAGATCATCAACAACAGCAGCAGTAACAACTTGTGTGTCCTATTTGCTACAGTGAACAGATTAACAAACCCTCCAGCTCCATTTCCTCCAGAATAATGACAAGGTTCAAGGCATTAAACATGTTACAGTCCAAAGGGCATATAACAAAACTGCAGCCATCTAGGAGACACTTGGTGGTTGGGTTAACACATTTTACACCCATCAATGACAGAACAATTGAAAAAACTGTCTCCAGCCTGAGTTCATCCACCTGCTGCCTCGATGTTTCACCCACTAGATTTCTAAAATCAGTACTAAGCAGTTTGTGACCACAACTCACTGAAATAGTCAATAATTCCTTACAGTTGAAGTCCCCCAGTAGAATGACCGAGTCCCCGGTCGGAGCACTTTCCAGTACCCCTCTCAGAGACTCCAAGAAGGCCGGGTACTCTGCAAATCCATTTGGCCCGTAAACACAAACAACAGTGAGAGACCTATCCCCGACCCAAATAGGGATAGGGTCGCAGGAAAGCGAAAGTAAAAGTAGGCCTACTGCCCAACCCACAGCAACGCAGTCTTCTATATAAAGGACCAGTTTATGCAAAAGTCAATGTCTGTAGCAAAAAAAGGCCGAATTGATATTGCATTGGCAAAAAAATCTTAATGCAAATGTTTAATAGCATCCTTTTTTTTAAAATAACAAATTAATGCATTTTTAAAGAAATTGTGAGACATTGTGAGTATGATTTCATTTAATAATTTAATTAGAACAGTTATTACATGTATTGCAGTCAAAGTCATAGTTAAAACATTTATTATTTAAAGAGCCGTTTGTGAACCAAAAGTGAGCTGAGTCAAATGAGACGGCTCATGAAAAAGAGCCGGATTGCCCATCACTATATTCTATCACCATCATCCACTAACCATTGTGCCAACAGTGCACCCTTGTGGTCAATGCCATAATAGCTACTGATCATAACAGGTTTAAGTGCCCGAAAGATCCTAGGAGCTATGATGGCGGGGGCTAAATGCCCCTGGTAGGGTCTCCCAAGGCAAACAGGTCCTAGGTGACGGGCCAGACAAAGAGCAGTTCAAAACCCTTTATCCAAATACAATAATAGGAGATTTTAATGTGATTTTAGATAATCAAATAGATAGATGGCCACCTAAAGCTCATACTCCTAGTAACCAATTACTTTATAAAAAATATTATTTGAAAGATATATGAGAGACAAATTCCAAACAGACAACTAACTTTTGCTAGCTCTGTATTTGAGCTCATTCTCACCATTTACTTAAGGATCCTTTTCTGGTGTAAATCTGAGCGAGTAACATGATTTTTTGTTTTTGATTTAAAGTTCAGCAGTGTTTTGAGACAACAATCTACGACAAACAGCCCCCTCACTGATCTGCAAAGGGAGATGTCTGTGAGACCTGTGTGTGCGGTTCTCCTGAGTGTGCATCTCTAGTGTCTAACCCTCTGTAACTACTGTGTATTCCAAATGTTTTGTATTATTTACATAATTTTATAATAAAGTCTGTTACGTGTGATCAAGTAAAGAATTGTATATTTTATATCTGCATAAATCAACAAAACTAAAGTGTCATTATCACAATATGCTTTTGTAGCGTATCACCTTTGACCTCATGTACAAGGAATTATTGAACTTGCTAAAATATTTTCTTGGAGATGTTGCAAACCAAGCTCTTGCAAGCTCACTAAAACATAGCCTTGATGTAAACCGTGTGAACGTTGCACCATTTTCTACCGCTTAGTCCCGTTAGGGGTCGCGGGTGACTGGAGCCTATCCCAGCAGCTTAGGGCCTGAGGCAGGGTACACCCTGAACAGTGGCCAGTTAGTCGCAGGGCTAACATTTAGACATAGACAGTGACAGACAACCATTCATTCTCACATTCATTCACTAGGGACACTTTAGAGTTGCCAATTGACCTAAACATGCATGTCTTTGGACGGTGGGAGGAAGCCGGAGTACCCGGAGAGAACCCACAGTAACACGTGGAGGACATGCAGACTCCTCACAGAAAGACCGGAGTCGGCCGAGAATGTTTGAGTCGGCCGGGTTTTGAACTCACGACCTTCTTGCTGTGAGGCAGGAGTGCTAACCACTTTGTCACGTGCACCAGGTACAACAAGAAGTTATTTTTGAGGTGCAGTCATTCAGTTTAATTTAGGCTACAACACCAAACAACCATTTTAAAAGTGCAAGGTAAAGAAGGAGAAGGCATACTGTATGAGCTCAACAGCCACAACTTTGAGTATTAGCAACAGTAGCTACAGATGTCTCAGTAACAACAAATGTAATCTAGGATAAATTACTTGATAATTTCATAGCTAACACATTTGTAGAAGCGAGAATATCCACAAAACTATGATAAAGTCAGCAAAACAGAAGAGGAAGAGCCACGAGCGCTGCGTAGCAGCAGCGACGCTGGCGTTCTTGGTATAAATTGAGGCTTTTAAATATTCGTATGTAAAATGACTACGCCTAACCAACGTCCCACGTATGCTCTTACGTAAATTGCCGACTGATTTGTTCTAATAACATTTTAAATTTGGACTCCCACTAATAGGGTAAAGTATTAGAAAAGGTGCATTTTACATACATTTTTCTAACCCATACATGCATCAGCAACAGCCTAATGTGCAGAATGAGCCTGAATCTCTGCTGAATCTGAATCTGAGTCTGAATTTGCCATAATTGCCTCTGTAACACTGTACAGTCAATTAAACAAGGTTTTGTTAAAATTATTATTGGGTTACGATCCCAAATGAGGCGACAAAGACCTGGTAAATTTAGAAATGGAAGAGCAGTAAAATTCTTGCAAGAATTAAACAAATCAGACACATGCACAAGTCAATTTTTAATTATTACGTTGGTTTATGCTATCTAAAAACTATTGTTTTACTATGGAGTAAAAGCCGAAAAGCCTGGATGTAACGGCCATTTTATTTCCCATTCGTAATGACAATATTGGTGAATGGGGTACCAATGGGCGGATATCATCTATATTTTTTACAATCTATGGAGGTAATGTGCCTGCTTGTTTACCTGGTTCTCACTTCCTGATTTACCAGCATAAGTAATCTAAGCCAGTGTTTCCCAACCTTTTTTGAGCCGCGGCACACATTTTACAATAGAAAAGTCACAAGCCACACCACCAAACAAATATGGCACAAAAACTATATTTATTTATGAATGAATATATTTATTTAATTATAATGAAAATCTTGTCTCAATTTACTCAGTTTACTCAAACCTGGGCCTGTTTAGTTAAACACAAATTTAATATTCTAACAGGAATTGAAGAAAGACACACAAAGATCTAAGTCTCTCTCTTTTTTTTCGTCTTTATGGCCATCGTGCTTGAAAAGCCCACCTCGCATAGACAGGTTGTGGAGTAAGGGAACGAAAAAAATATGGAAGAGGGAAAAACGTAGTCCTCATTTATCCAGTTGAAGAAAAGTATAGTTTCTTAGTTGGAGTCTTATCCCCAAATAAAACCCTGACCTGAGTCAAGAATAAATCAATATTCAGGGGTTTAAAATAAATCATTTCAGTCTTTAAGTTACATTCATTCACAATTAAAAAAAAAAACAAACATAAAGTTTACTTCATTAGTTCAAAATAATTTCCCCTTACCTCCAAAAGCCATAGTTATAACATGATAACAGATTCTTCTTTGGTTGTTGTTCGTTCGTGCTCGTACAAGCGTGCGTACAATTAACAAGCATGACACTGGAAGCAGTATCGTTCCAGTGTCAGCAAAACAGAAGAGGAAGAGCCACGAGCGCTGCGTAGCAGCAGCGACGCTGGCATTCTTGGTATAAATTGATGCTTTTAAATATTCGTATGTAAAATGACTACGCCTAACCAACGTCCCGCGTATGCTCTTGGTGTAAATTGCCGAATGATTTGTTCTAATAACATTTTAAATTTGGACTCCCACTGTTCTGTTTGTGGTCTGTACAAAGGCTAGTACAAGTGAAACAAGTCTCCCAATCTGACAGTATGTTACCCATCTAAACTTTGATATCATTGTTTAATCTTTATTCTCATTTCACTAACTAACTATTTATAGGGTTATTATGGGCTAGTCATAGACAAATAATCGTTCACACTTACATTTATTTACTATGGACACTTTTAGATTTTGCCAATTAACCTATACATGCATGTCTTTGGGGGGTGGGGGGAGGGGACATGGGGAGGACATGCAGACTCCTCGTGCACCCTTGAACACCATCATTTCATTTTTTGATTGCCAGCATAAGTAATCTAAGCAACGCTAGCAGCAAAGTTGAAAACACTGTGAACACAGGGAAGAGACAGGCCTCCAGCGCACTCAAAACCAGCAGATTCTTCTTTGGTTGTTGTTCATTCGTGCTCGTACAAGCGTGTGCACAGTGAACACGCATGACACTGGAAGCAGTATCGATAACGCCAAAGGTGGCACACAAGTACAAAAACTCTGGATCTTCTGTAATGCACCTTAAAGATTCTAATTACCAACCAAGAGCTTCTGCAACGGCACACAGAGTTGACCAGCACATTCTTTTACAATTCATGGACAGATACTGTCTGGACCTGCAACTTTTCCAGGAGCAGAGTCCTCAGTTTGATTAGCACAGCTGGTTCAGTCACTGACAGAGAGGGCTGCTCAGACATCTCTGGAGCAGGAGTGTTAGTGGAGGAACCTGGAGGCGGACATGTGGACAGAGGAGGAGTTAATGGAGGAGGAGTACCTATTGATAATGGGAGTGGAGGATTCGAGGATGGAGTCTCTGATGATGATGGAGGCAAAGAGGTTAAAGGAGGAGGAGGTAGCTGCTGCAGTGAAGTGAGAGTAGGAGGTGGAACAGGCTCCTGTGTCAAACCTGTTGAACTCATTGGCTCTTCCCTCATCTCCATCTAGAGTTCTTTCACTTGTAACATGTGATGTTTGAGACTTCCTTCCACATGTTGTTGTGCAGCAATGATTGATATAGTTTGTATGTAAAAAAACTAAATTGGACCCTTGATATAACGGCAAATTAATAAACCTTCACAGTTAAAAGAGATATTTTTATTCATCTTCATTAAAACCCTATTTAATTACTTGAATAAGCCACAATTTGAGACTTTTTATTAGAAACTGATACAACATCAAACATGGCTGACATATTTGATGTCAGAACAGCTCAGTGCAAACACTGTGTTATTGCCGCTAATCCTTTGCAGTCTGGGCTTTATTCGAGAAGACAATGTGACTCAATGATTGTTAAAGAAGTACATCTTATCATTCTTCAGATGAAACAGCATGCTTTGATCCAGACATCCCCAATGCAAAATACAATCATGCTCCATTTACAACAAACGGAACAAAACTCCGAATAAGATGTAACGATGGATACGAATTCAAGAGCACACTCGCCACAACACAGTGTGTAAATGGAAAATGGGTCAAGTTGCCAGTCTGTCAAAGTAAGTCTTTGATAGAGCAGTTACACTATGTGCAGTTTCACCAAATTATGAACAATTACCAAATTAAAATTTTTACAGAGAGTAAATTGTGGTGTGGACCGCCTCCAAGAATCCCAAATGCTCTCATCATTAATAGTGCTTACCAGGAAATGTTTCCTGAGGAGGCACAAGTGCAGTATAAATGTCGAGATGGTTTTGTAACAGATGAACATTACACTACAACCTACTGCAGTTCCGGACGCTGGGAAGACTTACCATCATGCCGTAAGTGAACGTCTGAGACACATGCAATGAGTCCTACCAGCTATTTATCTCAGCAAATATTTTCCTGCTGAAAGAAAAAAGACAAACCAAGATGGAGGGCATGAAGGTGAAGGAAACCAGATTACATTTAAAATGTTACATTTTTATTTTTTGTATTATCCCAGTGATTGTCCCAGTGGAGACATTCCTAGTTAACAGCCACACCAGGGGGCTTTGCCTAGCTTTTTGCTTTGGCTTATTCACGTTAGGTGGTGTGGGTGACTGGAGCCTATCCCAGCTACTTTGGGCCTTAGGTACAAACTTGAACTCCCGACTTTCTTGCTGTGATGGGGCACTAACCATTCTGCACTCCATGGCTTTTGCACTCTATCTCAAATCAAAATATACTTTATTGTCACAAAGGGAAATTTTTTCTTGGCAAAAGTGCTGAGTACAGTGCTGGAACAGTACATGAAAGACAACAAACAGTGGATCTGGAAAGTATTAACAGCGCTTCACTTTTTTTACATTTTGTTATGTTACAGCCTTATTTCAAAATGGATTAAATTCATTATTTGCCTCAAAATTTTACAAACAATACCCCATAATGACAACATGAAAGAAGGTTGTTTAAACTCTTTATCGAGTATTCACAGCCTGATCATCCTTGAGATGCTTCAACAACTCGATTGTAGAAGCATCTCTGCAGCACTCCACCAATCAGACCTGTATGGTAGAGTGATGGACGGACACCACTCTTCAGTAAAAGGCACATGACAGTCCACCCCTAGTTTGCAAAAAGGCACCTGAGAGCCTGGATTTGCAAAAAAGAATATGTGTGCCAAGCTTGTAGCATTATACTCCAAAAGACTTGAGGCTGTAATTAGTGCCAAAGGTGCTTCAACAAAGTATTGAGCAAAGGCTGTGAATAAACAAACCTTCTTTCACGTTGTTATTATGGGGTATTGTTTGTAGAATTCTGAGGCAAATAATGAATTTAATAAAATTATTGTCTTAAGCTTAAAACATTTCAGAATAAAACTAAACTAAAATCAACTTAAACAAATCCGCAATAAATAGAGACATAAATGATACAACTGGTCATATAAAAAGATTTCTTAACTTTAGTAAATTAAGGGCCCGATCTTGTATGCTCTTCACGGGCACTCGGAATAGACCACTGAATGTTCCCTCAGTGATTACTCTTGACGGACGTGAAATACAGACTGTTACAACTTATAAGTATCTTGGTATTGTTATTGATGATTGCCTGTCATTTAAGCCTCATGTTCACTGTCTAGTGAAAAAGTTGAGGCTAAAATTGGGTTTTTACTTTCGAAATAAGCTGTGTTTTTCTTTTAATGTTAAAAAACGATTAGTGGCATCCACTTTTTTATCTGTGCTGGACTATGGTGACATATTATATATGCATTCATCTGCTCAATGCCTTCAAAAGATTGACGCAGCCTATCATGCATCGCTGAGATTTATTACTAACTGTAAAGCTCGCAGCCACCACTGTGAGCTGTACTCTCGTGTAGGGTGGTCTGCTCTGGCCACACGGAGGCTTTGTCATTGGTACATATTTATATATAAGGCTATTCTTGGTGTGCTTCCATCCTATTTATGTTCACTTCTTATGAAAAAAAGTGCTGGTCATTACTCTCTCCGTTCTCAGGCTGTTGTCTTGTTTTCTGTCCCACATGTCAGTACTGAGCTGGGTAAAAAGGCCTTTGTTTATTCTGCTCCCTTTACATGGAATTTGCTGCAGAACAACTTAAAACTTAGTAAATTGATTCCTTTGAGTGCTTTTAAGTTAAAAATTAGATGTTTTGAATTGGACTCTCTCACGTGTCAATGTTTTTAATTGAGATTTTCTTTGTGTGTCTTTGTATGTATGTATGTAATGATGTAATGTATGTATGGCCAGGTCTCCCTTGCAAAAGAGATTTTTAATCTCAATGGGCTTCTCCTGGTTAAATAAAGGATAAATAAAAATAAATAAAAAAATAAAAATCTTACGGCTTGTGAAAGGCTCATAGTCAGTAACGCATGACTGATTTCTGATCTTCCACCTGACCCAGGTGTGGACGAGCCTTCACACGAGCTGTGGGCGTTCTGAGGCGGGATTTGGGGTTAATAAATAAAACAATTATAATCTTCTTCTTTTCCTTTCGGCTGGTCCTTTTAGGGGTCGCCACAGCGGATAATCTTATGCCATCTTGCTCTATCCCCTACATCTTCTTCTCTCAGACTACCTTCATGTTCTCCTTCACCACATCCATAAACCTCCTCTTCCTCTCGGCCTCTTGCCTGGCAGCTCTAACCTCAAAGAGAACCTCAACATCTTCAGCTCTGCTCCCTCTAGCTCTTCCTCCTCTCTTCTCCTCAGCGCAACTGTCTCCACCTACACACTCCACACTTTACCACTGTACCACTGTTGAATCCTCTTAACTTCAAGCTTGCTAATCCTTTCTGCAACCTGCTCAACAATATTTGACTCTACTACTATTCTGCTCTCTCGGTCATTTTTCTCATTCATCAGTTCCTCAAAGTACTCCTTTCATCTTTCCCTCACCCTCCTGTCACCTGTCAACTCATTTCCATCTCTGTCTTTAATCACGCTAACCTGCTGCTCATCCTTTCCATCTCTATCCCTCTGACTCGCCGACCATTACACATCCCTCTCACCTTCCTTACTATCCAACCTTGCATACATGTCCTCATAAGCTTTCTGTTTGGCCTTTGCCACCTCTATCTTAACCTCACACTGCATCTTCCTATATTTCTGTCTACTTTCCTCAGTCCTCTCACTGTCCCACTTCTTCCTAGCCAACCTCTTCCTCTGGATACTCTCCTGACCTTCCTCATTCCACCACCAAGTCTCCTTGTCTTCTTTCCTCCTTCAAGATGACACACCTAGCACCTTCTACCTGTCTCTCTGATCACCTTGGCTGTAGTAGTTCAGTCATTTGGAAGCACCTCCTGACCACCTAAAAAATGTTTGAAAATGCCATCCGACAAGTGCTTTGAATTTTATGTCATGAAGATCTAGCCCTAAAACTTTTACGGTTTGTAAGATTTATAAAGTCCCAAAGATGGTGCTGAATAAGAGCATTTTGTTGCTTAGTAGTTTTAACTTAGGAGCGAGTTGTGTTTACTCAGCTCTCATCCTTTCTCACACGGAACAACCTCCTGGACCAGAACCAGTCTGGGTTCAAGAGCGGTCATTCCACCGAAACTGCCCTGCTCTCAGTCATCGAAGCTCTGAGACTGGCAAAGGCAACATCCAAGTCATCTGTACTCATCTTACTGGATCTGTCTGCTGCTTTTGACACTGTTAATCATCACATCCTCCTGTCCTCTCTCAGGGCGATGGGTGTCTCTGGAATGGCGTTGCAATGGTTCAAGTCTTACCTCTCGGATAGGTCATTCAGAGTATCCTGGAGAAATGAGGTCTCTGAGTCCCAACATCTCAATACAGGGGTGCCACAGGGCTCAGTGCTCGGTCCGCTACTCTTTTCCATATACATGACATCCCTTGGCTCTGTCATCCAGAAGCATGGCTTTTCCTATCACTGCTATGCAGATGACACTCAACTCCACCTGTCATTTCAACCTGACGATCCGACGGTCAATGCTCGCGTCTCGGCATGTCTGAGCGACATCTCACTTTGGATGAAGGACCATCACCTGCAGCTGAACCTTGCAAAAACAGAACTGCTTGTGATTCCGGCCCATCCAAAGACCCACCACAACCTCTCCATTCAACTAGGCCCATCAACCATTACACCGTCCAGCACTGCCAGAAATCTGGGAGTGGTAATCGATGATCAGCTAAACTTCACAAGTCATGTCGCCAGCACCACCCGGTCCTGCAGATTCATCCTCTACAACATTAGAAAAATTAGACCTTTCCTATCAGAGCACTCCACGCAAATTCTAGTCCAGGCTCTTGTCTTGTCCAAACTGGACTATTGCAATGCTCTACTGGCTGGACTCCCCGCCTGCACAACCAAACCTCTGCAGCTGATCCAGAATGCAGCGGCAAGAGTGGTCTTTAATGAACCGAAGAGAGCGCACGTATCTCCTCTATTCATTAGGTTACACTGGCTCCCGGTTGACGCCCGCATCAAGTTCAAAGCTATGCTCTTGGCCTACAAGACCACCTCTGGTTCTGCACCCCCATATCTCCACTCACTTATACAGACCTACGTTCCTACCAGATCCCTGCGCTCTGCAAATGAACAACGTCTGGTGGTACCGTCCCAAAAAGGTACAAAATCACTCTCACGTACCTTCTCTGGATCTGTTCCACATTGGTGGAATGATCTACCTGCTGCTACAAGATCAGCAGATTCTGTAGCCATCTTTAAAAAACACCTGAAAACACATCTCTTCCGTCAACACCTGACTGACAAACACTGAATCCTACTTCCTTTCTATCGATTCCTTTCTAAAAAAAAAAAAAATAATCTCTTATCCTTAGCATTGTATACTGCGCTGGGTTTAAACTGACTAGTTTTTTGTGCACTTATGCTTTTTGTACCTTGTGTTGTTAAAATTGCTTCCATTGTTATCCTCACTTGTAAGTCGCTTTGGATAAAAGCGTCTGCTAAATGACTAAATGTAAATGTAAATGTAAACTTAGGGCTGAATAATAAATTAACAAATGTTCACCTGTCTTTTAGGCTCCTCTGGTTCAGACGATGGGAACAATGGACCTATATTCACAACAAGTACTGTCTTTACATTTCATTCTCCTTCTCTACATTACCCACACTGTTGACTGCTCCTTTAATCTGGTCAAAATGTAACAATAACCTGAGTCCTCAAATCACCCATTGCCCTTCTTCTTTCCTCTTTACAGTTGACCATTGTGGGACCCCCCCAACCATAGCCAATGGAGATTTTCTGCTTGACGTCAATAGTAACATGTATGTTACGTACCGATGTAATCTGTATTACAGACTACAAGGTGACAGCAGAGTGATGTGTTATGGAAATGGTGCTTGGACAACACCGCCCGAATGCATAGGTAGGTCCTTCATAAGTATCTAAATCTAACTTCACTCATGACAGATGTTAAACCTGTATTTTCATGTGTATGCAGTGGACTACTGTGAGTTGGACACTGCCAGATATGTGCACTTGAAGGACGCAGGTGTTGTGTTTATTAGTGTCAAGTTTTTTCTTGATTGGAAATTACATCTTCAAGAACTTAATAAGACAATGTACAAGAGGCATTGTTGTGGAAAAAAATATTTCTCAGCTTTTATTTACATTTGAACAAAAATTGGCATGTCCAAAATTATTCATACCCTCAATAATCAATAGAAAAAAGCCTTTATTGGCTATTACAGCAATCAAATTCTTTCTATAATTGCTGCCCAGCTTTTTGCATGTCTCCATGGGATATTTGCCCATTCGTCTTTAGTGATAACCTCCAGCTCTTTCAGGTTGGAGGGTCTCCTTGCCATCACCTTGATCTTTAGCTCCCTCAACAGATTCTCTATTGGATTCAAGTCAAGACTCTGGCTGGGCCATTGCAAAAGGGTAATGTTTTTGTCTGCTAACCATTTTTTCACCACTTTAGCTGTGTGGTTTAGGTTGTTCTCGTGCTGAAGTGTCCACTGGTGCCCAAGGCCAGGTTTCTCTGCAGACTGCTTAATGTATTGTTCTTTTTTTATCGTACCGTTTACTGTGATTAGGTTCCTTGGTCCATTGGCTGAAAAAACACCCCCAAAGCATTAGGTTCCCACCACCATGTTTCACAGTGGGGATGGTGTTCTTAGGGTTGAAGGCTTCTCCTTTTTTACGCCAAATGAAGGATACATCATTGTGGCCAAATAGTTAAATTTTCAAAAGTTACATCTGACCATAACACAGAAGACCAGAAGTCTTTGTCTTTGGCCAGATGAGCATTTGCAAAATCCAAGTGGGCTTTTGTGTGCCTTATCTGGATAAGTGGCATCCTTCTTGGTCTGCGTCTGTGGAACCCAGCAGTGTGCAGTTTCTGCTTGAGACGTTGCCACCAGCAGTGCCCAGATTCACCAGGATGGCCTTGGTAGTGATCCTTGGATTCTTTTTCACATCTCACTATCCTCCTGGCCAGCACTGGTGTCACGTTTGGCTTCCGACCACACCCTTTGAGATTTTCTACAGTGTGGAACATCTTGTATTTTTTTATAATACATTGCACTGTAGCCACTGGAACTTGAAAAACCTTTAGATATGGCCTTATAGCCCTTTCCTGACCTGTGAGCAGCCACAATGCGCAGCCGCAGGTCTTCACTGAGCTCCTTTGTATCAGCCGTGACTGTCCACAAACCAACTGCAGAGAGCTGCTGTTTTTCACCTGTTGAGTTGATTAAAACAGCATTTCCCCATGAATCAGAGTAATTAGGATGCTTTAGAAGAGCATGGACTATTTAGAATGGTGTAGAACTCTGGATTTGCCCATAGACTGTGACAGTTTGCAAAGGGTATGAATAATTTTGGACATCTACGATTGAACGGTGCAATGTTTTGTCTTTTTGTCCTAAAATTTATTATCTATTCATCCATCCGTGTGCTACTTCTTATGTCAGGTTATGCCCTGTTTTACTCCCATACACCACTATTGATCTTCATTTAGTCCAGTAAAACACAAGCATGACAAGTTCCTGTGAATAATGTGTTTCTATTATGACTAGTGAGAGTCTGATTGTTGGTGTCTCTAACTGAGTCTCTATCTCCTCCACTTATATTATATTCAAGGTGCTTTTATTTAAATCATTGCTCAGACATGACGCATATCAGACTCATGTAAAAAAAGGTATATTAATAACTGCTGTTATTCGTCAAAGTATATGTTATTTGTCATCTTGTAAATAAATGTCCCTTGAGTTCACAGATGAAATTAACCATTAAAACATCTATGTGTGAGCTTTTGCCTCTGGCATACGCAACTTTACTTGTCAGTCTTATAAAATAACTCCACCTGTTTCATGTCATGTCCAGCCTTTCATTAAACAATGTGCCAGCTCTGGACAAGCCCTAAAAAATGAGTGCGCGGTTTTACGTCATGAAGATCTAGCCCTAAATCTTTTAAGGTTTGTAAGATTTATAAAGTCCCAAAGATGGTGCTGAATACGAGCATTTAGTCGTTTAGAAGTTTTAACTTAGGGGTTTTAAGATTTGGTGAAGTCACAAATTTAAAGGCAAAAAGAAAAATTTTAGAGCGGAACAAGGGTGAAAGGCTAAAAGAAATAACAGACCTGCTGTGATCAGAGGAAACACGAAAACTCAACAAAGTAACAAATGTTCACCTGTCTTTTAGGCTCCTCTGGTTCAGACGACAGGAACAATGGAGTTATATTCACAACAAGTACTGTCTTCACATGTCATACTCCTTCTCTACATTACCCACACTGCTCCTTTAATCAATAATGGTCAAAATGTAACAATAACCAATAACAGAGTCCTCAAATCACCTACTGCCCTTCTTATTGCCCCTTTACAGTTGACCATTGTGGGACCCCCCCAACCATAGCCAATGGAGACTTTCTGCTTGACGTCAATAATAACATGTATGTTACGTACCGATGTAATCTGTATTACAAACTACAAGGTAACAGCAGAGTGATGTGTTATGGAAATGGTGCTTGGACAACACCGCCCAAATGCATAGGTAGGTCCTTCATAAGTATCTAAATCTAACTTCACTCATGACAGATGTTAAACCTGTATTTTAATGTGTATGCAGTGGACTACTGTGAGTTGGACACTGCCAGATATGTGCACTTGAAGGACGCAGGTGTTGTGTTTATTAGTGTCAAGTTTTTTTCTTGATTGGAAATTACATCTTCAAGAACTTAATAAGACAATGTACAAGAGGCATTGTTGTGGAAAAAAATATTTCTCAGCTTTTATTTACATTTGAACAAAAATTGGCATGTCCAAAATTATTCATACCCTCAATAATCAATAGAAAAAAAGCCTTTATTGGGTATTACAGCAATCAAATTCTTTCTATAATTGCTGCCCAGCTTTTTGCATGTCTCCATGGGATATTTGCCCATTCGTCTTTAGTGATAACCTCCAGCTCTTTCAGGTTGGAGGGTCTCCTTGCCATCACCTTGATCTTTAGCTCCCTCCACAGATTCTCTATTGGATTCAAGTCAAGACTCTGGCTGGGCCATTGCAAAAGGGTAATGTTTTTGTCTGCTAACCATTTCTTCACCACTTTAGCTGTGTGGTTTGGGTTGTTCTCGTGCTGAAGTGTCCACTGGTGCCCAAGGTCAGGTTTCTCTGCAGACTGCTTAATGTATTGTTCTTTTTTTATCGTGCCGTTTACTGTGATTAGGTTCCCTGGTCCATTGGCTGAAAAAACACCCCCAAAGCATTAGGTTCCCACCACCATGTTTCACAGTGGGGATGGTGTTCTTAGGGTTGAAGGCTTCTCCTTTTTTACGCCAAATGAAGGATACATCATTGTGGCCAAATAGTTAAATTTTCAAAAGTTTCATCTGACCATAACACAGAAGACCAGAAGTCTTTGTCTTTGGCCAGATGAGCATTTGCAAAGTCCAAGCGGGCTTTTGTGTGCCTTAAGTGGCATCCTTCTTGGTCTGCGTCTGTGGAACCCAGCAGTGTGCAGTTTCTGCTTGAGACGTTGCCACCAGCAGTGCCCAGATTCACCAGGATGGCCTTGGTGGTGATCCTTGGATTCTTTTTCACCTCTCACTATCCTCCTGGCCAGCACTGGTGTCACGTTTGGCTTCCGACCACACCCTTTGAGATTTTCTACAGTGTGGAACATCTTGTATTTTTTTATAATACATTGCACTGTAGCCACTGGAATTTAAGAACCTTTAGATATGGCCTTATAGCCCTTTCCTGACCTGTGAGCAGCCACAATGCGCAGCCGCAGGTCTTCACTGAGCTCCTTTGTATTAGCCATGATTGTCCACAAACCAACTGCAGAGAGCTGCTGTTTTCCACCTGTTGAGTTGATTAAAACAGCATTTCCCCATGAATCAGAGTAATTAGGATGCTTTAGAAGAGCATGGACTATTTAGAATGGTGTAGAACTCTGGATTTGCCCATAGACTGTGACAGTTTGCAAAGGGTATGAATAATTTTGGACATCTACGATTGAACGGTGCAATGTTTTGTCTTTTTGTCCTAAAATTTATTATCTATTCATCCATCCGTGTGCTACTTCTTATGTCAGGTTATGCCCTGTTTTACTCCCATACACCACTATTGATCTTCATTAGTCCAGTAAAACATAAGCGTGACAAGTTCCTGTGAATAATGTGTTTCTATTATGACTAGTGAGAGTCTGATTGTCGGTGTCTCTAACTGAGTCTCTATCTCCTCCACTTATATTATATTTAAGGTGCTTTTATTTAAATCATTGTTCAGACATGACGCATATCAGACTCATGTAAAAAATGGTATTTTAATAACTGCTGTTATTCGTCAAAATATATGTTATTTTTCATCTTGTAAATAAATGTCCCTTGAGTTCACAGATGAAATTAGCCATTAAAACATCTATGTGTGAGCTTTTGCCTCTGGCATACGCAACTTTACTTGTCAGTCTTATAAAATAACTCCACCTGTTTCATGTCATGTCCAGCCTTTCATTAAACAATGTGCCAGCTCTGGACAAGCCCTGAAAATGAGTGCACGGTTTTACGTCATGAAGATCTAGCCCTAAATCTTTTAAGGTTTGTAAGATTTATAAAGTCCCAAAGATGGTGCTGAATACGAGCATTTAGTCGTTTGGAAGTTTTAACTTAGGGGTGTTAAGATTTGGTGAAGTCAGAAATTCAAAGGCAAAAAGAAAAATGTTCTGGCGGAACGAGGGTGAAAGGCTAAAAGAAATAGCAGACCCCTATGAAGACATGCTTCATCTGCTGTGATCAGAGGAAACAATAAAACTAAATAAAGTAACAAATGTTCACCTGTCTTTTAGGCTCCTCTGGTTCAGACGACGGGAACAATAGACCTATATTCACAACAAGTACTGTCTTTACACTTCATTCTCCTTCTCTACATTACCCACACTGTTGACTGCTCCTTTAAATAATAATAACCCGAGTCCTCAAATCACCTACTGTCCGTCTTCTTTCCTCTTTACAGTTGACCATTGTGGGACCCCCCCAACCATAGCCAATGGAGACTTTCTGCTTGACGTCAATAATAACATGTATGTTACGTACCAATGTAATCTGTATTACAAACTACAAGGTGACAGCAGAGTGATGTGTTTTGGAAATGGTGCTTGGTCAACGCTGCCCGAATGCATAGGTAGGTCCTTCATAAGTATCTAAATCTAACTTCACTCATGACAGATGTTAAACCTGTATTTTCATGTGTATGCAGTGGACTACTGTGAGTTGGACACTGCCAGATATATGCACTTGAAGGACGCAGGTGTTGTGTTTATTAAGTCTGGAAACCAGGTGACGTTGGGATGCCACTCATCAGACTGGAGAAATGCACGTGCTCACTGCACAAACAGACAACTCAAAGTGACTGAGTGTAAGTATACTTAATAAATGAGCTGCTTATTTTCCATTCACTGATAAAAACTCTATCACACATTGTTGGATTGAAACATTATAACACTGCTACAAACATCTTAATTTTTATTCAAATAAATTCCAATAATTGATTATTATAACTTAAAATACTTTTCGGTTAAATCCACACAACCTGTTACTTAAAGAAAAATTCTGGAGACTTTTGACTGATCACATTCTGTTGTTTCCAGGTTGTTTGAAGATAGCGCATGGAGTGGTAAGTGACATACATAATTATTTACAGAATATTTTTCTTATGTTTATGAAAACACATAATTGTTTTATAGAAATGTTTTTTCTGCAGTGTTACCGATACCTGTAACCTGTCACATTAGTGTTGATGTGAACTGTGATTTGTTTCTAGGGAAACTGTGAATTTGTAAAAGATCTCGACACCTCACTGTGAAGAAAAAACAGGAGGTTTCCACATGAAGAAGATCCATGTAACAGTCTCAATAAAAGTATGACTAATTAGATTTTCATGACTTGTCAAGTGTTTTACATTTGTTTGGAAAAATGGTGTGAGCTGGCCTACATCCTCTTGGTGAGCTTAGTCTTGGGTCTTCAACGATGTGGGATCAAACATTTCTTTGATTTTAGTTTTAAATTGTTTTGTTTTATAGTTTTAATAATGACACATAGGAATTTATCACATTTTTAGTTCAGTCGTTTAAATTCTGATCTGGACATTTGTATTTATTTTGGGTGACACTTTATTTTACACTGCACTTGATACATTGTATCTACCTCATTGTGTAACAAACTGTAATAACATGTAAATACATAAAACATACATAATGGAGTTATGTAGGGTTAGGTTATGTCTGTACTGTGTAGTTAAAAGTTATTACAGTTTGTTACACAGTGTGTTACATTGTACTTAATGAGGTAGATACAATGTATCAAGTGTTAAAAAAGTTACTTTATTTTGTTATTACTAAATCAAATAAATGTAGTTTTATGTATATTTAACGACAATTTATTAATTATTGTCATGGTGAAATAAATGTTGGCATGGTCCTCTCACTGGGACACTGTTCACTAATAATCGACTGAGACCAGCAGTGCCCCTCCCACCAGGCAACCACATGGGCAGAGACACAGAGACACTGTTTGACCCCAGAGTAGAGTGGACCCTGTCGAAACCTGGTTCAGGGCCAAGACAAAAACCTATGAGATAGTACAGAAAAATAGTTAAATGTATTTTTAAAGTAACTAAACCAAATAAAAGGTAAGTAGGGATAATGATGGAGTGTGTTTGTCAGAGGCCCATGAGTGTTTATGGCATGAATTGTGTGCTATAGAGTAAAACTAAAGAGCAGCAAAAGCATCAGGCCCTGAAGCTCCACACACAACCATCCAGCTCTGTCGAAATATTAACCTGCACAATAAAAAACAGAACAAACTAGAATAAACAAAATCAGGCCCACAAGGACAAAGGGGCCGTGACTGCCTCACAGCCTATTAAAGAAAGCTCATCTGAACAGCTTTTAGATTCTCGCCACAAACTCTGGAGAGCTTTATACTGTAGGGTCACTCATTCATCCCAAAATGTGTGTGCGGTGTGCAGTAACGGCTATTTGTCTTTGGTTGGTTGTCACACTAAATGGTAAGTACCATTCACCCTTAAGCAAAAATGTGTTATTGTTGATCAAACGTTTTGTTTTATATTCTTTGCAGTGTACAAAAGTTATCCATTCTTACTTTCAGAGAGGTTTAGTGACAAATTAAATAATCACTTTATAATTGCTTTAACATGTTTTATTGTTAATTCCTGTATACACACTTTAAACATTTGCTAAAATATATTTTTGCATTTTATTTTTTTCCTTAAAAAAAATCATATGTGTTTTAAATTGTTGTTATCTCTGGTCACAGAGAGAGCAACTGTTCAACACTGCCCGAATGCATAGGTAGGTCCTTCATAAGTATCTAAATCTAACTTCACTCATGACAGATGTTAAACCTGTATTTTCATGTGTATGCAGAGGACTACTGTGAGTTGGACACTGCCAGATATGTGCACTTGGAGGACGCAGGTGTTGTGTTTATTAAGTCTGGAAACCAGGTGAAGTTGGGATGCCACTCATCAGACTGGAGAACTGCACATGCTCACTGCACAAACAGACAACTCAAAGTGACTAAGTGTAAGTATACTTAATAAATGAGCTGCTTATTTTCCATTCACTGATAAAAACTCTATCACACATTGTTGGATTGAAACATTATAACACTGCTACAAACATCTTTCTTTTTATTGTTACTGTTACTTAGAACAATTCTGGAGACTTTTGACTGATCACATTCTGTTGTTTCCAGGTTGTTTGAAGATAACACATGGAGTGGTAAGTGACATACATAATTATTTATAGAATATTTTTTCTTATATTTATGAAAACACAATTTTTTTTTATAGAAATGTGTTTTCTGCAGTGTTACTGATACCTGTAACCTGTCACATTAGTGTTGATGTGGACTGTGATTTGTTTCTAGGAAAACTGTGGATTTGTCAAAGATCTCGACACCTCACTGTGAAGAAAAAACAGGAGGTTTCCACATTAAGAAGATTCATGTAACAGTCTCAATAAAAGTATGGGATCAAACATTTCTTTTATTGTTTTCAATTGTTTTTTTTTTGTTTTGTTTTGTTTTTTTTTGTGTAGTTTTTAACACTTAATAAAGGAGTTGTACAGTGATAATCTTTGACTTGAACATGGCGCTTGTGAATAATGTACAATGTACAAGTAAACAATATTCTACAAAACAAAGAAACCTGGCTGAAAAAGAGTTGGCTGTAGCTTATGCTTATTGCACTGATTCTTTTTAATTAAGTTTGTTTTACAGACACACAACGCCAACACACCAAACCTTTCAGCATTCATTCTTTCAGCATTGTATAATTCAATCTTATTCTTTTTAAATCTTTTCTTAAAGCTACCTATGGATTTACATGTTTTTAGTTCATCATGGAGACTATTCCACAGTTGAACCTCCTGGAAGAGACACACATGTCTGACGTTGGTTCTGATCTGTGGTTTACTGAACATGAGTGTTCCTCAGAGCTCATCAGGACTAGATTTCATCTGAAACAGGTTTTGGACACTGTCTGGAAGTTTCTGATTTATTTTGAATTTTATTTTGGTTATTTTAAATTCTACTAAATCATTCAATTTCAATGGCTTAGAGTTTATGAATAGCTTGTTTGTTGGGTAATAATAATCTTGTTACTTTTTAATTCTTATTGCACATTTTTGCAGAATAAAATGGTGATCGGGAGGGGATATGATCGGTTCACTTAGTTTTGTCGTGGCCACGAGATCATATGGTGAGAGAACGACATCTGGTTACATGGCCACGAGTTATATTAGAGGGACCACACAGTCACTGTAACCATTCACAGCAGTCAGATATGGAGATGATTAATGAAATAGCATTTTACTTTAAATTAGGAATGTCATATAAAGATATTGTGCAATCTCTGGCATTAAGACATGGATATGTTATAAGTGAAAGACACCTGAAGCAGATTCTTAAATGTAAAGTGCTTTGCCGTCGTATATTTCCTGGATTAAATGACATAGTCGGATTCATCATTGACCAATTGAACGGTCCCGGACGCCTCCATGGATACCGCTGGATGCATACAAAGTGCCTGGAAAATGGGATACGTGCATGAAAAGAAGATGTTTGAATCATTTTAAAAGAGCTCGATCCAGAAGGTTTATTACTTCGTCGACGACGACGACTTCATCGTCGGCTATACTATTCTCAAGAACTCAATTATATTTGGCAGGTCGATTCTTATGATAAACTCAAACCATACGGAATTTGTATTAACGGGTGCATAGATGGGTTTTCTCGTAGAATCATCTGGCTCAAGGCAGCACACAGTAACAGCAACCCTGCAATCATCGCTGGTTACTTCGTGGAGAGTGTGCTGCAAACTGGGGGATGTCCAAGAATTGCAAGATGCGACTTGGGAACAGAGAATGTGATCATGCGTGACATCCAGATGTTTCTCAGACGAAACGATGTTGATGAGCGTGCAGCCCGCAGTTGCATTACTGGTGTTAGTTCAGCAAACCAAAGAAAGTTGGTGGGGGTTGATGCGCAAAGAAGGGATTGAATTCTGGATACAGTTTTTTGGAGAGTTAAAAGATGAGGGACTGTTTGCTGGAGATTTTCTGGATAAAGCATTGTTGCAGCTGTGCTTCTGAAGTATGATTCAGGTAAGCCAAATGCTATTTAAAATGACCCTTTTATTTTAGCCCACTAACCTATGCACAACTGATTTGATTTACTTTTGTCAGTCCCCATGATGTTTTTTGATTGATTAATTGACCTTTTAATTATTCTGCATTCCTGTAGCCTACTTTTATTACAAAACGTCAAAGCTATAACAAAAATTACAAATAGTGTCTGTAAAGAATTAGTTTTGATATTTGTCTAAATTGCGCAAATGTTGTCTTTCTTTTTTTTTTTCTCAGGAGGAATTGGATGAGATTGCAACGGTTTGGAATGCACGCCGGATTTGACCTTTAACAAACTGCTATGTTCCTTCCGGGATCCCAAATATCATGTTCATGGCACCTTAACTATATGGCACAGAAGACTTCATTGTACATGAGAACAGAGATTGTGTATCGGCTTAATGAGTAGTTTTTATTTTATAAAGTTTTTATTTTGTACAGATGCAAGCATAATATAGGCCTTTTTGAATGCCAAAGCTTTAAGAGAACGATCCTCCAAGTACCTTAATTATTCAATAACATTTAACATTCTTTAAAGTTGATTAAATTCAAAACACTTTATAATTTAAAAAAATTAAACAATATACATGTACCAGCCTGAGACAGAAATAGAGAGGTCAATAAGAGAAAATGTTGTTGAACTTTTATACTTATTTTAATAAACTTTGAATCCATGCATAAACATTTCAAAAATCTCTTAGTAAACATGTAACGCATAAATATTTTAGACATTTTTTATCTCGAGATTATTCCCTTTTAACAATGAAAAAGCAATTTGTCATTTAAAATTGCTTAAAACAGAAATGTGTAACAAACCTAAAGTGCAATGAGCTTATTTGAGAACATAATAAACATCTTTTCCTAGCTGTCCTGAGATTTGAAAAAAGGGAAAAAAGTTAACTAACATGTGATGCATAAACATGTTTAACATGTTTACTTATCCATAGATCATTTATTTCATTTTAATAATGAAATTTTAGACTATTTTCAACATAAATCTGTAACAAGCTTAAAGTGCCACGAGCTTACTTAAAAATAAACAAATAAATGTCTTTTTCTTGTTGTCTTGTTATTTAAAATACAAAAAAAAGTCTGAAGCTCTTTCTGTCATCTGTTTACATGAAATGTTTGCAAGTTTAAACAGCTTTTGTTGTTTATGACATTAAAACTATAAAACACTTGTTTGCTGTCAGGGAATCAATACACAGAACAGTGTATAGATAAACAGATTTCGCTGGAGAGCAACCTTTAACCATTCGTAAATTAAATAATAGTCAGACTCAACTTAAGTTTTTACGTGCACGGGGAGAGAGAGACATGTGGCGCCTGAAAACACAGGGAGACTTCCACCACCTCCGTTTACAGAAATCTCCAGCGGGCCACCTGCCTCTCAGTGCTTTTTATTAAACACACAGAATTTGCCTCGCAGGGTAGGTTTGGCCATTTACAGAAACAAATACTTATATGGTTATCCTTCTGCACTTAGCTCAAAAACAGGAACAGCGAAAACTCATTACTTATTAGGAGTTGTCTTTCTGCATTCAGCCTAAAAACAGGAACTTGGTTATTCTGAGACGTCTTGGTATACAACAATTATTATAACATTTGCAACCCAAAACAGTTACCAGTAAGTAATATAATTTGGTTCTGGAATAGATTTTTTTTTAAAGATATTTTAGTTTGAGCAGCACAACAATTTGATTAAAATCATGTGATAATGTGTTGTATCAAATTACACTACATTACAATTAAAGATTTTTTTTTTTTTTAATGTCACCATTCTGTTACATCAAAATTTTCAGTAAGTTCAGTTCAGTAAGTATAAAATAAATTTTAAACTTGAATTTTCAAAATGTAAAACTAAATTTTAAATGTAAACTAAATTTCCCAAATTAAACTTTAAATTCACTCTAAATTAAGACTTAAATTTAAAAAGAAAATACGTTTGTGCAACTAAAATTTTCCCTGTAATAGTAAATTAGAAAAATTAGGAAACTATCCCCTTGAGTTCAAGTGTTTGGTAGTACATCATGGTATATGTATACCATTTTACATTCATTGAGGCATAACTTGTTGAGGCACATTGAAAGTGAACAAAGTTTATACAACATCCATCACCCAAACTGAACTGTTCAGGACGGCATTGAAGTCAGTGCGGAGGTCTGGATAGTTCTGGTAGTTTAAAGGCAACATGAGATAGCAACCACACGTGTGAGCTTGTGGACAACACTGAAAGTCACTTGTTTCAATGAAGTTCACCACAATGGGCTTCCCAAAGAGCAAATCAGCCCCCGTGCAGAAGCGCAAAAGAATCTTTTTATGGTGTTCTCGTCTAGTTCTTCTTCAGGAATCTTGATACACAGCTCTGCTGGGCTGTCATAACTTCAGGGAAAACAAGGATTTCTTTCACACGCTTAGGTGTTGGTTTTTGCTCTTGTAAAATCTTTGCTAGTTCCTGTGGTAGTAAAGTACTAAAAAAATCCTTAGGAACGGGTCTCCAAGATTCAATAACAAACATAGGAGTTTGGATGAGAGCTTTGTGGCCAAACTTGTCCAAAAGTTGTGGCAGATTTTCTTCAGAAGGCCTCTGATGACAATGATTGGAATCTAGCACATCAAGAAGTGATGCAATGGCATCACGCTCATGTTTTGCGATGTATTGCAGAAAGGAATCTCTGATACTGCTATATACAGTAGCATATAAAGCTTCTTCAAGAAATGGCAGGGAAAGACGAATAGGGAAATACTTCAGCGTATATCATCCTTTGACCAACACTCTTGCAATAGCTTGCTATTCATCACTCTGAAATTCATGTCTAAGAAAGGGGACTTTGACATCTGCCCCCAAAGCACACCTGGAAAGAATTCATCCCAGAATTCAGTCAAGCAGTCGCAAAAAAACCCTGATCCAATAGCCTCTTCAATCTGTCCATTAGGGAGTTTCATTTGAATACTGATCTCTTTATCAATCATTGGTCACTGAAAGTTTTCATGAGAGCACACAGAGCTTGTCCTCTTCGCGCCACAATAACAGTCTTTGGAATATCCTCAATTGGAATTGTATCATCCAAACTCCCAAACTCACTTGAACCTCCTCCAATTGTGACCTCATTATCAAATGATCCCTCAAATGGTGTGTGTTCCACATAAGTTGCAATCATTGCATTTCGTGATGTGGTATCGGAGCTGAATGCCGCGAATAGCGCGATTTATTCAACTATGGTATTAAATGACTAATTTCTAGTTTATTAAAGGTAGTAATACTCTTGGTAATTAATTGAAAAACAAAGAAAACTTATTAGATAAAAGCATCCACCCATGTTATGTTAACCTAACTCTTGTTTTATTTAAAGGACTACAGTTGGAAGCAGCTATTCTGCTCTTGCCTGCACTGTTTAAGGAGGACCCGGGGTTGCTTTTTGAAGTTGAGGTGAGCCATAAACAGTTGACTGAGTGTTAAGCAAGTCTAATTAAAGCACTACAATTACTGCTAATTTTGCTGTGCAAATGACTTCAATGCAAACATTAGTTTTTGTTTGCTGGTCTACACAAACTATGCTTTCAAAGTTAAGAGAAAATTACATAAATTTTTAGTTAATGGCCAAAAGTATGAGCAGTTGTATGACAGGAGTTAAAATTAATTATAAAACTGATAGTTCCGGTCCTTGATTCTGATTGGTTAAGCGTTGTAAATTACTCAAACATATACCTGGGACTTAATGACATTAAAGGTACATGGTGTAGTTGTAGTGTATTATTAGCTAAAATCAATGTCTTTATAATTATAAAACTGTTAGTTCCAATCCTTGATTCTGATTGGTCAATACCTGTGTTTTATTGCACGATAAAACACAGATATGAACACATCACCCAATGGTTCTCTATATTACTACAACACTAGCAACCACTCTTGGCAACCTAAACACATGTTTGATCTCATTGAAGCTATAGTGGAGTATTGTGAAAGATCGAGTAAAGTGAGTGTACTTGAATTTACAGTACTGTAGACATGTATTCAGGTCAGTCCTATATTTGTATTAAAATAATCCGTTTGAATGTCCGCTGCGATTACCTTGTCCTTTTAACACAAAGTTAAGGGGTTTTCCCATGCCTATAGTCATCTGTCAGTTGCGTCTTCCTCCTTCGTGATAACAAGTTTGACTCAGAGCCTTCCAATATAAACGTCCTTCTCTACCGATTCCAGATGACTCACTCATAAAGACAGTTTTTGCCTCCATCTTTTGGCAAAATAATATATGTAACTTCTGTTGCTGTTTATGGCTGGACAGGGACTATTTTTTATTTTTTTCCAGCAGAAGGAATGCTTTTAGTGATATTTTTCGGCTTTAATATTGGTATTGTGTGGCAACCGTTTTATAAAAGCAATAAGGTACTCGAGGCAAGTGCTGTATTGTGATTCCTACACCGTGCTCCTGCGCAACTTCTGTTTGTCACGGTCTTTGTTGCTGCATATGTTCTTTAAAACCACATTGCTTGGCAGATGAATAAATGTGTAATTTTTTTGTTGCTGGTCTTTATTTTATGAATAAAATAAATATTTTTTTTTTTTAATAAAGTACGTTTTATAAATGCAATAAGTTCTTTGAAGCCATATTTTACATTGGATGTAGAACAGCAAGGGGGTTTTAGGCACTCCGCTCCTTAAATTCACTGTAAAACTGCTTCAATGGGCTTATTGTTTTATTCAACTACTTAAGGTTTGCCTTTCAAATAAATGAAGATGGTTAATGCTATTATCCCTTTTCCCTCAGGGCCATGCTCAGACCTGCCCTCCTGACACACCAACACCTAAAATGGTGCTCAAAGGCTGCAGGGAGGGTCATCCCATGCAATACGACCACATTGTCGTCATGTTGGATGGCCAGTCCATTACTGAGGAGAGCGAGGACATCTCAATGGCACTGGGCCTCATCCTTTGTATATATTTTTTGTTTGGGATCCAATATCCTAAAGGACTGAAAAAGACACTGACCTTCCTGAAGTGCGTTGTCTTAAAAATGAAGGATGCAGCCGGACTTCCTGTCACAATTAAAAGAGTGTACAACTCAATCTGTGAGTCTCTCTCTAGTGTACAACTCAATCTGTGCATAGAGTCTCTGTCTCTCTCATATTCCAATTTCTATTTTTTCAGCCAGTGTTGTTAGTTAAAAAGCACTGATTATATTTGCAACTAAAATAAATGAATTAAACTGTTAAAAGTGTAATGTATTTTCTTTCAGTAAGCTTTTAGTACAGGGTTTTGAATCTTTCAATCCATGATTTGGTATAAAAGCGTCATTTAGAAGCATATTGACTCAAACATTGTAGTATATGGCATGATAATGACCTACTACCTAAAAAGAAAAAAAAGTCACCATTTGACAAATGTGCTATAAAGCTTAAGTGCCATTAATGCCAAAAGAGGTTCCCCTATAACGAACCAAAGAACCAATGTTGAGCACCATTTTTGTTGAAGAAATTGTAAACAATCAAGGTGCTGTATAGCACCTCTTATGGTTCTACATAGCACCATTTGACAAAGGTGCTGTATAGCACCTCTTATGGTTCTACATAGCACCATTTGACAAAGGTGCTTTATAGCACCTCTTATGGTTCTACATAGCACCATTTGACAAAGGTGCTTTATAGCACCTCTTATGGTTCTACATAGCACCATTTGACAAAGGTGCTTTATAGCACCTCTTATGGTTCTACATAGCACTATTTGACAAAGGTGCTTTATAGCACCTCTTATGGTTCTACATAGCACTATTTGACAAAGGTGCTTTATAGCACCTCTTATGGTTCTACATAGCACCATTTGACAAAGGTGCTTTATAGCACCTTTAAAGATAAGTGCTCTATAGCAGGGTTTTTCAAACTTTTTGTGTGTGTGGACCACTATTTGTAATCAAAACATTTTGCGGACCACCTCATAACACACATAATAAAATGTCTACACACAGTCTTACCTGAATTAATCCGCACCTCTAAATAGGCTTACTAGCACTACTGTAACTAGTCATCACATCAGTGTGCAACAGGCTTGTTAAAAGAAAGTTTACTGCACACAACGGCTGCCACATATTTAATTTATTTATTTACTCATGTGCCCGAGGGCATAATCAGGTTAATTTGAACAACAGGCTTATTTCCATAGCAATGGAAAAGAACACTTGAATAGTCAACATTTCAAAACCTTTGGCATTTCTGAAAAAAACATTCTGAAAAAAGCATTTCAGAAACACTGATATCAATATAGGCCTATACATATTCTTTTAATATTTTTTATGGGAATTTCCTGGTAAAATATTATTTTATTTTGCCTTTCCACGGACCACCTGCAGTACCCTCACGGACCACTACTGGTCCGCGGACCACAGTTTGGGAATGACTGCTCTATAGCACTTAAAGTGGTTCCCCTATGATTACGAGCCAAAGATCCACCTTTAGTGCTATTTAGCACCTTTTTTTTTCTGAGTGTAGATTAACATAAACTTCAACACATCAATCCACAAAACCATGTCCCCTTCATATTTAAAAATGGCTCTGAAATATAAACATGATGTGTTGAATGCATACTATGATACGTGTGTATTATAATACAAATAATATAATGAGATGAAGTAGATTCACTTCTGTATTGTGATATTCTGTATTGCCAACAGTCTGTGTGTGGGGGGGAAACATGGAAATCAAAACGGTCAAACTAAATTCTTTAAATTTAAAATGAAACTTTCTGTCGACTCTTGTTTTTGTTTCTTACTTCACAATTTCAACCCTCCTCCTTTATCCGGGCTTGGGACTGGCAAAAGTGACCTAAAAGAGACACTCCGGCGGAGTTACTTTTAATTATTTTTATTTTTTATTTATTTTTATTTTTTTTTATACTTATGGTCCACTTAGGAGCCTACAACATGTCACAGTAAAGTATTAACATTTTTAACCGTAATTTATTTTTTGTTTTACAAGATTGTTTTCTTTTTTTTTTTTTTTTCTGAAGTTTAGTTTTTAACCTTATGGTCCACTTAGGAGCCTACAAGTGACTGAAAAACATTAACAATTTTAACCATACATTTTTTATGTGTACAATATGTGTGTATATATGTGTGTGTGTGTGTATATATATATATATATATATATATATATATATATATATAGATGAGATGACGTGAGATGAGATGACGTGCTCAGTGAATGTCTCAGGCAATGGGGAACAGAGGAAGAGGAGCTGGAGGAGGGACCATCATGGGAGGACAAACCCCTACATGGGATGTACCACCGGAACATAACTGAAGTGGCTGATATCAAGAAATCCTACCAATGGCTAGAACGGGCCGGACTGAAGAACAGCACAGAGGCACTCATCATGGCTGCACAGGAGCAGGCCCTGAGCACCAGAGCAATAGAGGCCCAAATCTACCACACCAGACAAGACCCAAGGTGTAGGCTGTGCAAACAGGCCCCTGAGACAATCCAACACTTAACTGCAGGGTGTAAGATGCTGGCAGGGAAAGCATACATGGAGCGCCATAACCAAGTGGCTGGCATAGTGTACAGGAACATCTGTACGGAGTATGGACTGGAAACCCCGAGGTCAAAGTGGGAAACACCTCCAAAGGTGGTAGAGAATGACCGAGCCAAGATCCTGTGGGACTTCCAGATTCAGACTGACAGAATGGTAATGGCGAACTAACCAGACATTGTGGTGGTGGACAAACAGCAGAGGAAGGCCGTTGTGGTTGACGTGGCAATACCAAGTGATTGCAACATCAGGAAAAAGGAACATGAGAAACTAGAGAAATACCAAGGGCTCAGAGAAGAGCTGGAAAAGGCTTGGAAGGTGAAGGCGACAGTGGTGCCTGTGGTCATCGGAGCACTAGGGGCAGTAACCCCCAAACTGGAAGAGTGGCTACAGCAGATCCCTGGAAGAACACCAGACATCTCGGTCCAGAAAAGTGCAGTACTAGGAACAGCTAAGATACTGCGCAGAACCCTCAAGCTCCCAGGCCTCTGGTAGAGGACCCGAGCTCGAAGGAAGAGACCACCCGCGGAGGGTGAAGGACAAAGTTTTTATATATATATATATATATATATATATATATATATTAAAATACCAAAGTCTCTCTAGATTAACAATCTAAATGGACCAAAAATTGATCATAGAAAAAACCTGTCAATGGCAACCTGAAAAAATGGTAACTGGCCCTAATTCAGGTTAATTGTATTTTTTTTTTTTTTCAGATCCCCCTTCACATACACAGGCTGTGCTGGCTCACAGAAAGAGTGGGTCATCGTCATTTTGGTCAAAGCTTTCTATAGCAGGTTCAGCAACTGATGGAGCTGACTTAAATGAGTAAGCAGCTGATGTACCAATAAGCTGCAAAACATTATCAGGCAGCTGGTGCCCATAGCAAGCCTCACCAGACAGCTTCAGTCCATATCGAATGTACAAGATGGAGTTAAGGGTCTGCAAGGACATCCGATTTCTAAGCTTACTTTTGACCACACTCATCTGGCTGAATACTCTCTCGACTTCAGCATTTGAGTGTGGTAAGGACAACACAGACACAGCAGCCATGGCAAGTTCTTGAAACGGGTTGATATTAGCTGCATCTCTGAACTTCCAAATCTCATTCCAGAAACCCAGTGTGTTTTTTGTCTCATTCCATTTACTAAGATGGACGGCACGCCATTGCTGGACAATCTTGTCTATCTTTTCAGGGGAGTAGCCGAGGAGCTTGGCTATTTTTTCTATTTCTTCAGGGCTCTCATTGTGCTTTAAAGTTTCCTCCACATTAAAAACTGACATGTACTGCAATGCTTCGATGTTGTCCGGCAGTCTCACCCTCAACTCATTAGTGAGAGAGATGGCGAAGGCTACACACCGCTTACGGACATTGTTTAATTCCTCAGGCACAACATGGAGCTCAGCTGCCTTTGACTCAAAAAGGTAACCAAGGTATGGTTCGGGACTGATGTATCCATCTATTTGCCCTTTGAGCACGTCAACATTTGCCAGTGGATTCATCACCCTGCTGCTCACAGACTTGATCAGGCTAACCAAGCTGTTAAGTAGCTTAAGAGGATCCACTTGCTCTCCCTCAAAAGCCTTGATGGCCAGTTGTACCTCACCCAGCACTGACTTCAAAAAGGTCAAATACAAAATGTTTTGAGGATCACTATACATGGAATATAAAACCTCAGCCATGTAGCAGTGTTCACTGGACTTGGTGACTGAGAAATGCAGCCTAAGCTCCTCCCACTGGTCCAAAATGCGTGAAACTGCAGGTTCAATAGAGAGCCAACGTGTGGCACACACCTTGGTTATCTGCAAAGGTTTTTCCCCACAGTTGATGGTCTCATATATGGCCTTGTAGGCCTCCCTGTGCTTTGGAGACACTGAAAACCAGTTATAGGTCTCTCTTACTAAGTACTCCACACTAAGGGGGATAGTGTCATTGGAAGCATGACTTACAGCAAGCTGCAGAGAGTGGCACACACAACGAATAAGAACCAGATCTTTGAGACCATACTCTTCCTTCAGGACTTTATGGACCCCATTGTTAATCCCCGTCATAACAGAGGCATTGTCAGTCCCTATCCCCAGGAGTTTCTCTTTTTTAAGACCACAATTCTCGAGGAAACCCACAACAGCACAGGCTATGGATCTGGCATCTCCTCCCTCCAATTCAACAAGCCCCAGAAATGTTGAGACAATTGTCTGCTTGGTGACACTAAAGTACCTTATCACAACCCCCAGGTATTTAGAAACACTTACATCTGTGGACTCATCGAGGAGGAGGCTAAAACGCTGGTCACCCACATCTGTGACAAACCTTTTGAGAAAATATGGTGCTAGAATGTCATTCATCATTTCTGTGCACTTTGTCCTGTGCATTTTGAAATGGGTAGCAGCAGTGGAATCTGGGAAAGCAGCTCTACATGCTTCTCCAATGTGATCACATGCCAGCATAGAACAGCGTTCAACAATAGCTAATGCCATGGTGACCAAAGCCTTTTTAGTAGAGTCAATTTTATTTATCATACATGGAAGTTTTTTTTGAATGGAACTATAAGGTTTTGCCTTTTGAGTGTGTTTTTGGGTTGTCTTGTGTTTTCTTATATCACTAAGTTTGGCATAGAAATCGGTCTTACAATACAGACAGTATGCTTGTGTATTATCCCCGATAAACGGCTTTAACCAGCCTTGGAATTCAGGGTTTGATTCCCACTCCTTTCTGTATTTCGGGCTATACAGTTTGGATTGCGACATGATGATATGCTAGCTAGCAAGCTTATCTTGATTCACAGAGGTGTACACACAGTGGACCAGAGTTGTGAGTGACTGAGATTGTGTGAGTTAAATAAAATACAGCGATTTATTTTTGTGAAGTGATTTAATATTTTTTTTCGACAAAGAACATTTTACATTTTCGAGTGCTGAATGTAAGCCTGGGCGGGATCCACCAGCGGCGGCTTGCCAAGTTACCGCACATGCGCGATTCATTGCAGTCTGGACGTGGAGGGGTGAACAACTCCTGCTCTGACTGCAGCTGGGAGGGGCTGCTGCGCGAGGACTATGAGTGCTTTGGGATGGGGTTGGGGCCCGCGGCAGCACCCGCTGCTCATTGATTAGAGCAGCCTTTCTCAAACTTTTTTCAGTCAGGGCACCTTTCAAAAATGCATAAAATTTCAAGGCACCCCAGTTTAAAATATAATTTAAAAACACTGCATAACCCAAATTTAAATGCAAATGCCCTGTTTATTTAGACAGGACAGTAATGAACAGAGCATAATACGAACTGTAAATAACAATAACAATAATAATAACAACTTTATAGCAACTTTACAGCACCTTTAAAAACACAGGTTTGCAAAGTAGGCTAATTCACAAAATAATTAATCAGAGACACAAATGCCATAAAACCGTAAGAGGTGGACCGCACAATACAAGAACCCAACAACAAATCCTGACCAGGAGAACTAAACTGAAGTGCAGGATGCCGTTAAAATAAAATAAAAAGGGGCAGACATAACAAAAATAAATAAAATCAGATACAATACGATAAGAAAAAGATCCATGTTCCATGCACCAGAGATAAGCAGGAATGTTTTTCCATATAGTGCTTGTTTTCATCCGTGCTATAAGCGCATGCACACACACCCACACACACAAAAAAATAATCCGCAACGAGAGAAAGATCTACATGCGCGCATGCAGCGCACATACGCGCTCACACAAGCCGGGGGTGGGGGTGACCACAATCAATGAGAGACGTGAGCCTGGTGCGACGCACACAGCCGCCCTATCCTGGCAGGTATGGATGAGAGGCAGACACGGAGCTCCTGGTCCACAGTCCTCAGTCGCTCCCTGTACTTGTGGAAGTGTTTTGTCGTTTAAACACCTTTATAACAATCGAGTTAGTTGAGCTGTATGCACGATGGGCGCCGCCAGTTTAGCCAGTTTAGACAAGTTGTGATATATGAAAGCTCTGAGCGCGCCTGTCTCTGGCTCATTGCAAGTTTTTTTTTTTTTCTTGCCTACGTAATTTTTTGGCGGCACCCCTGACACAGTCAGGGGGCACCCCAGTGTGCCGCGGCACCCACTTTGAGAAAGGCTGGATTAGAGTAAGAACGATGTGTGCTTTCACTTCAGAAAGTCTCCAAAAGTCTCCAATAACTCCAGAAAAAGTTGCTAGATTTGTCGCTAGTCGCTTTTTTTTAAATTTGTCGCTAGAGGGGTCTGAAAACTCGCTAAATATAGCGACAAAGTCGCTAAGTTGGCAATACTGGTTAGAACCAGTGGACACATGTGGACACACTGGCTACAGTGGCAGGGACAGACTGCTTCCTGCGAGGGGCGTGGCCATAGATTACTATTACTTTTGTGGTTTCAAGTTGACCAAGGACACAACTCGTTGATACAGGAATGCTCTAAATAAAAAATATGTACAACTATGATTCTACAATAAATCAATTCAATAAAGTAGCTACAATGCCATATAATGTCTTTTCTTTATATCTCTTTTAACAGGGGACAAGCACAGCTGTGCCCACCAATTTCTTTTTTTCAAAAGACAAACATCCAAAGCCTAGACGGCCACGGCAGGTATGTATTGCTGAACAGGTAAGTGTCAATTACATTGAAGAGGTTGAGAATGTTAATAATGTGTCAAATGACAGTGTTGAGTGTCAAAGTGTAAATATTATTATGTATGTCATGTACATTTGTGTCCATGCAAACCTTAAATTGGAAATGAATGAACTTGATTAGACCATTTTCTATCTGTCTTAGAGCCTGCATGAACGGGGCCTAAGTACATTTCAGAGAGCCAGTGTGTGCAATAGTTTACATCGTCGGTGGAATATGTCTGATAACAGGATTTGTTTTTAATAGAGTTGGCAGAATAATTTCCTCTGTTATGTTCCTCTGTGGGCATGAAAGTTCGCTTTCATGCCCACCCTAGTTCATTGTATTTTTACATGTTATGTATTGTCTTGTGCTATTATTTTTAATCCTTATGTCCTGTTTCTGGATGTGCATTTTATTTAACGGTTGTTGTCCCGTCTTATATGTTCCTCAAGGCCTGCATCTTGTTATGGTGAGTGGGCTTTCAACCAAGACAGGCTAACTTGAATTTGTTTTGTGATTTTTTTTTTTTTTTTTTTGTCTGACTTTCCACAGTGTCCTGTCCTGCAGCAGCCATTTCCACCTTCACCCTTACAACCTGATGGGACAAGGCTTCGTTTGTTGCTTTTCAAACCTTTTGGAACTGCATTACAAACATATGTGACACCTTTACACACTTTACAAAAAAAACTGTTTACAATTCATTTGCACTTTTTAATTTTCAATGAAATGTATTGTATCATATGTTTTACAATTTTAAACAAAACTTTTTTTCTGCTTTAAGTATGGGCATGCCTTACTTATAATTTAATTTGCCATCTAGTGAATGATATAAAATCCAAAAATACGAAAATGTCAAATCTGTTGTTTACAACATTGTCTAAGATGTCTAAACTACAATAGAAAAAGTTAGATTAGCATGCTATAGTATAGCTACATACCACAAGCATTATTCAAAAGCCTTTTAAAATGTTAACTATATAACATATTATAGAGAGATACATAGCGTGTTCATGAATCTAAAATTATTGTTTTAATTTAGAAGTACAATTGCACAATCTACAGGTTCTTTCTGTACATTTAATACATATTTTAACTCTATTTAGGAAAAGTATGTGACAATCTTTCAATCTATAGTTTAATCCCCAAAACATGCACAAAAACCAGAAGTGGGAATTAATACGATTGAAGTCTTTGCTTTCTTTAGTGGACTTGCAAGTAAAACGTCAAATAAAATTAGCATTTAAAAGTTTTAACAGCTATTAGAGTTGATTTCAAATTAGTTGATAATTGCAGTCAAAGTTATGAAGTCCACTTACTATCGAAGAACGAGAGCAAGCCAACAATGGCAACGAGAGATAGGTGGAAAACCCCACTGAAAAAACAAAATGTAGCTCGGGCGGGAAACTCCACTTGCGTTAGCAACAGGTTAACAATTGCCTTAGCCTCGGCTACAGCGGAGTGGGCGTAATTACCCACACACGCGCTCATTATGCCCACCCACGGGCTTACGAGGCAACACTCCCTTTGCCCATTTTAGTAACGTCCTCTGACGAAGGAGTCTGAAATGTCCGGATGTAATCTCCATTTTTTTGCCCTGACTTTGAGGCTATTTCAGCGAATAGGGGACCAATGGGCGGATAACATCCATTTTTATTTACAATCTATGTAACTACCACTAAACACAAGACAGCGTCAGCGACAATGGCGAGGAGCAGGGGAAATTCAAAGGTGGCGTTCTCAAACTGGAAGTACCGGCACTACTTTTCGTTAGTTGACATTAAAGGCAAGAATGTTTCTGTAACATGCCATGTCCAGAAAAAAAAGACTTTATCCACGTCTGCCTCAAGTAACTCAAATCTTATGAAGCACCTCACATCAACACATGCTAACACGACACTTGTTGCTGCTGCTAACCCCAAAGGCAGCTAGCGTGAGTTCCAGTGAAGGAGACAGAGCCACTGTTAAAACAAGCAACGCTCGTTTTTACGTGTCAGCAACAACCACTTGTTTAGTTGTTAGATGAGGAGTATTTTAGAATAGATTAATGTATTATTCATTTTCTTTGAGAAATTTACCATTTACCATTTAGTGTGACTTTACATTTACATTTGTAAATTTACATTTGTGTGACTTAATTTTGCCATTGAATTTTATTTTCAATATTTATTTTTATATGTTTTTATTTCTATGTATATCATATGTCAGACTGCAATCTATTGAGTTGAAATAAATACCAAATGTTCTAAAATACCATATATAGTGTTTTTATTCATTAATCAGTTAATTTAAACATCTTTGATATTTAAGCTGTTACAGAACGTAATGCCGTTATAGAACACAAAAAATAACTTCAGTTAATTTGCGTAACCAAGTTACTTTTACAATGTGGTAACTGAGTTACTAACTCAATTACTTTTTGAGAGAAGTAATTTGTAACTGTAACTAATTACTTTTTTGAAGTAAGATGACCAACACTGTTTATAAACAACAAAGGTTTATGAATTACACAAGAGATGCTGTAACTGTGAATTGAAACTGGAAATGAGAGAAAACTGGTCCAAGGACTGGACAGAACAAAATAGCACTGAGCATGCTTTTAGCTGAAAAGGGGGGATCTCCAAAAATGATTTCCTCCAAAATAACACAGGTCTAGTTACAGCAGAAATAAAGCCTTTAAGAAAGGACTTCAAACTCTATCAGAAGAATTGGCAAAATATTCTGGACTAGAGAAAATAATCTTAACCTGGTTTTACAACATATTTGGAAAATTTACTGGGATTTGTATACCAGGAACTTAACCCCATAAAAATCGGGGTATTATAAAGAGGATGATGCAATATGCCAGACCCAACAATGCAGAAGAGCTGAAGGCCACTATCAGAGCAACCTGGGTTCTCATAACACCTGAGCAGCGCCAAAGACTGATCGACTCCATGCCACGCTGTTAGTAATAATCATCAAAATAAAAAGAAAGAAACATCTGAAATATATGTATGTGGTTCAGCTGGAGCCCAGTGTCAAAGGCCTTGTGTTACTCTTGTCCGTCTGTCCAAACTCTGCTGCTGCACATAAGTTCTTTAGTGACGGGTCGTTCGCGAGTGAGCCGGCTCTTTTAAGTGAAGGATGGTCACATATCTGAAGAGACAACTCTTTTTAAAAAATAAACAAATAAATAAAAAAATAAAATAAAAAAATATTGAATTCTTTTATTTTAGTTAAAAAAAAATACTAATAATCCAATGAACAACACAAAAATTCATTTGAACAGTCTATTCCTGTCAATCATAGACGCGGTGTCAGCCAATTATATTAGAATGGAGGTCTGAACGCGCCGGTTCTACGCACAACCTACACCTACATATGCGAACTGTGCACCCAACTGTGAAGCTAGAGGAGCTTCGATAAACTAGTGAAGCTGGTGGAGCACCTGGAGCCAGCGCCTCCACATTTGGAAATGTATTCACTCAAGTAGGCCTACTCCGCAACCCACAGCAAAAGTCAATGTCTGTAGCGAAAAAAGGCCAAATTAATATTCCATTGGCAAAATGTTTTAAATGCATTGCCATAATGATTAATAGCATCCTGTCCGCTTCTCCAAACTCTGCTGCTGCACATAAGTTTATCAGCTTATACACAGCAGCAGGTGATGGTGTTACTCCTGTCCGCTTCTCCAAACTCTGCTGCTGCACATAAGTTTATCAGCTTATACGCAGCAGCAGGTGATGGTGTTACTCCTGTCCGCTTCTCCAAACTCTGCTGCTGCACATAAGTTTATCAGCTTATACACAACAGCAGGAGATGGTGTTACTCCTGTCCGCTTCTCCAAACTCTGCTGCTGCACATAAGTTTATCAGCTTATACACAGCAGCAGGTGATGGTGTTACTCCTGTCCGCTTCTCCAAACTCTGCTGCTGCACATAAGTTCTTTGAGCTTATACACAACAGCAGGAGATGGTGTTACTCCTGTCTGCTTCTCCAAACTCTGCTGCTGCACATAAGTTTATCAGCTTATACGCAGCAGCATGGTTTGCTCATGTGTTCCAAGGTTTCTCTAACGGTTTTGTCTTCTACGAGTGAATCGATGCTGAAATTGGACTATAGTTCTTCTCAGCCTCGCCATCATTCCACTGTCCTTCAATTCTTTCACCTCGGCCTGTAACTCCTCTGTGACTTTCTGTTGTTGTGTCAAAGATCTATTTGTTTCTTGAAGTTGGTCTAAAAGCGCATTTTTCTCTGTCATCAGGTCAATTTTCTCCTTTTCCACTTTTCTGTTCAGTGACTTTAGTTCCTCAAGTTCTTTGGACTCGTTCATAATTAAATCCCTCAGATGAGAAATCTCAGCTTCTGCTGTCTCTTTGTGAGATTTGTGGACCTCTTCCATTTTCGTGTTCAATAGCTTAAGTTCATCGAGTTCTGCCATCACAGACTCTTTACTGTTCTTGAGATGCTGCACCTGATTTAGAAGGCCTTTCTTCTCGGCCTCTAGCATCATAAAGTCGTTTTTGCTGAGATGGTAAGACCGACAGTACAGTTCTTTTTTCTCGTATTCCGTGACTAAATCCCTCAAAGTGTCGTCAGACTTCTGCAGCTCTTGTCTGAATCTTACATTCTGGGAATTGAGTTCACTCATCTCCGACATGAGGCGCGCTTTAGAATTATTTACTGAGGTTTCTCTTTCCTCAAGACTTTCCACTTTCTTAATAAGCTCATCCCTCTCCGTGATCGTGCGTGTATGTACGTCTTGTACTTCTGCATGCTTAAACTTTAGCTTTTCCATCTCGTCCTTGAGGCATGCAAAATCATTTTTACTGGCCATAAGTTGCAGAAGCAGCTTACCTTTGTCCATCTCTGGCTGTAATAAAAGCTCTAAGCTCTCAGGTAAATACTGTGGCTAGGCCCAAATTATTGTGAAGCCTTGTCCTCAAAGTCACAAGCTTGTTCTCTTTGTCACTGTTTTTTGTTCTAGTGCTAGTGCTTCTAAACCTTTTCTGCTTTTCTGTTTCTATTCTGTATTCTCTTTAAATCCACAAATGTCTGCCTTCGTCTGTTGTGTCTGAGTAAAAAGTGTTTGACTCAGTTGAATTCAAACACTTATAAACATGCCACAACAGAACAAACTAGAATAAACAAGGACAAAGGGGCTGTGACTGCCTCACAGCCTATTAAAGAAAGCTCATCTGAACAGCTTTTAGACTCTCGCCACAAACTCTGGAGAGCTTTATACTGTAGGGTCACTCATTCATCCCAAAATGTATGTGCGGTGTGCAGTAACGGCTATTTGTCTTTGGTTGGTTGTCACACTAAATGGTAAGTACCATTCACCCTTTAGCAAAAATGTGTTATTGTTGATCAAACGTTTTGTTTTATATTCTTTGCAGTGTACAAAAGTTATCCATTCTTACTATCAGAGAGGTTTAGTGACAAATGAAATAACCAGTTATAGTATATTTATATATGATTGCTCTAACACGTTTTATTGTTAATCTCTTGTAGGTGTAGTTTGGAGTAAATTCTTAACAGGATAAGTTTAAAGATAAAGTTACGTGGCACCAGTCAAAAGAAAAAAGAATAATTAATTAAAGCCGCAAGCGGCGATAAAGGCCCTCGCCTCCCTTGAGACCGCGGGGACACATGCACTCGGAGGATTGCATTTCGTGCTTTAAAGCGTAAACTTCACGGTAATGTCAAATAACCGGGCCTGTGCTACTGCTTGGGCCTGCTACACCACCTTGTAACCTAACTTTAGAGTTAAAGGTCTCCACAATCTCTGGTTTTCCTGGGAGCTGTCTGAACCTTTGGACTAGGACTTGGAGCTAGGACTTCCAGAATGAAGAACTCATTCTTTCCCTCTGCCATAAGACTCCTAAACAGCAGATAGGAGTCTACATTCACAATCACAACATTACATGAACAATTGTTTACCTTTACCTACTGCACTACCTCACTTTACACCGTCACTTTACACCATCACAACTGCACTACCTCACTTTACTACTTTATTCCTTTTGCCCTCTTGTATTTTGTTGTACATTTGCATTATTATTACTTGTATATTGTCTTATTTTTATTTTTTTTTTTTTACTTACCTGTGTGACATTTTTACTGTGGACGGCAAAGTAAGAATTTCATTGTACAGGGAAACATGATTTCTGTCTGTACACATGACAATAAACACTTTGAATCTTGAATCTTTGGAAATAATAGATTGTGCTTGGGCTAAAGTAGAAAAACAAAGTACTGGCTGGAGATTTGAGATGACTCAGGAATCGCTGCACCCCCCTGTTTAAAAAGGCAAAATGCAAATATAACTTGACTAAAAGAACAAGGTTACAAGTTCCAAATGATTCTGAGGAGTTTTCTAAGACTCTAGCCTTGGCTCTGGAGGGGCCTCCTCTAAATGAAGGATCCTGGCAATTGGGAAATGGCATTTATTTCCCAAAGAAATGGCTGCCTCTTCACAGACTCATTACGACCACAGCCACAAGTGTATCAAAAAACAAATTGATAATTTTTTTTGGCACACATGTCTAGATAATACTCACCAGATTTGGAGCTGTTTAGATGAAAAGTCTTTAGCACAAGTGCGATTTAGGTGGTCACGCATTCCACCCAACATAGTAGATTTCCTGTTGAGTTTACGATATGGCTGTAATAAACTTTTCAGTTTGCCTGAGGTGTCCTATGGATGTACCAAGTTTCATTTTTCTACGTTGGAAAAAAGTTACTTTCACTTTCCATAGGCCCAATGTATTTTGACTCTTGTAGGGGTCGCCACTGAGTCATTTTTCGTATTTTTTTTTTCGGCGACTTCAAATACATAAAGTTTTCGCCGGGCTTGAAGTCTGGGACCAATAAAAATGACTTTTAGTTGTTCGTTTACTGGGTTAAATTGAGGATCATTTTGCAGAAAAATTATAATAAAAAAATATATACCGAATTATAATAAAAAAAAATATAACTCGAGCAAAAAAGTCTAGAAAAACACTTGTCTCTTTTACATACATGTGTTTAGCTCATTTTGCCCAAGTTTGGTGTCTGTGGAATGAAGCAGCTATTTTCTGAGTTCTTTTAAAAAAGAGGTGTATTTTAAGTCGGTTCACATTTTCAATTCAAAATGGCCGCCTTCCCGTGTGTGATAGGGTGTGGTCCCCATTGGCTTTTTTGTTCATAAGCCCATGCTGGATGTGTGTACCAAGTTTCATTTGCCTACGACAAACTAAAATTTTCACTTCCCATTGACTTTTTCCAAATATTTGGGACGCTATGGCAACACATTTATAGATAGGGGTGGTTGTCATTGGCTTTTATGCTCGTCATGACATAAGAGATGTGTATACCAAATTTTATGTCTCTATGACAAACTAAATTCTTGGGTCCCATTATAAGTTTGTAGGGGCGCTGGAGAGCCATTTCTAAAGATAACCCTTTTATTTACATATTTTTGTGTTCAGGTCATGAATGTGCACAAACGCCTTTTGGGTCCAACTCGATCCGAGAAGCTGTTTGAGAGTTAAGAGACGTTTATTTTCACAAAATGGCCACCTCGTTACAGGCTTGCCACACCCATACCCGATAAGATATCAACAACAAAGTCACAACGTTGGTTGGCACATGTGTCTAGATGATACTCACCAAATTTGGGGCCATTTAGATTAAAACACAATGATTTGCATCTTTCTGCGCAAAGTGCGAATTTAGTGGCGCGCCTTTCACCCCACATGGCGGACTTCCTGTTAAGTTTAGGTGTGACTGTCATTGACTTTTCTGTTTGCCCTGAGGTGTCCTATGGATATACCAAGTTTCATTTTTCTACGTTGGAAAAAAGTTACTTTCACTTTCCATAAGCCCAATGTATTTTGACTTTTGTAGGGGCCGCCACTGAGTCATTTTTCGTATTTTTTTTTTCGGGGACTTCAAATACATAAATTTTTTGCCGGGCTTGAAGTCTGGGACCAATAAAAATGACTTTTAGTTGTTCGTTTACTCGGTTAAATTGAGGATCATTTTGCAGAAAAATTATAATAAAAAAATATATACCGAATTATAATAAAAAAAAATATAACTCGAGCAAAAAAGTCTAGAAAAACACTTGTCTCTTTTACATACATGTGTTTAGCTCATTTTGCCCAAGTTTGGTGTCTGTGGAATGAAGCAGCTTTTTTCTGTGTACTTTTAAAAAAGAGGTGTATTTTAAGTCGGACCAAATTTTCAATTCAAAATGGCCGCCTTCCCATGTGTGATAGGGTGTGGTCCCCATTGGCTTTTTTGTTCATAAGCCCATGGTGGATGTGTGTACCAAGTTTTATTTGCCTACAACAAACTAAAAATTTCACTTCCCATTGACTTTTTTCACATTTTTGGGACGTTGCTATGGCAACACATTTATAGATAGGGGGTGGTTGTCATTGGCTTTTATGCTCGTCATGACATAAGAGATGTGTGTACAAAATTTTATGTCTCTATGACAAACTAAATTCTTGGGTCCATTATAAGTTTGTAGGGGCGCTGGAGAGCCATTTCTAAAGATAACCCTTTTATTTACATATTTTTGTGTTCAGGTCATGAATGTGCACAAACGCCTTTTTGGGTCCAACTCGATCCGAGAGGCGTTTGAGAGTTAAGAGACGTTTATTTTCACAAAAATGGCCACCTCGTTACAGGCTTGCCACCCATACCCGATAAGATATCAAAACAAAGTCACAACTTTGGTTGGCACACGTGTCTAGATGATACTCACCAAATTTGGGGCCATTTAGATTAAAACACAATGATTTGCATCTTTTGCGCAAAGTGCGATTTTAGTGGCCATGCGTTTCACCCCACTAGCGGACTTCCTGTTAAGTTTAGGGTGTGACTGTCATTGACTTTTCTGTTTGCCCTGAGGTGTCCTATGGATATACCAAGTTTCATTTTTCTACGTTGGAAAAAAGTTACTTTCACTTTCCATAGGCCCAATGTATTTTGATTTTGTAGGGGTCGCCACTGAGTCATTTTTCGTATTTTTTTTTCGGCGACTTCAAATACATAAATTTTTCGCCGAGCTTGAAGTCTGGGACCAATAAAATGACTTTTTGTGCATGTTCACTGGGTCAAATTTAGGATCATTGGGTCGGAAGAAAAATAAAAAAAAAAAAAAAAATCCGAGCAAAAACAATAGGCCCTCCCGGTCATCACCGGCTCGGGCCTAATAAAGAAGCCTCATATAAGTTTAAATCTGAATTTTTTAAATCTGTTTATTGACCAAAATGAATAACCAGACGGAATTTGAATATGCACCAATAATAATAGTAATAAAGTCTAATAAAATAATTTATAAATATATAAAGGTAGTATTTCAAGCATTGAAACAATAAACCGTAACTCTAAAGCCAGGCTTGGCTGGAAGCAGGGTCAGGAGCAACAGAAAACACGAGGTCCAGGCAACAAGGGTCAGTCTTTGGTTTTGTCGATGACGGACCTTGGAAATGATGTTTCACCTTGGTTGGCAGTCTTGGACAGTTTTTTGGAGCATTTGCTCTGAATATCTCTGCCCAAAGCTGAGCGGCTGCTTGCAGCGGGTCAGAGGTCAGAGCATCCCAGTCTGTGCTGCTTGTCTGTGTCATTTTAAATACAGTCAAATAGAGTTGGCTTATGGTTAATGGCAGGAAATGTTCTTTGTCTTACGAGGAGGAGCGATCTATCCCTCCGTCAGACACAAAATATTTACCTATACAACATATCATATCTTCATGTACTGAACACAGTGCATTTTTAACATTAAAGAAATAAATGTTTTATTGTCAACAGTCTTTTGCACTGGCGCCAGGTTTCTGCGTTGTCCTGTTGTCCAGTTGTCCAGAGAGGAGTCAGAAGTAAATTAACTCATCTGTTTCTCTCTCTGATGAACACAAAGAAATTCTTTTTACAAGTTCAATAATTGCTTGTCCATGAGGTCAAAGATTATACGCTACAACCTATAAATGCCCTTTTAACAGTTAAATTTTTTTGCATTAAATCTTTCTCCTTATAAATCATGTATATTTTAAGTTATGACTGGTCTTTTTTGCAAAATTACTGATAGTACAGATATACAACAGACAGAGGCAATGGTCTAACTAAAAGTGAGTCAGATACTGTAAAATTACTATTTTGGTTTTGTCTTCATAGGATTGTCTGCGAACGAGGAGAATCTTCTGTTCACAACAAGTACAACCCTCAGATCCATCACATAACTATTCAGGTTTATGTACCCACATGCCGCATTTGCAACTTTGACTTTTTTTTTTTTTTCAGTTGACAAATGTGGAGAGGCACCGACAATAGACAACGGAGATGTTGTGCATCATTATCGGGTGTATTTGAAGTACCAGTGTGAAGATAATTATATTCTAAATGGTGACGACACAGTGCTGTGTTTTAGCAACAGTTCCTGGTCTGAACTGCCACGATGCACGAGTAAGACAATCTGATGATCACAATCAATGAACGACAAAGTCCAAAAAAAAAAGATTGACCAGTGCTTCTGTGGGTTTATAAAGTAGACGATATATTTTTCAAATGATCATCTCAACTTGAAAGACATCTTTGTTCACTCACTAGTAGACACAGTCTGGACATACTTTCATGGTATAATGACGTATGTGAATGTCAAGAGGGTTGGATGTGATATTTGTGAAATGTGTTTTTGAGCTAAAAGAAACAACAGGCCCTTTTGAAGACATGCTTCATCTGCGACCAAAGAGAGCACCAACTGTACAAAGTAACAAATTTTTACCTTTTTTTTTAGACTCCTCTGGTTCAGACGACAGGACCATTGGTCCTATATTCACAACAAGTACTGTCTTTACACTTCATTCTCCTTCTCTACATTACCCACACTGTTGACTGCTCCTTTAATCAGACTCGTCAAAATGTAACAATAGTCCTCAAATCACCTACTGCCCTTCTTCCTGCCCCTTTACAGCTGACAAATGTGGCATCCCCCCAACCATAGCCAATGGAGACTTTCTGCATAAAAACAGGATATTTTTGACATACCAATGTAATCTGTATTACAAACTACAAGGTGACAGCAGAGTGATGTGTTATGGAAATGGCACTTGGACAACGCTGCCCGAATGCATAGGTAGGTCCTTCATAAGTATCTAAATCTAACTTCACTCATGACAGATGTTAAACCTGTATTTTCATGTGTATGCAGTGGACTACTGTGAGTTGGACACTGCCAGATATGTGCACTTGCAGAACACAGGTGTTGTGTTTATAAAGTCTGGAAACCAGGTGACGTTGGGTTGCCACGTATCACACTGGAGAACTGCACATGCTCACTGCACAAACGGACAACTCAAAGTGACTGAGTGTAAGTATACTTAATAAATGAGCTGCTTATTTTCCATTCACTGATAAAAACTCTATCACACATTGTTGGATTGAAACATTATAACACTGCTACAAACATCTTCCTTTTAGTTATAATAATTAATTATTATAACTTTTGACTTAACTTAAACATTTGACTGATCACATTCTGTTGTTTCCAGGTTGTTTGAATATAATGCATAAAGTGGTAAGTGACATACATAATTATTTCCAGAATATTTTTTCTTATATTTATGAAAACACACAATTGTTTTATAGAAATGTTTTATTTGCAGTGTTACCGATACCTGTAACCTGTCACATTAGTGTTGATGTGGACTGTGATTTGTTTCTAGGGAAACTGTGGATTTGTCAAAGAAGAGGACTCATTATGAAGGAGCCATTGGTGCTTTGGTTCACTTGTTGCAGAAAAAAACAGAGGTTTCCACATGAAGAATATTCTCGTATAAGTCACAATAAAAGTATAACAAATCAAATTATCATGACTTTTTGTTGACTCTTTGTTAGATTTTAACACGTCTTAAATACAACTAAATTATCTGAATTTACTATGTTTTGTGTGTTATTCTCTCTAAAATTTGCTATCAAACTTACTATCAGTTAAAACAAATTTTAAAAACAAATAACCACTTGAAAGATATAAGAATATACCCCTATGGGTGCATATTATAGAATATATCATAAGAGAATAAATGTAACTGTATAACTTTATTATTAACTATTAACTCCCATAAACACAACATACATGACATTATATAGTCTCTTGAGCGTTTGCAGAAGTGTAGTAGCAAGGAGTTTTTCATTGGAGGTTGAGAAGTGTTGCTTTTAGGTAAATGAAACACTTTTTTGTTCATCTTTAGATGTAGATTATTTATGGATATTATTTTACTTTCAAATATAATTTTCACATTCAAAAAATGTTTAATTAGGTTTGATCTTTTTGTCTGTTACTGCCAACCAATTCCTAACTTACTGATGGCATTTAATACCAATACATAATCAGAAAAACAAAGCTAACCAACACCAATTCAGTTGTCAAACACAAACCGTTTTAAAACGTTCTTTAACACAGACAGGAGTGTGTTGGTCAGATTGTCCATACTGTCTTAGTGGACAGAGAACAGACCTACCTTATGAGGACACTCAAGATCTCAGCTGTGGGCCTATTGCAGCACAACTGAAGGTCTTCTGTAGCTTTATCAAATAGAAAGTACTTAGGACTGAAGCAAGAAAGACTGTTCCCCATTCATGTGAAAAGATGTGGAAAGAAATTCAGGCTTTTTTATTTTGGCAGTCAAAAAAGGATTTGTGTGAAATTCCATTGATAAATACAGCAGATCAATGAAAAGTTGCAAACATGTGATAGAATCTACACATAACATATTGGAACATGTGACATCTGGAGAAAATATCTTGTGATTAAAAAGTAAAGCTCATTTTAACAAAGCTCATTTATTTTTCCTTTGTGTGGCAAAGTGCTCTTGTTTCTCGTAAGAGAATGCGTATTTGGTTTTTTAAGTTATTGACAATCAGTGAGTGTTATCTGAGTTTGGGACATTCTGTACAGAAGAAGCTGAATCCAGACCGAGCAGCGTTCCCAGGTAGGACTGTTCTCTGGGATCCAGCATCTGACTGGGCCTCACAGGGTGGACTATGTTGGCAGGCTGAGGGTTCAGGGTATACTTTTCTAAGAAGGCCAGGTCTGTTGTTGACTGGTAGCCAGAGTTTTGTTGCTGTCCAGGAACCTGCACACTCACCACCCGGTGAGACTGGGACAGTGTCCGCTCAGGTCTCCTGCTCTCCTCCAGACATCGGGACAGAAACTAAAGTGACAGGCACACAGACGTTAGCGGAAGGTGGACTGCTTTCAAGGGTTGATTTTGGTTCATTGCTGTACTCCTTTGAGGTTTCTTCATAGGGAATGGATTTGTCCCTGCCAAAGGTCCCATCAGTGTAGCGAGCGTTGTGCACATGGTCGACATGGTATTTAAGCTTGTCTTTCCTTTTAAAAGTGGCACTGCAGTGAAGACAGTTAAAAGGGCGAGCATCTGAGTGGATCACCATGTGCTTTGTCAGTGTCTTCTTAATCCGAAATGACTGATGGCACTCAGGACATTTATGAGGTTTCTCACCTTTGGGATGAATTAAAGACATTACAAAAAAAAGTAGTATTTCAGTTTAGTGTAAATTTTTTCGAACAATTCTCTTCAAACTGGAACTTACCTGAATGAGTTCTAAAATGCATTTCAAGGCTGGACTTTCCTTTAAATTCCTTCTTGCAAACCTCACACTGATGCACAGCTGTTTTATACCTGCAGTAATAAGTAAACAAAAAATGAAAATATGGGTCAGAAACATGCTTTAGATGTTTTTTTTGTTGTTTTTGTTTTAACGCAGTCTGGTTCACATAAACCTAGATGTGCAAACCACTTATTTTCATAAATGTTCCTACACAGCAATAATTCCCACTCAAGAGCAGTGTAACAGTTTCAGTGGCTTAACATGGTTCAATTGCTAAACTGAGAAAAAAACAACTTCAGATAAGTACAATTATGTCCATTTCCTAACATACTTCTGCCAGACTTTCTCTCCCAAGTGAACGCTTTTGTAGTGGACCGTCAGATGATCATGCCGCCTGAAGCACTTTCCACACTCTTCACACTGGTGTGCTTTCTCACCTGTAAGTACAGCAATATGTTTTTCTGTTGAAATCATAATTGTTGTAACATGAGCATTATTTACATCTTCCATACCGGAGTGTATTTTCTGATGTTTGGTCAGATGGTCATGGCGTATAAAGGTTTTCCCACATTGAATACACTCATAGCGCTTGTCATCATGGTGTACTCAGGTGAAGCCTAACCAAAGCATTTCTCATTAAACTGGATACACTTACTTACACACTGACCTGAAAACATTCGGCAGAGGAAAAAAACATCATACATATTGCACCAACCTGTAGGAGCTTCCATGACGGAAACTTTGGCCACAGATACTATAGAGGTGGGGCTTCTCCCCACTGTGGATCCTCATGTGCTCACTTAAAGTCGTCCTGTGAGAAATAAAACAACCACCAATAAATTGTATACTTACAGAGCTTTACAATTACAACAGTACCTGTCTGTGGTCTGAGTTTGATTAAGAATTGTGATCTCAGGAAATTGTAATAGTACAGAGAGACTTACCGTTCCCTCACAGATTTGCCACAAATAAAGCAGGTCCATTTTCTTTTGCCGCCATGTGTACATTCAATGTGCCTCTTTTTGTTGCCCGAGTCATTAAACTGTCGGCCGCAGATCTCACAGGGAAAAGGACCTGAACACAAAGTAAAGGGCATGTATTGTTACAGGAAGCACAAGCTAAATTCTAAATTCTAAATTATTTATTTACCTAAATGGAACTTTTCTTGGTGCTTTAACCTGGCAAACCTAGACTTGAAGTATTCATCACAGAAGGAGCATTTAAAAGGCCGCTCTTGAGAGTGTAAAATCATGTGCTCCTGAAGATGAGGCCGGCGTGTGAACGTCTTTAAACAAATCTGTAACATCATTTCATAGACAGAATAATTTAATAATCCTCCTTCTAATTAATCCTGGTGAGGTCAACATGTTACAGAACTAACTCTTACAGCACACTTCCAGCCTTCGCTCTTCCTCTTCCTCTTGGTAAGACACTCTTGGATATGGTCCGGGTGAAACCTAAATAGACAAGAGTAATTTTGACTTGAACATCTAGCATACCTTACCCCAAATATATAAGAATAAAGTAAGTGTCATCACCTCTTGACATGTTTGGCCAAGGTCTTTTTGCTGGCATGCAGTTTGTTACAGAAAGGGCACTTGTGCTCTTTCGTCTGAAAAGGAGTGTCAGTGTCATGCTTCTTCTTGTGAACAGTCAGGTTAGACTTGGTCGAGTAGCACTGAAGGCAGATGTCACACTGGAACGGTTTCTCTCCAGTGTGCACTCTGGTGTGACTTTCATACTTTCCTAAAAAAGATATATATATATTATATACATATTATAATAATAACTATATATACACATTTTTTTTTTTTAATAACTGTACTGTTATTATTAGACTTTTTACTTTTTAACCCCCAAACTTCCATAGGGCAAAATCATGTACTGAACAATTATTATTACTATAAGAAATTATTTATCTTTTCAAACATGTACATGTCTCAGAAACAAAATGCATAATGCCTTACCCTAAGAGTGTGTCTAAAGATTTCAAGTCAATACTTCGAGTCAATACTTCCCTGTCTATAACACTTTAGTCTTCATCTTGTTGGATATGTACGGGGAAAAAGAAAAAACATGTTTGTGACAGCCTTACACTGAATAAAATCTTACCTGCACGGTCAAAAACTTTATCACATTTGGGACACTTGAGGGCCTTCTTGTTGGCGGTCTGAATGATAACTGGAGCCAAACCTTCAGGGTATGACTGGTTTAAGCTTCCGGTTGCTGGTGCATTTGCCTCCACATCAGGGGCAGCCATCTTTTTTGAATGCTGCTGACTTTCCCTTTTGTCCGTAGCACAAACCTTTTCTAATTGGACAGCATCACTTTCATTTGTGAATATATTTTAGCATTTTATTTTTTTCCTTAAAAAAAATCATATGTGTTTTAAATTGTTGTTATCTCTGGTCACAGAGAGAGCACTAACTGTACAAGGCAAGGCAAGGCAATTTTATTTATATAGCACAATTCCTACACTGGGTAACTCAAAGTGCTTTACAGGAAGAAATCATTTAAAACACCTGAAGTATAACAATTCAATAAGGGCCGTATTTCCAGTCTTGCTGTCTAAACATGTTTCTGTTAAAAACATAAAATCAAGCTTATTTGAAGTTATAAATTTATTAATAAAAAAGATTTGTTTCCCAAAGACCTGACCTTGAACAATGCAAGTTTCAAGTCTGTTTGAGCAGGACCTGACTTATCTGTTTGCAGGGGATTTGAATTAGATTTTTCCGATTAGACAATCTAACTGTTATTCTCTTCTCCAAACTGCGACTTCTGACTGTAGCTATAGAGCTAGGGGGGAGTGTTCTCTCCCAGGGCCTGCGGTTGATAAATGTTTTATTATGACAAAAAGTCCTGGAACAGCACAGGCCCTCAGTGTCCTAATCACTGATAGTAGCCTTGATGCTAGTCAAGGCTTTTGGAGCTGGTCTGGGAGGAGGTGGAGGGGGTCTGACAGAGGTGCGTTGGACTCTAGGTACTGGCCCAGGTGGAGAAGTGGTACTCCTGGGTGGAATTGGGGGTGATGTTTTTAGGGATGATGACAGTACCTGTGACCTGGCCAAGTTAGGTGTAAGGGGTATCGTCTTATTTCCAGATTTTACCAAAATTTCCAGGTGATCTGGAAATCCCATTGGTGAATCCGGAGATGAGACAGAGATGGTGAGGTCCGCAGAAGGTGTTGATGTTACTGGGGGGGTCCAGGGTCCTATTGGGGGGGTCCATTTCAGTGGTGAAGGTGTTGATGTTGGTACAGTCAGAGGAGGATCCTTAGCTGGTGAGGCAGGAGTGTTTTTTTCATTCATTGGCTGATGGTTTCTCAGAGGACAAAGTAACAAATGTTTACCTGTTTTTTTTGGCTCCTCTGGTTCAGACGACAGGAACAATGGACCTATATTCACAACAAGTACTGTCTTTACATGTCATATCCTTCTCTACATTACCCACACTGTTGACTGCTCCTTTAAATGTAACAATAACCTGAGTCCTCAAATCACCTATTGCCCTTCTTCTTTCCTCTTTACAGTTGACCATTGTGGGACCCCCCCAACCATAGCCAATGGAGACTTTCTGCATGAAAACAGGATATTTTTGACATACCAATGTAATCTGTATTACAAACTACAAGGTAACAGCAGAGTGATGTGTTATAGAAATGGCACTTGGACAACACCGCCCAAATGCATAGGTAGGTCCTTCATAATTATCTAAATCTAACTTCACTCATGACAGATGTTAAACCTGTATTTTAATGTGTATGCAGTGGACTACTGTGAGTTGGACACCACTAGATATGTGCACTTGAAGGACGCAGGTGTTGTGTTTAGTAAGTCTGGAAACCAGGTGAAATTGGGATGCCACTCATCACACTGGAGAACTGCACGTGCTCAGTGCACAGACAGACATCTCAAAGTGACTGAGTGTAAGTATACTTAATAAATAAGCTGCATATTTTCCATTTACTGATTGAAAACTCCATCCTCTGATTCTGTTATAACTCTATCACACATTGAATGTTGAATGCCGAGGCGTTCCCAGGCCAGCCGAGAGACATACTGTCTTTCCAGCGTGTCCTAGGGTTTCCCCGAGATCTCTTCCCGGTGGGACATGCCCTGAACACCTCCCTAGGGAGTCATCCAAGAGGCACAAACAAACAAATGCCAGATCCACCTCAGCTGACTCTTCTCAATGTGGAGGAGCAGCGGCTCTACTTTGAGCTACAGCTTCTTAAGTCTGAGAACCATGTTCATCTCATTTCACCTCATCTCAGCCGCTTCACACTCGGCTGCAAACCGTCCCAGTGCACACTGAAGGTTCTGTCCTGATGGAGCCAACATGACAACATCATCTGCAAAAAGCAGAGACGAGATCCTGTGGTCTCTAAACCAAACTCCTTCCGGCCCCTGGCTGCGTCTAAAAATCCTCATAAAAATAATGAACAGGACCGGTGACAAAGGGCAGCCCTGCTGGAGTCCAACATGCAATGGGAACAGGTCTGACTTACTGCCGGCAATGCAAACCAAGCTCCTGCTCCGGTCGTACAGGGACCGGACAGCCCTTAGCAAAGGGCCCCGGACCCCATACTCCCAGAGCACCCCCAGGGCGCCACAAGGGACACAGTTGAATGCCTTCTCCAGATCCACAAAACACATGTGGACTGGTTGAGCAAACTCCCGTAAACCCTCCAGCACCCTGGAGAGGGTATAGAGCTGGTCCAGTGTTCCACGACCGAGACTAAAACCGCATTGTTCCTCCTGAATCCGAGGTTCGACTATCGGCCGCATTCTCCTCTCCAGTACCCTGGCATAGACTTTCCCGGGGAGGCTGAGGAGTGTGATCCCTCTGTAGTTGGAACACACCCTCCGGTCCCCCTTCTTGAAAAGAGGGACCACCACCCCGGTCTGCCAGTCCAGAGGTACTGTCCCCAAACACTGCGTGATGTTGCAAAGGCGTGTCAGCCAAGACAGCACCACAACATACAGAGACTCTCATCCACCCCTGGTGCCTCTCCACCAAGGAGCTTCCCAACTACCTCAGTGACTTCAGCTTGGGTGATGGACGAGTCCACCACCGAGCCTTCGGCCTCTGCTTCCTCAGTGTGCGATACCTGTAAATCCACACAACCTGTTACTTAAAGAACAATTCTGCAGACTTTTGACTGATCACATTCTGTTGTTTCCAGGTTGTTTGGGGATAACGCATGACGTGGTAAGTGACATACATAATTATTTATAGAATATTTTTCTTATGTTTATGAAAACACATAATTGTTTTATAGAAATGTTTTTTCAGCAGTGTTACCGATACCTGTAACCTGTCACATTAGTGTTGATGTGGACTGTGATTTGTTTCTAGGGAAACTGTGGATTTGTCAATGATCTAAACACCTCACTGTGAAGAAAATACAGGAGGTTTCCACATGAAGAAGATTCATGTAACAGTCTCAATAAAAGTATGGGATCAAACATTTCTTTTATTGTTTTCAATTGTTTTTGTTTTTTTTGTAGTTTTAAACACTTAATAAAGGAGTTAAAAAGGAACCCACACACTGGACACACAAGTAAGAGATGATGGTCTTGTTGTACAGTGATAACCTTTGACATGAGCACGGCGCTTGTGAATAATGTACAATGTACAAGCAAACATAGAAACAAAAATGGATTTATGATGTAAACAATATTCTACAAAACAAAGAAACTTGGCTGAAAAAGACACAGACACACACAGGGCTGGACTGGTAATCTGGCATACCGGGCAAATGCCCGGTGGGCCGACGCACTTGGGGGCCGGTCCATATAATATGATTCTTTTTTTTTTTAATTGGCCAATGACCAACCCATAAAGCAGGGACAGTGGCCCATTGGTTCATTTTTCATACTGACACTGGGCTGGCCCAATCATCTCTTAACAGGCTCCACCCCTCCTCCTCTGTTTCTTGTGTCAGATGCAGTTAGTGGCTCAGAGCCAGAAATCTGTGAATTTAGGATGGAGAAACAAAAGTGCAAGGGGGGTGCGGAGAAGTTGCGGGCCAAAAAAATAAAATTGCTAGATGTTGATGCCTCAACATGTGCAAAAATAACAGACATGTTTAGTGCTGTAGCTTCAGTATCCAAGCCTACAGTACCTGATGACATTTTGCAGAAACATGGAGAGTGTAATTGAAACGGTAAGCATGTTAGCTACATGATTAACAGGGAGGGAGTGTTAATCAGGGCGGGTGCAGGAGGAAAGTGTGTGTGTGGGCCTGGTTGGGCCACGACGAAGATAATGATTTACCTAAATTAATGAATATTATAATAAGACAACTTAATCGTTGTTGCCATTATATAGTCTGTCAGATTGTCACCCACTGCACTAGCCACTCAGTCAGCTAAAGGTAAATAACACAGCATAAGCTATTTTGCATTGTTTTTGTAGATAGGTTAGCAGAGTTAACTTATTCAATTGCAACTTTGGCTGACTATTCTAATGTTAAAACCCTTTAATACTCATAATGGCCGTACGACCCTTCTCTAGAAAAACTTAAATGATGCCATTTGATTATTTTAATTATTACTCAGAATGGCTGCGTCAAAGCGCCCACGACGAGTAACGCATGCTATTTGGGGATTAAAACCCGCCTTGCATTTTGAAAGCTGTATATTTTTGTTTAGCTGTGTATTCAACGAAGTAGATATTTGCTCATGTTTCTAATGAATTTCCAACCTCATTAATATGCAATATTTACGGTGAGTGAATAATATGAATATCATATATTTTTAGGACGTTTTGTGTGAGTAATTTGGTAGTATAGGTTGGTTTTCTTTTTTTTTTTTAAGGGGAGTATCTCAACAATGAGAGGTAAATCTTGTTTGGTGTCATATTAAAGAGGGGTTTGTGCTCTTTAAAACAAAGTAGCCTATACTTGCAATTGTAAACTAGTTTTTCTGCTGTCTGGTTCATTGGAAAAAAAAAACATTTCTTTTAGAATTAGCAGTATTCTACATCCACATTATATTGGGTTCTAAAGGGTTGACTAGCTTTTATAACATGGAGCACTTTGTCCATCTAGAAATCCTGCTCTTCAAGAATACAGGACTATATGACCAAAATGGATCCTTACTAAGTGTACTTTTAATAACTCTTCCAAATAATTGTAATCTCTCTCTCTGTCCTTCTGTATAGTCAAGCCAGGTTGAGTTAGCAGTGGAGGAGAGAGACAGGGAGGAACCTTTGATCACCAGGGAGTCTGTCAAGAGAGAGTGAGTACACTGGGCCACTTGCACTGGTACACTGGTCCATGGCACTTAGTTCTCAGCTTTGTAGGGGTTTTTGGAATGGAACAGTAGATATGCATATCTACAGGGACCGCAAGGATGGTGTACTAGTTGGTTGTGTCTGACCGATTGTGGTGGGCCGGTCTGAGTAAAAATGCCAGGGCCTTTTTTTTGTCCCAGTCCAGCCCTGATTTCACTTAACATTTTTAGTTCAGTGGTTTCAATTCTGATCTGGACATTTGTATTTATTCTGGGTGACACTTTATTTTACACTGCACTTGATACATTGTACCTCATTGTGTAACAAACTGTAATAACATGTAAATACATAAAACATACATAATGGAGTTATGTAGAGTTAGGTTATGTATGTACTGTGTAGTTACAAGTTATTACAGTTTGTTACACAGTGTGTTACATTGTACTTAATGAGGTAGATACAATGTATCAAGTGTTGTGTAAAAAAACGTGTTACTTTATTTTGTTATTACTAAATCAAATAAATGTAGTTTTATGTATATTTAATGACAATTTTTTAATTGTTGTCATGGTGAAATAAATGTTGGCATGGTCCTCTCACTGAGACACTGTTCACTAATAATCAACTGAGACCAGCAGTGCCCCTCCCACCAGGCAGCCACATGGGCAGAGACACAGAGACACTGTTTGACCCCAGAGTAGAGTGGACCCTGTCGAAACCTGGTTCAGGGCCAAGACAAAATCCTATGAGATAGTACAGAAAAATAGTTAAATGTATTTTTAAAGTAAGTAAACCAAATAAAAGGTAAGTAGGGATAATGATGGAGTGTGTTTGTCAGAGGCCCATGAGTATTTATGGCATGAATTGTGTGCTATTGAGTAAAACTAAAGAGCAGCAAAAGCATCAGGCCCTGAAGCTCCACACACAACCATCCAGCTCTGTTGAAATATTAACATGCACAACAAAAAACAGAACAAACTAGAATAAACAAACTCAGGCCCACAAGGACAAAGGGGCTGTGACTGCCTCACAGCCTATTAAAGAAAGCTCATCTGAACAGCTTTTAGACTCTCGCCACAAACTCTGGAGAGCTTTATACTGTAGTGTCACTCATTCATCCCAAAATGTGTGTGCGGTGTGCAGTAACGGCTATTTGTCTTTGGTTGGTTGTCACACTAAATGGTAAGTACCATTCACCCTTAAGCAAAAATGTGTTATTGTTGACAAATGAAATAACCAGTTATAGTATATTTATATATGATTGCTCTAACACGTTTTATTGATAATCTCTTGTAGGTGTTGTTTGGAGTAAATTCTTAACAGGATAAGTTTAAAGATAAAGTTACGTGGCACCAGTCAAAAGAAAAAGAATAATTAATAAAGAAGCCTCATATAAGTTTAAATCTGAATTTTTTAAATCTGTTTATTGACCAAAATGAATAACCAGACAGAATTTGAATATGCACCAATAATAATAACCAAGATAAGTCTAATAAAATAATTTATAAATATATAAAGGTAGTATTTCAAGGATTGAAACAATAAACCGTAACTCTAAAGCCAGGCTTGGCTGGAAGCAGGGTCAGGAGCCGAGGACCAACAGGAAACACGAGGTCCAGGCAACAAGGGTCAGTCTTTGGTTTTGTCAATGACGGACCTTGGAAATGTTGTTTCACCTTGGTTGGCGGTCTTGGACAGTTTTTTGGAGCATTTGCTCTGAATATCTCTGCCCAAAGCTGAGCGGCTGCTTGCAGCGGGTCAGAGGTCAGAGCATCCCAGTCTGTGCTGCTTGTCTGTGTCATTTTAAATACAGTCAAATAGAGTTGGCTTATGGTTAACGGCAGGAAATGTTCTTTGTCTTACGAGGAGGAGCGATCTATTCCTCCGTCAGACACAAAATATTTACCTATACAACATATCATATCTTCATGTACTGACTTCAGTGCATTTTTAACATTAAAGAAATAAATGTTTTATTGTCAACAGTCTTTTGCACTGGCGCCAGGTTTCTGCGTTGTCCTGTTGTCCAGTTGTCCAGAGAGGAGTCAGAAGTAAATGAACTCATCTGTTTCTCTCTCTGATGACGAGTGTTCACACACAAAGAAATTCATTTTACAAGTTCAATAATTGCTTGTCCATGAGTTCAAAGGTTATACAACCTATTTAACAGTTAAAATCTTTGCATTAAATCTTTCTCCTTATAAATCATGTATATTTTAAGTTATGACTGGTCTTTTTTGCAAACTTACTGATAGTACAGATATACAACAGGCAGAGGCAATGGTCTAACTAAAAGTGAGTCAGATACTGTAAGATTACTATTTTGGTTTTGTCTTCATAGGATTGTCTGCGAACGAGGAGAATCTTCTGTTCACAACAAGTACAACCCTCAGATCCATCACATGACTATTCAGGTTTATGTACCCACATGCCTCATTTGCAACTTTGACTTTTTTTTTTTTCAGTTGACAAATGTGGAGAGGCACCGACAATAGACAACGGAGATGTTGTGCATCATTATCGGGTGTATTTGAAGTACCAGTGTGAAGATAATTATATTCTAAATGGTGACGACACAGTGCTGTGTTTTAGCAACAGTTCCTGGTCTGAACTGCCACGATGCACGAGTAAGACAATCTGATGATCACAATCAATGAACGACAAAGTCCAAAAAAAGAAAGAGGACACAGATTGACCAGTGCTTCTGTGGATTTATAAAGTAGACAATATATTTTTCAAATGATCATCTCAACTTGAAAGACATCTTTGTTCACTCACTAGTAGACACAGTCTGGACATACTGTCATGGTATAATGACGTATGTGAATGTCAAGAGGGTTGGATGTGATATTTGTGAAATGTGTTTTTGTGCTAAAAGAAACAACAGGCCCTTTTGAAGACATGCTTCATCTGCGACCAAAGAGAGCACTAACTGTACAAAGTAACAAATGTTTACCTTTTTTTTTAGACTCCTCTGGTTCAGACGACAGGACCATTGGTCCTATATTCACAACAAGTACTGTCTTTACACTTCATTCTCCTTCTCTACATTACCCACACTGTTGACTGCTCCTTTAATCAGACTGGTCAAAATGTAACAATAGTCCTCAAATCACCTACTGCCCTTCTTCCTGCCCCTTTACAGCTGACAAATGTGGCATCCCCCCAACCATAGCCAATGGAGACTTTCTGCATAAAAACAGGATATTTTTGACATACCAATGTAATCTGTATTACAAACTACAAGGTGACAGCAGAGTGATGTGTTATGGAAATGGCACTTGGACAACGCTGGAATGCATAGGTAGGTCCTTCATAAATATCTAAATCTAACTTCACTCATGACAGATGTTAAACCTGTATTTTAATGTGTATGCAGTGGACTACTGTGAGTTGGACACTGCCAGATATGTGCACTTGCAGAACACAGGTGTTGTGTTTATAAAGTCTGGAAACCAGGTGAAGTTGGGATGCCACTCATCAGACACTGGAGAACTGCACATGCTCACTGCACAAACGGACAACTCAAAGTGACTAATTGTAAGTATACTTAATAAATGAGCTGCTTATTTTCCATTCACTGATAAAAACTCTATCACACATTGTTGGATTGAAACATTATAACACTGCTACAAACATCTTCCTTTTAGTTATAATAATTAATTATTATAACTTTTGACTTAACTTAAACATTTGACTGATCACATTCTGTTGTTTCCAGGTTGTTTTGGGATAATGCATAAAGTGGTAAGTGACATTCATAATTATTTACAGAATATTTTTCTTATGTTTATGAAAACACACAATCGTTTTATAGAAATTTTTTATCTGCAGTGTTACCGATACCTGTAACCTGTCACATTAGTGTTGATGTGGACTGTGATTTGTTTCTAGGGAAACTGTGGATTTGTCAAAGAAGAGGACTCATTATGAAGGAGCCATTGGTGCTTTGGTTCACTTGTTGCAGAAAAAAACAGAGGTTTCCACATGAAGAATATTCTCATATAAGTCACAATAAAAGTATAACAAATCAAATTATCAAGACTTTTTGTTGACTCTTTGTTAGATTTTAACACGTCTTAAATACAACTAAATTATCTGAATTTACTATGTTTTGTGTGTTATTCTCTCTAAAATTTGCCATCAAAAACTTACTATCAGTTAAAACAAATTTTAAAAACAAATAACCACAAGATATAAGAATATATCCCTATGGGTGCATATTATAGAATATATCATAAGAGAATAAATATAACTGTATAACTTTATTATTAACTATTAACTCCCATAAACACAACATACATGACATTATATAGTCTCTTGAGCGTTTGCAGAAGTGTAGTAGCAAGGAGTTTTTCATTGGAGGTTGAGTAGTGTTGCTTTTAGGTAAATGAAACACTTTTTTGTTCATCTTTAAATGTAGATTATTTATGGATATTATTTTACTTTCAAATATAATTTTCACATTCAAAAAATGTTTAATTAGGTTTGATCTTTTTGTCTGTTACTGCCAACCAATTCCTAATGATGGCATTTAATACCAATACATCAGAAACACAAAGCTAAGCAACACCAATTCAGTTGTCAAACACAAACCGTTTTAAAACGTTCTTTAATACAGACAGGAGTGTGTTGGTCAGATTGTCCATACTGTCTTAGTGGACAGAGAACAGACCTGCCTTATGACTGAAGGTCTTCTGTAGCTTTATCAAATAGAAAGTACTTAGGACTGAAGCAAGAAAGACTGTTCCCCATTCATGTGAAAAGATGTGGAAAGAAATTCAGGCTTTTTTATTTTGGCAGTCAAAAAAGGATTTGTGTGAAATTCCATTGATAAATACAGCAGATCAATGAAAAGTTGCAAACATGTGATAGAATCTACACATAACATATTGGAACATGTGACATCTGGAGAAAATATCTTGTGATTAAAAAGTAAAGCTCATTTTAACAAAGCTCATTTATTTTTCCTTTGTGTGGCAAAGTGCTCTTAGATTAGATTAGATTAGATTCAACTTTATTGTCATTACACAAGTACAGGTACAGCTCTTGAATGCGTATTTGGTTTTTTAAGTTATTGACAATCAGTGAGTGTTATCTGAGTTTGGGACATTCTGTACAGAAGAAGCTGAATCCAGACCGAGCAGCGTTCCCAGGTAGGACTGTTCTCTGGGGTCCAGCATCTGACTGGGCCTCACAGGGTGGACTATGTTGGCAGGCTGAGGGTTCAGGGTATACTTTTCTAAGAAGGCCAGGTCTGTTGTTGACTGGTAGCCAGAGTTTTGTTGCTGTCCAGGAACCTGCACACTCACCACCCGGTGAGACTGGGACGAGTGTCCGCTCAGGTCTCCCTGCTCTCCTCCAGACATCGGGACAGAAACTAAAGTGACAGGCACACAGACGTTAGCGGAAGGTGGACTGCTTTGAAGGGTTGATTTTGGTTCATTGCTGTACTCCTTTGAGGTTTCTTCATAGGGAATGGATTTGTCCCTGCCAAAGGTCCCATCAGTGTAGCGAGCATTGTGCACATGGTCGACATGGTATTTAAGCTTGTCTTTCCTTTTAAAAGTGGCACTGCAGTGAAGACAGTTAAAAGGGCGAGCATCTGAGTGGATCACCATGTGCTTTGTCAGTGTCTTCTTAATCCGAAATGACTGATGGCACTCAGGACATTTATGAGGTTTCTCACCTTTGGGATGAATTAAAGACATTACAAAAAAAAAAAGTAGTATTTCAGTTTAGTGTAAAAATTTTTTATATCGAACAATTCTCTTCAAACTGGAACTTACCTGAATGAGTTCTAAAATGCATTTCTAGGCTGGACTTTCCTTTAAATTCCTTCTTGCAAACCTCACACTGATGCACAGCTGTTTTATACCTGCAGTAATAAGTAAACAAAAAATGAAAATATGGGTCAGAAACATGCTTTAGATGTTTGTTTGTTTTTGTTTTAACGCAGTCTGGTTCACATAAACCTAGATGTGCAAACCACTTATTTTCATAAATGTTCCTACACAGCAATAATTCCCACAAACTCAAGAGCAGTGCAACAGTTTCAGTGGCTTAACATGGTTCAATTGCTAAACTGAGAAAAAAACAACTTCAGATAAGTACAATTTTGTCCATTTCCTAACATACTTCTGCCAGACTTTCTCTCCCAAGTGAACGCTTTTGTAGTGGACCGTCAGATGATCATGCCGCCTGAAGCACTTTCCACACTCTTCACACTGGTGTGCTTTCTCACCTGTAAGTACAGCAATATGTTTTTCTGTTGAAATCATAATTGTTGTAACATGAGCATTATTTACATCTTCCATACCGGAGTGTATTTTCTGATGTTTGGTCAGATGGTCATGGCGTATAAAGGTTTTCCCACATTGAATACACTCATAGCGCTTGTCATCATGGTGTACTCGCAGGTGAAGCCTAACCAAAGCATTTCTCATTAAACTGGATACACTTACTTACACACTGACCTGAAAACATTAGGCAGAGGAAAAAACATCATACATATTGCACCAACCTGTAGGAGCTTCCATGACGGAAACTTTGGCCACAGATACTACAGAGGTGGGGCTTCTCCCCACTGTGGATCCTCATGTGCTCACTTAAAGTCGTCCTGTGAGAAATAAAACAACCACCAATAAATTGTATACTTACAGCGCTTTACAATTACAACAGTACCTGTCTGTGGTCTGAGTTTGATTAAGAATTGTGATCTCAGGAAATTGTAATAGTACAGAGAGACTTACCGTTCCCTCACAGATTTGCCACAAATAAAGCAGGTCCATTTCCTTTTGCCGCCATGTGTACATTCAATGTGCCTCTTTGTTGCCAGTCATTAAACTGTCGGCCGCAGATCTCACAGGGAAAAGGACCTGAACACAAAGTAAAGGGCATGTATTGTTACAGGAAGCACAAGCTAAATTCTAAATTCTAAATTATTTATTTACCTAAATGAAACTTTTCTTGGTGCTTTAACCTGGCAAACCTAGACTTGAAGTATTCATCACAGAAGGAGCATTTAAAAGGCCGCTCTTGAGAGTGTAAAATCATGTGCTCCTGAAGATGAGGCCGGCGTGTGAACGTCTTTAAACAAATCTGTAACATAATTTTATAGACAGAATAATTTAATAATCCTCCTTCTGATTAATCCTGGTGAGGTCAACATGTTACAGAACTAACTCTTACAGCACACTTCCAGCCTTCGCTCTTCCTCTTCCTCTTGGTAAGACACTCTTGGATATGGTCCGGGTGAAACCTAAATAGACAAGAGTAATTTTGACTTGAACATCTAGCATACCTTACCCCAAATATACAAGAATAAAGTAAGTGTCATCACCTCTTGACATGTTTGGCCAAGGTCTTTTTGCTGGCATGCAGTTTGTTACAGAAAGGGCACTTGTGCTCTTTCGTCTGAAAAGGAGTGTCACTGTCATGCTTCTTCTTGTGAACAGTCAGGTTAGACTTGGTCGAGTAGCACTGAAGGCAGATGTCACACTGGAACGGTTTCTCTCCAGTGTGCACTCTGGTGTGACTTTCATACTTTCCTAAAAATATATATATATATTATATACATATTATAATAATAACTATATATATATATATATATATATATATATATATATATATATATATATATATATATATTTTTTTTTTTTTTAATAACTGTACTGTTATTATTAGACTTTTTACTTTTTAACCCCCAAACCTCCACAGGGCAAAATCATGTACTGAACAATTATTATTACTATAAGAAATTATTTATCTTTTCAAACATGTACATGTCTCAGAAACAAAATGCATAATGCCTTACCCTAAGAGTGTGTCTAAAGATTTCAAGGATGTGTATACTTCGAGTCAATACTTCCCTGTCTATAACACTTCAGTCTTCATCTTGTTGGATATGTACGGGGAAAAAGAAAAAACATGTTTGTGACAGCCTTACACTGAATAAAATCTTACCTGCACGGTCAAAAACTTTATCACATTTGGGACACTTGAGGGCCTTCTTGTTGGCGGTCTGAATGATAACTGAGCCAAACCTTCAGGGTATGATTGGTTTAAGCTTCCGGTTGCTGGTGCATTTGCCTCCACATCAGGGGCAGCCATCTTTTTTGAATGCTGCTGACTTTCCCTTTTGTCCGTAGCACAAACCTTTTCTAATTTGACAGCATCACTTTCATTTGTGTTGTCATCATGCTCTGCCTCATCATGATCATCTTCAACCGGAACAAGTCTGTATGCCTCAGCCACAACCTCCTCATTGGCTTCTTTTGCTCCTTCCTCTTCATGATTTCTGGGTGTTTTTTGTTTTTCTTTGGCAATGCATTCTTTCTCATCATCCGTCTCAAACTTAGTCAACGTCCTCTTTCTGCGTGATGATCTCCGTATTGTATCAGTCTTTTTATTTGGCATTTTCTCCCTCCCAGGTGTAACTTCCGGGTAAATATTGTCCAATAAGTTGTCAGGGTTTTCATTGCACTCACTATTAGATGCACTGGGAATTTCTGTGCATTCTGCTGTCGAGTCACTGATGGTTAAATTTACCTCAGGAGATGTACTTGGATGAACATCTTCAGAAAGAAGCTTTAGTATGTCCATCATGTCTAAAAACTGTGCTGCTTCAATTAAAATAGGACGGTCAATTTCTGTAACAGTGCATTCAGAAGTGTACAAAAATCCGAGAAGATGTTGAAAAACGTGCTCATCTACATGGTCCAGGGTTACATGCGTCGCTGCTGGGTTCTTGGAGAATTCAGCGTGGAAGTAGCTGCTTCCGTGGGCCAACACTGCCTTATGAGCACAGTAGAACTTCCCACCCACAGAGACAGAGACATCGCAAAACCTTTGCCGGCTTCGGTCCTCATTCAGGAACCTGAGGAGGTTGTGACTGTGTTGGGACATGATTAGGTATCTACTTGGTGCTTTGGGGACTTTAGCTGGAGGTGGATTGCTGCTCACCACTGTGCTACTTTTGGTCTCACAGTCATCACTGGCACTGACCTGTCTACTACGCTTGGTACGGAGAGAGGTAGCAGGTTTCTTCTTCATGTTTCAAAGTTTGCCAGCAATCACACCTAAAAACAGAAGCAGGAAAGTAAAAATAGTCATTAGCAATGATTTGCAGCTTACAAGCATAGTAAGCAATAAATAAAAAAACATTTACAAAATGGCCAGCTCTGTTTCTTCCAAACCAAGTCCTTTTTTTGTTCACCATTATGCTGCAAACATACAGCAAAGCCTGGGTTAAAATCTATATGTCCAGTGCCTGCCTATTTGACCTACAGGTAAAATGACTGGCACTAAAGCGTGTACTGTAACACCAATTATATGGCAACGGTAATATGCTAAATTATGCAAAACAACAAATAGAAAACACAACGGTGTGCCTCATGCTATTAAAACATTCCAAGTTGTGGGTTTGTACAAAACTATGGCTATGGGTTATATGTAATTTACAATTTATCAAAAGCCTCTTCAAAGTCTCCTCAACTGCATCCTCATATTCATTATTTATTTTAGTAAAAAGACCACATTGTTGAAGTCAAGTTTGTACTGCAGAAGCAATATAATAATAGTTGATGTAGTTTTTAAAAAATAGGTAGGTCTGTAGCCTATCTGTGGCTTGGTACTCAGTAGTAGAAGTAGCCTATTCGTATCATAGACGCTAACAAAGTAATGCTAAGGTGCTAACAAAGATAGGAAAACATGCTAACATTGAGAGAGTGGGACTATTTGTCACATAACAAAGGCTATAATACAAGTGTGTTACTGATCCCTCTGTCATTGTAAGGCTCCCCCTTTCCCCTCAAGGACCCCTAACATCGCCACTGAATTGTTGTTACAGATTTGGGCCCCCTTCAAGGAGAGTGTTGACAAACGACACGACTGAAACCTGCAAAAATACAAAGTTGTTTGCCTAGTTCTTACCTTCAATATATACATAGCAGTACGACACCAATGGACACCCCAGCCAACACTGCTAGTATGGACAATAAAGCTGTGAAGAGTAATTTTATAACAAACTATAGGCCTGTGCCCGAATGTCCCACCTTCTTTATCCTACTATAAATGTTGCACACCGTAATAAACCGGTTACCCATTGGCTGCTTCCGCTGTTAGTCCTGTCAAGTGATTATTTCATACGATGGCGCTTTAGACAAGATTGGAGACCGGAAACATAATTTGGCACATTTAATAATAGATAATTTGTAAATGAGTTGAAATTTTAAACTTGACATAAACATTACACAAGGACTATAGGACAAGGGGATTATGGGTAATGTAGTGTACACCACACTGGTGAATAAGAATGTAAAGGGGGATAAGTAAGGGTACATGGTCTAGCATTTATTTATCAAACAATATGGGTAATATTTTATATCTATCTGTTTAATGTTCTTTAGAGACTTATTTTTTCACAAAATTTGACACTTCTGCCATAGTTTTAGCCTACAATTTGTATAACCTTTATACTTAGTCTGGTCTTATACTGGGCCTTTGCCTAAGCTCAAAGAACAGTCTAAAAAGTAAAGGTTTACTGACTTTAAATATTGTGTAGGCTATTATATTACTGGGGAGTTTATGTTTTGTGGGGCCCACATTTGGTACCTTTGTAACTGACAGTAACTTAAAAATTTATTACAATTGTACAATTAGATTGAAATGTTTAGGGTTGTGTGTTTACACATTTGGATAATGTCTTGATAAGCTGGTCCCTTTAGCTCACTCCTTGTAAAATTATGTTAAGTAGAGATGTTTAAACTCAAATTAGCTGAACCCTGAACCTTCCCTGCTTGCACATTTAAAGCATAAGACAACATAAGTGCATTAGCTTAATCCTCTATCTGGCACATGGCACCCTGAACACAATTCAGTGAACACATGCATGCAGAGAGAGGGCTAAAGATGGCTAGTACTGGCTGTCTTTGATTTAAAACAAACCTTTTAGGCTTTTAGTCTACTGGAAAATGCTGGAAAAATGTGGATGCTAACTGTGCACATTTGGATTTTATGGTTTCTTTGTGCAGGTATTGTTTTCCCCATTTTTAATACACTATATTTTTTCTTAATTAGTGTTACACATGTTGTACATATGTAATGTATTGTCTATATTATTAATACATGTGTTAATTTATTGTGCATATAATTTTACTAAACTACCCATTTTGTCTACAGGCACTTTGTCAAATGAGAGCTTTAATAGATGTGAACAGCAGCCATGCCAAAATGGTGGCATTTGTGAGAACCACAGTGGAGGTTTTCGATGCCTTTGCTCCCAACAAAGCCTAAATGGACGCCTTTATGGAGGAGAAAACTGCACAGTTGCACTTTTAGGCTGTGATGACAACCAGTGTGAGAATGGGGGAATATGTTCCCCTCTTCTTGTCAACGATAAACACACATTTACATGCTTTTGTCTTGATGGCTTTACAGGCCCAACATGCCAGATACAAACTGTGTTCTCCTTTGAGTCTCGGGGTCACATAGTCATAGAGACGCAACCTCCAGACCCACAGACTCCTATTAATGTTACTTTTAGCTTCAAGACTGATAGAGAGGCTGGGACCCTGCTGCAACGCAGAGTGAACAACCTGCTCCTCAGCATTGAACTGTTAGATGGATATCTCTGTCTTCAAAGTTTGAGGCGTCAAGGACCTAACACTATGGTTCAGAAGCTCCCAGATTATTTGTCTGACAACAAGTGGCACACAGTGGAAACCTCACTGGGGGGAAATGTCAGCCAAATGATGCTGCTCTGCACTGAAGAAAGCTGCACCAGAAATTCTAGTGCTGAGATTATGGTGCTTAAGCAAACATCTGCTCTCCCCCAAACAGAAACTCTTCGACAGAACCTCTTTATAGGAGCATTCAGCCACAGCTGGGATTCGGATAGTGGATTACTTTATGAAGCGGAGGACCCTCCAGCTTTTTTGGGATGCTTCCGAGATGTATTTGTAGACTCACATTTGGTGGTTCCTGCTTCAAAGCCAGAACATTTTCAGGAAAATGTCTCTTTAGGATGCAGCAGCAAAAACAAGTGTGATGAGAGCCCCTGTCAAAACCGAGGGCGTTGTGTAAGCCAGGGATGGAGGAGCTACACTTGTGAGTGCCACAGACCATATGAAGGCACCAACTGTGCAGAAGGTAATTACTTCTGCACACATAAGTCATTTTAAATATAGTCTGCTTAATATGTTGTTGAACCATGTAGGTTTTGATAGTATAGGCTGTTTAGACTCATTCTCTTCAGTCTTGGATTCTCTAGTTTCCTGGGAAAAGACGTGTTGCAAGTTGAACTGCAAACGAGCTTACTTATCTGATAGAACAGAAAAACACGCTCATGCAATTACAAAGCTTTTGGCCACACCTTGGATAAAAGGATTAAAAAAACATGTTTAGTTAGTTGACCTGGTCCGCCCTGACAAATGACTGCTGTCCAGACTCACGCCATATGAGTGCCATCATTGATTAAGCAGCTCTTAACATACTTTTACCGAACATTTCTCGTCACCTAGAATAAAACATTTTCAAGTAGAGTTTCTCTTTCTCTTTATGCTCAAGAGCTCCCTTTCTTAGGCATAATTCTACAGCAATACAAATCAACAATTAATATATAACATATATTGTGATTTTCCAACAGTAATTCTATACACAAAGCAACAATACATGAATATTTTCTCTAATTAAAAAAAATCTTCTCTTCTGTTTAACCTATTCAGAGTATATCACTGCAAGGTTTGGCAACAAAGGGCAGCAGAGTTATGCTGTCTTCTCATTGGACGATGAGCCAGATGACACACTGACAATATCCATGTTTGTCCGCACCAAACAGTCCAGCGGCCTGCTCCTCATCCTGGCCAACAGCACCAGCCAGTACCTCCGCGTGTGGCTGGATCATGACAGGGTCAAGGTCCAAATAAACAACTTCGAGACCCTTATGGGCCAAAGTGTGATCAGTGATGGCCATTTCCATCTGCTGACAGTGAAACTGGAAAAAACGATAACCATTTTGTCTCAGTCAGCCCAGAATCAGGGCTCCATTCCCATCAGACACATTCAGGCCAATTCAGGGGATATAGTTTATGTTGGGGGTCTCTCAGACCCAAAGGCCTCTGCCTCATTTGGTGGCTACTTTAAAGGATGTATCCAAGATCTGAGGCTTAACACTAAACGACTGCAGTTCTATCCAATAGCAGCTTTAGTGGAGTCCTACGATCTACAGCAGCTGAACAATGTTGAACAAGGATGCAACAGTGACAATGCCTGTGCTGTGAGTGGCTTGCAAGGCATAAATAAAACATTTGACCCATTTACTGATATTAAAGACTTGTTGATTTGACCTCATCTTTTCCCCAGGTCAACCCCTGTCTCAATGGCGGAGTCTGTTACTCTATGTGGGATGATTTTATATGTAATTGTTCCCCCAACACTGCAGGCCGTCGCTGTGAGGAGGTGAAATGGTGTGAAATGTCTCCTTGCCCAACCTCATCTGTTTGCCAGCCACGCTCTCAGGGCTTTGAGTGTGAGTATCCAAAGAAATCTTTAACCTGTAGATCCTTACTATTTCAGACACGGATTAACTAAACAGAGGTGAGGCGAGGCAGGGATCCTAACCAGGATTCCTTTTAGACATCTTTTTGTAATCCAATGCCAGATTAAATGTGTAGCCACATGCTGGACATGTATCAAGTTATCAACCACCATTTATCTCTTAAATAATTTTTTAAAGGCAAGCACTTGAAATACAATGTACTGTGTAATAGCTACCAAGGACTGTCAACAAGAGGCTAAAGTCAGTACTAGTATCTGTCAAGAATCCTGTTCCTGTAAAAATTTCTCAAATTTATAAAAGATCTCTAACCCTTTAAATACTTCTGAACATTGCAGTGCTTGCCTTTTTTTCAATCCAGAGGTTACACATGGCTTTGCCCCAAGCAAGCCATGTGCAGTAGTTGTATCTTGTCACAAATGGGGTCAATTAAAGGGAACTTTCACAAATTTAATTGTTGGTAGATAAAAACTGGGGCACTACTTCAAACTGTTTTTTAATGTCTTACTTTCCAGGTTTTTCCAATGTGACAGTTCACACTGAAAGTAGGCCTTTGCATTACAGAAGCAATGGGAATGTCAAGCGCAGCTTCAATAGTGTCTCTCTCAACTTCCGAACGAGACAGTCTTCTGCCACATTACTGAATGCACAAAGGGGCTCTGACTATCTCACTGTGTTCTTAATGGATTCCCAGGCGGTAGTGGAGCTACAAACAAATGACAAAAATATCAGCATAGTGCACAGCATGGGTCGGGTTAGTGATGGAAAGTGGCACACTGTGGAGCTTAAATGGGAGAACCACACTCTCCCAACCTCACTGTGGATCCTGGCTCTAGATGGAAATCAAATTAAGATAGAAAGTACCAGAATAAATCTCCAGGACCTGGATTTTCTCAGAGAGGAGGCAGACATTTTCCTGGGTGGGCGCAATAAAGCCTCTGGCATGAGCCTGTCTGGGTGTCTTGGCCCAGCTGAAGTCGGAGGCCTTCTCCTTCCTTTCCACATGGACACTGAACTGAACTTCCCCAGACCACAGGCAGAGCAGTTTGTGAGAATAGATGGCGATGCTGCTACTCTACGATACGGATGCTGGGGAGCTAGTGTTTGTGAACCTAATCCTTGTGAGAACGATGGTTTCTGTGAGGATGTGTTTGATTTGCACCAATGCACATGTTCTCAGAGTGGACAGGGCTTTTGTGCCAAGAACCAACGGATAGCTGCCTCTCCGGCCCCTGTATCTTTGGCAACTGCACAAGTCTGCCTGGAGAGTACAAGTGTGTTTGTGAACCGGGATATGGTGGAGACCAGTGTGAGTTAGAAATAGATATGTGTGAAAACAGCAACTGTAGTAATGGTGCTACATGCCTCAAAGGCTTTGGGAGCTATGCATGTCTGTGCCCTCAGAATCTGACAGGACAATACTGCGAGTAAGTATTATATTTCTAAGTATTAATATCACTGAAACAAAAACAATATGCAATTGTTTTTCTTTCTTCTTACAGTGATAAACTTCCTCAAATCCCATGGTACATTGATACACAACCGTAAGTGCTGCTATATTGATTCTAAAAAAAAATGTAATAAATAAACTTAGGGGTGCACGTGGCAGAGTGGTTAGCACTCCTGCCTCACAGCAAGAAGGTCGTGAGTTCAAAACCCGGCCGACTCAGACATTCTCGGCCGACTCTGGTCTTTCTGTGAGGAGTCTGCATGTCCTCCACGTGTTACCGTGGGTTCTCTCCGGGTACTCCAGCTTCCTCCCACTGTCCAAACACATGCATGTACAGGTTAATTGACAACTCTAAAGTGTCCCTAGTGAATGAATGTGAGAGTGAATGGTTGTCTGTCACTGTCTGTCTCTAAATGTTAGCCCTGCGACTAACTGGCCACTGTCCAGGGTGTACCCCGCCTCAGGCCCAAAGCTGCTGGGATAGGCTCCAGTCACCCGCGACCCCTAACTAGACAAAGCGGTAGAAAATGAATGAATAAATAAACTTTTTCTCAAATGTTTTTTTTTTCTCCATTCAGACTTCCCAAGCTGCCAGTATCTACCTGCTTTGGCACAAGATGGAACTACAGCTGCTTTAATGGAGGCAACTGCTCTAAAGATGACAATGCCTGTTTCTGTCTGCCTGGTTTTATGGGACAGTGGTAAAACGTTTACAGTGACAGCTTGAATTTAACTAATAGGATTACAGTTTGAGTTTATGAGTCATTGTGTGATCATTTATAGTATTGCATACAAATTGTGCAGTAGAAGATTTTAAATACAATTGTACATTTAGTTGCTTATAAAAAATACATTTCTATGGCTATAGTTTTGCTTGATTAACCCATTTCTTTTTCTTTTCAGGTGCGAGAAGGATGTGGATGAATGTGCCTCAGAACCTTGCATGAATGGAGGTTTCTGCGTCAACTACATCAACAGTTTTGAGTGTGTGTGTGATATGAACTACTCTGGGGTCCACTGCCAAATAGACGTCAGCGACTTCTATTTGTATCTCTTCCTGGGACTGTGGCAGAACCTGTTCCAGCTGGTGTCCTACCTGGTCATACGCCTTGATGACGGGCCAGAGGTTGAATGGGGTGTCCATATGACTGATTAGAGCTATTTCTAATTATTGTGGGATTAGTTCCTTATTTTGTATTTTTTTATACTGAAGATGTCATGAGATTATGGCCGAAAAGGAGCTGTGGGGTAAATCTATTACACATTAATTCTATAATACATTAAGATGTGGTTTTGTAGCATTCAGGGCCTTGGTCTTGAGATAGTTTATTTTTTATAGGTCCATGTGTTTTCTATTGGTGATGAGCTTGGACTCTGGAAACTATTCACTGGGTTTGCATCACATTTTCTATTGTATCAGTCCCTGCATGTTCTTTGATAGTGTTATTTTAACACTTATAATATAGATATGTTATAGTTCAAATGTGCCTTAAAATCCATATTTTATGTGGAACACTATTGTCCAGAAATGAATAATTTGTGTATAGGCACAAGAGGCAGTTCTGCATGCTGTGCATACGGAGCTTAATATGCATGTTGAAAAACACTAAAGCAATATTTAGGTCTGTTGTGGATCAAAGCAGGACATAAATTCATTAACAGTTTTATTATGAACACAAAAATATACAGTACATCTTCCATTCAAATACAATTGCAAAAACACATTCATAAAAAATACACTCAAAATGTCTTCAGGAGAACAGTGTAAATATATTAAACATGTTTGTGATACAGTAACACAGGACTGCTACAGATTAGCCTTCATTTAGACCACCATCAGCCCTTTTCATGTAGCTTACATTCACAGAGCTCTTTGTAGATTCTTCTACGTATCTTTGGAATGTCCCTCTGTGAAAACTGTAGAGGTTCAGAGAGGGCTAGGCACCTGGAATACTACAAGGTGAAACAAAACACTCAAGATTCGAAAAGAACAAAAAATAAGTACTGCTCTATAATGTAATGATTGGTAAAACTTACCTCCAAGACAAAAACACCACAGTCATTCTCATTAGTCTGCTGTGGAACATCCTAATATGAACAGCAGAGGGAGTTGGCACACAATGTTAGAACATACAGATCTTGTCAAGGGTGCAGAAAATGGCTAAATCAAAAAGTGAAGATATCATACCTCATCAAATGACACTGACCAGTCGCTTTCAAATGCTGACTGTTTCTTCTCCTTGGCTTCAGTCAACAAGTATCTAAGAATGTTCTATTGAAATCAAAGTAGGAAGCCTCACTTTTAGTTGGTCAAATGTATTTACATTAATTCTATCTGGTATTTTGAATATGTTCAGGATTTAGTTTTTACCCTTGCAACTTTATGGAGAGCATAACCTTGAGAGTCATACAGACAGATTTTCTTCTTGACCAAATCTGCCGTCACTAAACACCAGTGGACCTCAAGGTGGACAGGCACCAGAAGCAAACTTTTTGAAAACAAATCCACCTGATGGGGCGAAGACAAAATCAATATAACACAGTTGAATCATCTTATTTCTAGATGTGTGCCAGTTGTTACTGAGTCTTACCCGCTTTGTCCATCTTTTTACTCCTTCATATCCTTTAATCATGAGCTGTCGGTGGAAAAAGCTGTTAAGAAAATGGACCTAGTATGGGGCAAAAAAAAAGAAATAAATAAAGCTGTTATTTATAATACAAGTATACAACTTTTAAATATTAATTACTGCCTATTGCATCTATATTGTGCAGATCTGATTACCAATAGTATTTAAGATTACCTTATGAGCCGAATCCATTATCAGTTCTCCATACATGTTAATGACCTTTAACAAAAAATGGTTAATGACATTTTGTGTTAATATTTTTGTTTCAAATAAAATAAAATTTATTCAATTCAACCTGGTCATTTAGCCAGCTCTCATTGGCTAATGTTGATAAATCATCTATCGTCAGTGTGTGCTTCTTGTAAACCACCTGAAAGGAGGGGATGGGTTTTTCTACTATCGCCATCTGGTCTTTAATAACCTCCAAGATGATATTGTCCCTGTTCAAATAAAAACGATGTTACAGTGGTCCCTTAAAGTATAAAAACACATTTTTTGTGGATATGGAGCTCCTTACCTGTCCTTAACATCTGTGTTAAATTTCCCTTTTAGGTGTTTTAATACATCATTCTTTCCTAGAGGAATAAAACTTCCATATATTCTGTGAAAGCCGTCAAGAAATTCTAGACAGACATCAAAGACAATATTCAAGATGGTTATAAAAGAATACAAAATGCAAAAAAAATTTGACAAATAAAAGGTGTACCATGGACATCCTTTTCCAGCTGTTTTAGACAGATGTTAAACTGACAAGAACTGGTGAGTTTGGGAGTAGTTCTGTCTTCATCATTTTTATTCCGGTCAAAAACTAAAGAAGCAGCGGAATTTTGTACCACTAGAATTTCACAGTTACTGTTTGCACTCAGCGTGGGTTTAATATCATGACGTTCTGACAAGTCGGTAAAGTTTGTCATGCCAGGAAACACTAACAGACCAGCATTTAAAAGGCTATTTTCGCTCTTGCAAATTTCTCCACTAACATCATTAGTCGAATCAGTTCTGGACATACAAGTTGTAACGTGTGATGATCTAAATGTTTGAGTTTTCCTTTTATTTCTCTGCGTCTTAAAAGTAAGGCATGGCTTTAAAAAGGGGAAACTCCTGGAGACTCGCCGCTTGGCTCTGGACAAAATGCATTTTTCTTGCCATTTTCTCCACAACCAGAACTGTAGTTGGACATGTTTCTTGGCTCGCTTGGAGAAACACAAACTTCTCTTAAAAGAAGACGTCAACACCCTTCTTCTTTGGTGAAAACATTTCTTTCTGTCATAGTTCCTCATCAAAAGCATGTTGAAGCTTCTGTACATGTACCAGGGCAAGGAAGGATTTGAGAGTAAAGCTATTTGTTATGCAACACCCCTTAATTAACAATGCCGTGCCAGGAGAACCGTTTTGTTTTGACACTTTAAAAGTTGGTTCTTGAGTTGAGGCTTCTTCAATTTACAATTACAAGATGAGATAGAATCTTGGTTATTCAGGTATTTCTGACATCCCAGAAGTAGAGGTTCCAACTGCAAAAGAAAACCACAACAGCGGTTACTTGCATATGGATACATGAAAGAGTGCATATCAGTATCTTTCTATACCATTTACAAAAACTAATAAAAGATCTAAACTACAAAGTGCTTTTGTGTAATATATGAAAGATACAGCACTACTTTCTATTGTATTCTAAAGATAATTTAAAAGCTTTTTTGCAATGTCTTTGTTCTAATAGATGACCAGCTAAGACTACAAACTGGCACATGCTTCAGAGCACATTAACTTACAGCTTTGTCGAGTGGGCTGGTTGTCCTCTGTTCACGTTTGAAAGCAAAGGCACTGAGCACATTGGTTCCTCGCAGCGGCTGCAGATAACACACGACCAGCTTCAAGCAATAAACACTCACAATGGCTTTGCACATTCAGATGGCAGACTCGTGTGTTGTGTAGCAAAGAATTCATTCACGTAAACATGAAACATACATCCAGCGCTTTTTGAGTCGCATGTTGAATACGTCACATATGCGCTGCCCAATCACAATCTAGGGCTGCCTTTCACGCAGATCAAAGACCAGTCATTTGGTGTGTTTCGTGTTTGTCGGAGTTTTGATGTTTAGCTGAAAGAAGCCCTTCAAATCCCCCGCAAAATAACAAAAAAAAAAAAAAATTTAAACTCACTTATTCCGCCTTATTTATTATTGGCTCCATAAATGCACCCAGGTAATCGTATGGTTCCCTGTATTGACGTCAAGCACAATATTAGGAATAGCCTACTGCTTCGTTTAACGGTTCGACTACAATGGAGGTTAATCTAGAAGAAAAACTGTCAAATGGGCTTGTAAAAAATATATAAGTATATTTCTGCTAGATAAATGGACACGATTTGAGTTACAAGTGAAGATGTTTTTATAACAGTTCAGTTTGATAAGTCACTCGTCAGTGTTGTGCCTGAACGCATTCATTGAACGATAGTTCATGAACCCGTTCATATTTTGGGCGAACGTGAACTGAACGGGCTGTATTACTGCCTGATGAACGTTACTGTGAACTCGTTCATTCTGGTGTCTGTGAACAGCACGCTCTCTCAGGTTAACTTCGTTCAATAGGGTGCCAGATTTCTATAGAGCCTTCCAGGCGAATTATAGAATCTATGTATAATATATTATTATACAATCTATGGCGAAAACCCGTCTAAAACACACCGTAAACGGGTCCTAATATGTAGCGGAAAAACAAATCTGGCAACACCAGCCACCAGTGTCGCACCGCCGTCCGCCGCATGCGTGACGCGTTATCAAAAAAAAAAAGCATTTGTTTGCACCTTAATGATTATTGTCCTGTTTTTCTTTTGAATAATTCCTCATTAAAAAAGACCATTCAAGCAGCACGTTTTTCCTCATGTTTTTGAGAATGTACTGTAGGGTTGAAAGCTGCAGCTGCTACTAGTGTGGAGTGAATAGACAGAAACAAAGCATTAAAGCAACAATGGGGAAATGCTGTCCCCTCAATGCTAATGTAAACCCTGGTTGGATAAGGATTCAAAATTGGATATGAAGATGAACTCTGACGCATTGCTTCATTGTTAAAACTGATCAAATAATTGCTGTCTGTGATATGGGCTGTGGCAATAAGTTTGAAAAATAATAGCTCGCAGCAACATATGAAAAAAAAGAACTATGAACTAGTTCAATTTTTGGAACTGTGAACTTAGTTCAAAATTTTGAAGTTTTAAGCCTTTTGAATTTTTTCCTTGTCCTTAAAATACATACAGAAACAAATGTACAAATATTTAAGACAAACATCCTCTTCGCTGAACTGTCATTGAGTATTTATTTCAATGAAACTTTAGCTGATCATTCACTTGGACCTTTGTGGCCAGATGTCATTGAACCTGTAGTTTTTATTTATACAACCTTCATAACCTTTTTATTTGTTTTTTTGCACAGTCACTTGCCATTGCTTAAACACATTTAATGTTGACAAATGGTGTTTACCAGTGGCCATAGAGTGTCCCTTATTCGAGAGTCCATAGTCTATGCAAGCATGTGATTGGCCAAAGCTTGCCATTTCAAGCTGAACATTCTCAACTTTTAAAATTCATAACAAAGTTTGCATGATGTCTTAAGGTCCCATAACTTTCCCAATAATCCAATATGCTATTAAGTGATTAAACAGAAATACATAATGCACAGTGTTTAGTATAGTTATATTATAGTATTAAAACATTGTATTTAAGAGGCAATCACTGATAAATTATTAACCCATTTACAGTTGTTCTCATAAGTTTACATACCCTGGCACAATTTGTTATTTTGAAACTACCCAAATGGCCCTGATTTAAAGTTTATATACCTCAGTTCTAAATACCATATATTGCAGCTCATTCAAAGGGCATTTACAACAGTGTTTTGAAACCTAAAACAAAAGAGCTTCACCCTAGAACAACAAACACAGCACCTGAATGGAGCAGTGTCACTAACGACTCTGCACCTGAATGGAGCAGTGTCACTAACGACTCTCCTGAGCCTTAATGACTCTCACATCAGAAGTCACACTTCCCTTTCATAACCAAAGACTATGAGACCAGAACAGCCTGGTCCATCAGGTTTGGTTTCAGGGGAAAATCCTCCCTCTAGAGATATAAGCTCAGCTCTCCTAACAGTTGATCTCGGAATTAATAAAGTCTCTTGGAATTAGAGACGAAACGTCTTCACCTTGAAAACTTAGTCCAGATGCTTTTACTTTAACCTTTTTTCATTTCTCTTTCCATTTTTATACAGTTCAAAAACCTTTTCACGCAGATCCTTTGACAATTCTTTTACTTTTCCTATGACTCAGAATACAGAAACATCAGTGCAGCACTGGATGAAAGATGCAAGGGTCTTTCAGGAGCCCAGAAACTCACTGACCTTTTATAGATAAACACTGATTACAAGTAAACAGATCAGAGGTGAGGATAGTTACCTTTAGTAGCCATTCAAACCTGTTTGTGTCAACTTGTGTACATGTTATCAGGCAAAATTACCAAAGTCTGTAAACTTTTATCAAGGTCGTTTGGGTAGTTTCTTGTCATTATGCTTTACAGAGGGTAAACACAGTTGTTTTACAATAAATGGCTTCACCCAACCACTAACAATGAGTGAAAAAACATTTTAGTGTTATCATTTGTATTCTCTGAAAAATGGCCAAAAAATCATAAGTTCTGCCAGGGTGCAGCAAGCCTATTACAGAGTACAACCCCAATGTGACGCAAACATCAGGAGCATATTCACAATGTTTACTTTGGCTCCTGCCTCATGTTGAAAGAGGCCAATATATAACCCACAGACAGTATGAGTCCCATTTCTGTGAATAACATTGCTTACCACATCTACAATGAAGTCTCTCAGGTTCCTTGTGGCTCTTGGCCTACTGATGGGAACATGGGCCCAAATAAATGTGCTGCGTCCTGACTGTGACTCTCCCGAAGCCGAGGAGGCTGCGTTGGCGGCACAGGATTACCTCAACGCCCAGCACGCTCATGGCTACAAGTACGCACTCAACCAGATCGAAGACATCAAGATCATTACGAAGGTACATTTGCAAGTGCATTACACAAACATCAACTTTAAAATATAAATAAAAAACAGGACAATAACAAAAAATACTTGTAAAAACCTGGGAGAGATATATCTGCCCTTTTGTATGTTAATATTATAGAGTATTTCATCAGACTTCTGAATTTGCATACATGCAAAGTGAAATGCTGTCATTTGCAGTGTGTGTTTTTCCCTCATTAGCCGGATGGAGACAGTTTTTATGACTTGGAAATTGATCTGCTGGAGACAGACTGTCATGTGCTAGACCCCACACCAATTGCAAACTGTACAGTTCGGCCCAAAGTACAGACGGTGAGATGCATGTTAACTGTTAATGTATAATATAAGTGAGATTGGTACTACTTAGTCTTTTTGGTGTTCTTTCAGGCAGTGGAAGGAGACTGTGACGTTAAGCTAAAGAAGGTTGGCGGAGCTTTGACTGTTACAGCATTTAAGTGTAAAACTGAAGGTAAAGCATTATTTTATGCACAAAAATACAGAAACCTCGAGCTACACAAACACTATCGCATCTTCAAAGTTTTTTTTATTTTTTATGACAGAGTCAAAAGAAGACATTTGCGTTGGCTGTGCTACTCTCCTTCCCCTAAATGACACCATAGCGCTGGACTTTGTCCAGGCCTCTTTGGTGACCGTTAACAACATGACAGATAATGTAACTTACACTCTTCTGGAGGTTGGAAGGATGTCATCACAGGTGGCCAAGTAAAATCTGACATCTAAATATTTAATTAAATATACCATATTTCAGTGTATCACACGTTTTAACATAATTTCAGATTGTGTCTGGTGGGCTAATTTATTTAGCAGAATATGTTGTTGCTGAGGGCAACTGTACTGGAGATGTGTGTGAGACCCTGGGTGATGCCAAGGCAGTAAGTTTTCACAAAGCAGCATATTACATCACATCTCCAAACCTTTAATAGTTTATTTGCAATGTTTATCAATTCCTTTATTCTAGGCTCGTGGCATTTGCACTGCCAAAGGTTTGAACTCTCAACATACAGTGGACTGCAAGATATTCCCCACTTTGGTAAAGTTTTAGAAATTCAGAAAGCCTACAATAATTACCTGCAGTGTTCACACTATTATACAAATATGTTTTGGTCTGTTCATATATTTCAGATAACGGTTATAGATAGCAACAGCACTGCCCCTGTAGTGCCAGTAATTGTGCCAACAAAAAGCCTTTCACCGGTTCATGGTCTGGGACACCACAAGCTGACGGCTCTTCATGACCCAATGACCCTTCTGTCAGCAGAGTCATCAGAATCAGCAGAGGTGGTACCTGTAGCAACTGCCCCTGCTGCTACAAATGCCCCAGTTGGGACGGCTCCTTCTGGCACTCCTACTGCTCCAGTGGCTGCTCCAGCACCAGTTGCAGATCCCACTCAGGCCGCTCCTGCTACAGACCGTGCTCCTGTGGTAGACCCTGCTCCTGTGTCAGATTTAGCCTCAGATGCAGACTCACCCCCCCATTTCCTCTTCAAGAGAGATTTAGCTTCTGTAGTTACGGTTGCCAACACCCCTGCAATTCAGGCTGCCCCAGTTCCTCTTTTGCCAGTTTGTCCAGGACGCATCAGATTTTTTGACTGATTTAGGCCGTCCTTCCAGACATTAACAATGCTGTTGCAATATTAAATGTACATTGGCCTTTCTGATATGCTTAATGAAAAATCTTCCCCACAAATGTTCAAATTGACCTGTAAAATGTGTATGACTATTAAATATATTCAATGTACACCAATGGATGAATTTATTTTAAGCCATTTTAAATAGTCTTGATAAGTCTGAACCTATGCATTTAATTATTCATTAGGGCAAATGCAAAACAGTACTGTTTGACATTGGTAAACAAAGTTGTCAACTTCTGTGAAGGCCGTGACTTGGTTAAAGCAATATGGCCCTTTTAATAAAATAAAAAAAATAAGCTGGGTTTTAATATTTTAAGTGAACCAATGCCAAGTGCATATAGAATATTTTATATAGGCTAAGGTTTAATATGTTATTAGAGTTACAGGACAAACATTAGCACTAGTAAAAGGGAACACAAAATGCAATCAGTTTATCAAAAGGTTGCACCATTTTGCTCACCAATTAAAGAATCTATAAAGCAAGACATGACTCTGGTTCCAAAACAGCTTTAGTTAAGTATCTTTATTTTATACTTTTCACAGTTTCACCTTCTGAACAGGTTGCTGAAAGACAAAAAAAAAAAAAAGAAATAAAAAGTATGGTAGCATGTCATTATGTAGAAGTCAACAGTTTAAAAGTTATAATAAAAACCTACCTTGTTATAGGTCATCTTCTGAACAACATTGCAAAAATTACTATTGGGGGACATTATGGTCTGAATTTTGATGCCTATAACCAAAAGGTGTAATGGGCTTTCGGGGGTGTCTGAATTTAGGCTTCATTTGAATCCCACCAACAACAACAGGCTCCTTGGACAAAGGTGCTGAATTAGGCCCAACAGAAGCAGGAATCTGTGGCCAAGGCCCAGGCTCATATCCAGGAGTTAGGTCTGCATTACCTGGATTTTCTTCTAGCCATTTTGAGTCTTCCGATGCCCCCCGAGGTTGCTTTAGAATTTTGGGATTGTTCGGCTTATTACTTGCAAGTTTGTTACCTATTTTGTCTGACTCTTTAACTACTGGCCTAAGTAGTGGAGCCTGAAAGTTGCTGGGGTCCCTGCCTGGTGGACCATGTTTGAGTAGCAAATAGCCCTTTGGTTCAGAAGAGAAGTGACCCGTCTCTTCATGTTTGGTTGTTTTCTTTAGAACATTCAGAGTTTTTGGCACTTTAGTCAGAGTGTTGAAAAACATGCGGGAAGGTTCTTGGGACTCTTGAACCATGTGGTAGGGAACCAACTGAGGCTCCAATTCAGAATTTGTTGGCCCCTTTACATTCTTATTTGTAGTGCCCGATTGACGCAGATACCGGTTGGTCTTTGACACAAGGTTAGTTGCTGAAGCGTTTAAGAAAGGCCCATCAGACTGCTGTAAAAATTGCATATTACGTGGCACATACATGTTTGTTCGGTGTACTGGGTCAGGGAGTTGAGAGAAGAGTTCAGGAGGCCCACCAGAACGAGCTCCAGACAGGCTTTGGTGCTCCTTCTGATTCAAATGAAGCCTGTAAGGATAGTAAACATTGGGCACAAATTGAGGGAAAATAGGTTGTTGAGGATCTGTTTGCTCACTGGGATTGCGTTCAGGTTGTGTTGCAATGTTGCCATCTAGTGGATGGTGGTTTGTCTGCTTTTCAAGTGAAGGAAACTGAGGTGATACAAGTTTTTTAGTAAAGGTTGAGGGACGTCGAGGAGTTTGTGCTTTCCGGGGGACAGGTTGTGGAAAGTCATCTCCAAGCTCAGATGTGAACCTTGGTAATCCTGGGTAGATTGAAGGATTAGCATTACTATTGTGTCCAACAGGGACAAAATGGTGCAGGTGCTGATGAAAAGCAATTTGTGGACAACAGTTGGCTTGTCCAACTGGGCAATACTGAGGACACACAAATTGAAGATTTTGTGGGACAACAACTGTATCTGGGTCTGAAACTGAAGGATCTTGTAGTTTTTGTGGTGTAGGGTTGGGGTGTGTGATCACGTGCTGGGAAGGAAGTTGGTAATAATATGGCCCAAAAAACTGATATTTCTGACCCTGAGGGATTTGAGGTACCGATGGTGGTGGGGTACTAGAAATAGGCACGTCATCATCATCATCATCATCTGGCTGCTCTGTGGGATGGTAAAGTGGGTAGAGGTAGATAGGAGGGGGTACCGGACCTTCAGTTTTTGGTGGTCTGTTAGGTTTTGTCCCTGGAGCTACTGTAGGCTTTATTGGCTCCTTTTGAAGGTAGAAGGGGTAGACCGGTTGTGGCATTTGTGGCTCAGGTGAATAAAACTCTGGGTAATACAGAGTTTGGTCCTCAGAAGGATAGTCACCGGTTTCAGATTGGGATGGATATACTGGGTCATGTTGAATACTTGGCCAAGATGGCAGATTAGAGTAGAACATGTTAGGAACAAATCTATTATCCTCCCTGACTGGGAGATCATCTTCTGACTGCTGTCCCACACTGTCTGGATATGGCATGTCAGGCAATGGTTGCTCTGGGTACAGTGGATAAAACTGTTGTTCTACCATCTTGCCATCAGCTGGTTTGGGATCCACAGGCTGCGCAGGTGAACCTTCTGGGTTAGGTGACTGAGGATACAATGGTAAGGGGTAGAATTGGTGCCATGGTTGGCCTGAGGTTGTTTGCGCAGGGATTTTGACATTTTGGGTTGGAGCAGGGGTAGAAAGCAGTCTAAAGTCCATCAATGGGTTGGTTGTAAAGTCAGTTGGAGCCAGTGAGGGGCATGAGAGCTTAATTTCACTACCCCCAGACAGTTCAATGCTGTACATTCCATCCTACATTCCAAAAAGAAAAAAAAAGAAAAAATTATACACATTTTTGAATTAATATATTCATTGCAATACAACTAACTAACATACCTTTTTCTTTATGCATGGGTAATAATTAATTGAGATGGCAACCCCTTCATGATGTTCAACTACACTGAAGCCACACATTGACAAGGCCTTCGTGAGTTGTACCCAGTTACCGTCGACTGAAAAATACACATTACAAAACAAGTTACAAAGCGTTGTATACTAACTGTATAGTATTAGTTGTTCTGGATGCTGATAAACTTACAGTTTACATTAATTTCTGACACACCAAGAGGCCAATCAGTTTTTACTTCATGCCCCTAGTATGGCAGGTGACCATTGGAGGGTTTGATGACAGCTGACTCAAAGGGCACGACAGTCGGACTGGTACCCCTAACCAGTGCAATGGGAGCACATAACGGGTTTCCTAAGACAAGAACACATTTATTAGCACAGAAAGGATATAATCAAACAAGTGTTTTAAAACTAGCTCTTTACTTCAACCACGACAAAGCAACCATCATATGGAGCAACCATGACCAAATCGCAACGTGTCGAGTGGATTTTGTAACCACAGCTTTTAGGCAATTTAGACAGAGGCAGGGGAGAAAGTTTACCTGGGAGACAAAACACAGGACAGAGGAATAAAAGAGAAACTCAAAAACAGAACCAATGTCAGATAAAGAAACCATGATTTTCTTCTGTTACATAGCTTACCCCTGTCCATAAAAAGCAAAGCTCCTGGTTTGGTGTCAGCATCTTGCACTTGAAGCCTCATGTAGCCTTCTGAGCAGTCCACCGTGGGGTTCATTTTCAAAAGCCGTTCCACTGCAGTGTTGTCAAAACTTGACAAGGCATATTCCTGTCCATGTTGCTCAGGAACCTCCCACGCTGGTAAGATTAAGTTTATAGGCTCTTATATGCACACATAATTACATTGTGGTGTAGTTTAAAACTTTTACTTAGCAAGTGTTATTTTAAACCTACTTACCCATGTCTGACTGGTAATCTAAATCAACATCAGAGTCCTTTGTTCCTTTGAGTTTGCCATGTTGTTCAGATTTGAGCCCAATAAAGAGTTTTCCATGGTGCCAATGATGTTTTTCACCATTACTTTTGCTCAATGTTCCATTAATATCCCGCAATTTATTCCTTTTAGGATTTGCACATTGGCTAAGAGAACAGTAGAGGAGCAGAAGGCCCGAAGATAATAAAATTATATTATACCTGCTTTCACTACACGCCATTAGGACATTAAGGGAAAAATACAAAACAAACACCACTGCAAACAGATTGCCTCAGTGATGTACTTCAAAAAGTGGACTCCTTAAATGACACTCAGTTTTTTAAAGAGCTCCTCCTTTGGCAGGTGTTGCTTATGATGCAATTAGGAAGTCTCTAAATGGCAGTGGCTTGTCCCTACTGCCTATATCCTATATGTTATACTGGATTTTTAGTAGTAGAAACTGAATGAATAAGGTACAAATGGAAGGTTTTAAACAATAAGAAAAAAGAAAAGATAAAAAAGAAAAAAAAACTATAATGATCTCCAACTAGAAAGAGATGTAAATATTTCCTACAGTCACAGTAATGGTACATTGGACTCCCACAGGGTGGTTGTCCTTGACCTCAGGGTCAGGGACCCCTAGGACTAACCCTTCCTATGGTCATAAATGTCAAGTTATCGGTTGTAATATCTTATCAGAATGAGTTTATTTTCAAATATTATAATAAGCTACAGTGCAAAGCTTAAGTCTTTCTGATTTTCACTGGTATTGGTGCAATACACTATTTTTGAACAATCACCCCATAAGAAAATAGCAGAACAGAAGAACCCACTACTTAAATTTTGTCCTAGCCCTAATTAGTCTGTGAGCTGTCCAGTTGGTATGTCAAAGACAGCCTTGATGGTAGACCACTTTTCAAAAGTAATTCAAACTACGTATTATTTCAAAAGGTGTTATTAGTTCAAGAAAAACACAACTAAAAAGGACACTTTTGCAAGAGTAGTGTTTTTTTTTTTACTGTAGTTTAATTCAGTATATATATATTCCACAATATCTGGAGATCAATGATGCCAAAATATCTCTCAGAAAAAAATGCCATTTAGAGTTACCTCTTGCTTCAGGGGCAGGTAAAAATCCAACTGTAACAATTTTATGGCACAGTATACAAAAAATTAAAATAAAAAGAAATACACAAGACCATTTATAAATGTTCTTATTCCACCCAACATCATTTCAATGTTTAGTTTACAAACATTGAAACATTACACACCTAAGCACCGTACTGACAATTTGTGAATACATTTTCGAGGACTAAAACACAAAAGTCCATGGCCAACAGCCTGGTTTATAGTCAAAATGCATTCAAGGTGTATTAAGATGACAATGCTGAATCACTGGTCGATGGACATAAAGTTAGCAAAACTGAATTAGTGTTATCAAGTGTATAAGTAGTGTTATATTACACAAGCAATTAAAAGTTATACAGCCAACTCAAAATGTTTAGTTACAGTCAAGTGATTAAACCTTATTTTAGAAACAAACAGACGCTAGATAGCTGGCTATGCACCAGCTGACATGTCCTGAATTGCGTGGAATGTCCATTTCAAGGCTGTAGGATGTGATAGAGGCTTTGAAACCATGGTAATGTTGAGCTTAACACAACACTCAAAACAATAGGCCAAAACCACATCAACGTTTAAGACCACATTCAGATACAACAGCAATAGCCTGTAATGGAGGGTTGAGAGTGGTTGAGCTTTGATGGAGAGAAACACATACACAAAAAGGAATGGTTGTTTCTTAAATAATGGCAGAGGCTGATAAGAAGATGGTAATTTTGGCTGAATATGTAAGCTTAAACATATAAAAAAAAAGATCTTGGAACTGTGTTCATGCAACTTGTTGATGTCATGCTGATAAGAAAAGAAAACTGCGTCTGGATTATCTGCAACACTCTAAAAGCATTACAGTATTCAAACGGTCACCACTGGTACATGCCCCTAGAATAAGTGACATTATACAAGGCAAGCCCAAATCCGTTTCACACTTTTATTACATTTAGTGAATATTTTCTGCAATCTTTAATTAACCTTTGCAGCGGTTAAGGAACTGTGAACCCACTTCATTGAACAGGTCTTACAGTAGTGCCAAAAACAGGAAGAGTTGGGAACATTTTCAAAACAAAAAGGATGGTTAATAACACAAAGTCCTTCATATAAAAAGTAGACTGGGAAGAGAGAGACAACATCCCAATTGATCTAATCCTGGAAGTAGTGTCAACACAATGTGGAGAGTGAGCGTCTTAAGTAGATTGGTGGGTGGAAAGCTTGTTTAATATCCAGACTTCCTCAGGTACTCAGCCATTGCATGTGCTTTCATGTTAAGATTTCCACAATGGACAGCCTCCTTTCCCATGACAAAAACCAATACTGGAGCAAACAAGGGGGACACACACACACACAAAAAAACAGGAGAAATTAACAAAATGGAAGAGTCTCCCCTTTCAAAGAACAAAGGGGCAATCAAAGATGACACAGTATCTTACCACTCCCCATTGCTATTAAAAGTTCCCATGACATTTGACTGCTTGCAGATGAAATCTTAACAGTGACATTTCTTTTCTCTTCTTTATGTCCCGCAATTTGATCTATGCCAACTTGGAAAACATTAAAACCCTGAATCCCTTAAGTATTTTGCCATTGAAAAGGCCTTCTTATTCAAGCCGCCTCCGTGGACCCCTTCTTTTCCCATAACAAGAACCAAAACTGAAAGAGAAGATAGATAGGAAAAGTGCAGTTTAGAAGAGTGAAAGAATATGAGAATATTGTCAATACAACTACTTTCTATAGTTTAAGCCACGTTCCTTTGTGGGAGGTAATCCCTTACAAGTCATGGTTTCTAAACTACTAAACTGTTAATTTGGTCTTCCACAAAAGGTAACTTTTAGTTTTATTACATTATTTGTCCGATTATAAAAACTTAATTGGTTAATTAATCATACTTTTATATATAGACATTAATTATTCCCATTATGCGCAAGCTGTTTTGATCTGCAAATCAAGCCAAACAAATATATAAACAATGGAGCATGTGAAGAATTTTAAATGAATTGTAGGCCCAGCACAGTGATTAACTGGCAGCTGGGATATGCAACAAAGGATAAACGGTAGGAGGCATGTTCTTCATCCTACCAATTTTGCTTGTTGTGGTTATAAATAGAGGGGCATTTTCCAATTAAGGAATTTTACAAAAAGAACTAAACTAAACTAAAGTTTGTATGTTTATAGTGTTTATAATGCCTAACAAGTGGACAGAAAAGAAAAGGGTATGAAATAGTGAGTTTTTACCGACTACAATGGAAGGTTTTCAGGACTTCCATTTGAGAAAACACCAAAGTTGTGCACATTAACCAACAGAACACCCAGTACCATCACCAACTATTGTGTATTCCAAAGGCTTTCGGAAATACATTTTAGATTATGTATTATAGTAGCTGCTGCATCACACTTCATATTTACCTTTTCCGGCTTTCCCTACAGATATATTGTAGGTAGGTTCTCCTCCTTGGCTCTTTGTCCTGATATCCATTGTCCAGTCCCCATCATCTTGCAGGTTGTCTCTGAGAACCGAACACTTCTTAGAGCCCAGGGTGAGACCACTGGTGTAAAAGGACTGCCTATCCTTGCCAATAAGGATGTCGATTTCTTGAGACTAAGACATAACATAAAATAGAATTGAGACAGTATCCTTGTGTGGACACAAAATATTCAATCATTAAAAAAGAAAGTATATTAGTGCTCACGCAAAACAAATATTAAAAAGTACAAATACACATCCCCCCCCTTTTGTCATTTTTCGGACCACAATTATAAAACAGCAGCTTCTACGTTAAATGTCAAGCCTGTCCGTTTTTCTTCCATCAAAGAATTTGTAAACCGATTGCTCAAATAAAATGAATTTTCTTTGAAGTCCAGACTTCCCAAAGAAGTCAAGTTAGAAAAATGTCAGAAGCATCGAAGCGGCTCTCAGAGGAACTACGCTCACCCTGGACTGAACCGTTAGCTTAATGAATCATTTGGCTCTAATAGTTAAGCCAGTTGGGGAATGAGCGAGAAAATTACTCAGAACACGCTTCCAAACACTCCATCCTGGGGCTTTTTGTCTTCGTATGCAAGAATGACAATAAGACAAGTCTCATAGGATCCACACGCAGTCTACCCGCTAATCCCGTTTCCAGTTAGCGGTAATGGAAGAGATAGGTTAGGCCACTGTTGGAAGAGCTAGTTCTATGCTAACAGAGACACGCGCCTGTGTGGACAATGCCCGAGAACTGCATGTAACACAAGCTTCACAGCAACTCCCTCATTTTAATGTCTTACCGTGATATTACTGAAAGTACCACCAGTATGTGCTGCCCAAACATATTTGGCGTCCGTATACCCAACAATGGCGCTATCCTGACAGGAGCCATCGGCCATCAGGTTATCCACGTAGCTTTGCCAAGTCATTATCAAGAAAATGAGCTTATATTTTAGAAGCGTGAAATATAGAGTTACCAAACAAGAGACTGTCTAATAATAAAGGCTGCAGAAATTTAGACTCTCCAGTCTATGCCACAGTTTGGCCAAGGCTGTGGCAGCTGAGAATGCCGGGGAAGGGAGGCGGTGCTGGGTGTAGTCTATCAGATCACTCCGCACAATGAGCACCAGCAGCGCGCTTTGTGGCAGCGGATTTATGAGCGCAGACTCAACTGCAGGGAATGCCCGGGTAGACAAAAATAATAATTGTCTAGTAAAGCATTCATTCGTTTACAAATATGACATTTATGGAAAAAAGAGTACATTTCCACTCAATTTTTAGACTTTGTTTAGCCTAAAAATGTAACTCAAAAAGTTGTTTATGAAAAGCGTTATCAAGTGTATGAAGGAAAATGTTTAGGCATGTTTGACGCTAAATTGTGACCATGGCAATGACTAAATTGACAGATGTACCTATAGTTTTATTGGATGCGATTGATTGAATGAATGAGCTTGAAGCTTATCAACTCAACTCAGGAGATAGTTTGTCGATTACTTGGATTTGTAACTGACTGAATCAAAATACATCTCAACACCCTTCAAGTTGAGTCAAGTTGTTTATGTTGTGTGTGAATATTTTTCTACGGTTTTCTTCATCAAATGACTTTTGAAACAACTTCTTGGTATCTCTAATATCAATTTGTGAATGAACAGCGGGTGTTGTTCGTTTACACTATGGCATTGATCCTTTGGAAATGTTGCATGTTTAATATTAGATTGATTTTGTCATTTTAAGGAGAGGTGATATACATGACTTCTGTTATGTGGTCTGGCCATCCAAAAAACTTTGGACTCCCCTGTTTTAGATTAAAAAGGACCAATACAGTCTGTTTTTAATTTTCAGTGATTGTAAATTGATCTGAATAGAGTGAGCTCAAGCTTTAATTTTTTTCTCACAAGCACATCAAACTGACAAATTGAATTGCAGAACAAAATTTCCTCGGGCACATTCAAGTAATTGTCAGCTTTTAAAATGTATACCTTTTTAGGCCTAACCTTGTGGATTATAAAGAGGTTTGGAATAAAACATTTTCTGTTGATTTTGTTTAAGTTTGCTACAGTGAATAGTGAATCCTGTATTCTGGAGTGTGGTATACCATGGGGCCACTAGGGGCAGTGTGCTCCATGGTTTATTCTGCCATCTTGACTACAGTAGAACCACAATACGTATACTCCCTTACTGGAGGCATGGAACCTTTTTTCTAAAGTACATGTACAAATTGTAAACAGAACCTTCACAAGCCATCTGGTAATATTACTAACATATAAAATAATTTCAACATAAAGGAGAGACATTTCTATATGTTGAAAATGCCATAAGAGGGCGAGAAGAAGGCATTCAAGTGTTTATGAAGGTTAAGAAAAAGTGCGCTATGTAGGCCTATCTATGGTTTACCCATTAAAGCAGAATGCAGCTACCAGTTAACAGTTGTTTACAGAACTTTCCAACTTGATATAATTGTCCTGTTCAATCAGTAAATAACACAAACAAACAACAAACCAGCTAATGTAATGTTTAATTCTGTTACAGTTGTGATGATGTCAATCAACTTCTATGACCAAATTCTACTATACACCACATAATAAAGTTTTGTGCAATTCTATTAGGCCTGCAGATGTGTGATTGTAAAACCTGTTAGTTAGTCACAAAAATGGAGTATTGATATATTAGGCTATAACCTTTCATCCTTTTCATCTGCTAAAGAAGTTACTTTATCTGATGGCTGAACATTAACATACATAATTTATTTTATGTGTGTATTGTCTTATTATTATTATTTATGTGCTTGTGGATCTTAGCAATTGACCGTAATATGGTTTTATCCAGTCCCTCCAGTAGGCTATAATGTTTTTGTATGGGAATCGTAGTTTTTCCGGTGTTTCATGAAGGCAGCGTGAAGGGGTATTCTCAAACGTCTGTTACGCAACTGTCTCTGCGCACTATTCCTACCCACGATGCAACGCGGTTGCACACAACATAGCCATCTTGTCAAGAGTGACTGAGGGAGGTAACGGTTGGTGCTGTTTATATTGGCGATAGTTTAAAAACGCCTTGGATTTAACCGCATTGTCTCTCTAGGCTACACAAAAATACAGCTTTACTGTCGCTGCCGAGTGACTTTAGGCTTGTTGAGTGAGCTGATTCCGAAAACTGCGTTTGTGAAGATGTCTCGTATACTTATACCGACGTAGGGGGAGTGTGCAGCAGCCAGTTGGCTTCATTGCTAGCGTTAACCCAGTGTGTGGAGGGCTGAGGGCCCTCCTCAGCCTGAAGTAGCTCCTGTGACTGGGCCATTGATAACTACTCAACCAGGACGTCCTAGGCCGGTCTGGACTGACCCAAAGCTGTGGATTAATCGTCGTCCATTGCTGTTATTAGTCGCTAAAGCCGTACTGCTGGACAAGACGACTCCTTAGTTATGAGCCTGTAAAACGCCACAGAAGATCGAGGGGAAGAGGGATGGCGCAGATTCGTCTCGACCATAGTTAGCTGGTGAAGTACATTTCTGTAAGTGTGCTGAATAACATGATTTAACCTCTAGGAAGCTGCATTACAGCTCGTCTCTTTTGACTGAGGATAAATATAGCCATACGAGACTTGGAAACAGGCTGCCAGTATGTCTAAAATGCCGGCCAAGAAAAAGAGCTGTTTTCAGATCACGAGTGTCACTCAGGCCCAGGTGGCGGCCATAGGTGCCGGGGACGACACGGAGAGCCTGGACGACCCGGACGAACCGAGAGGTGAGGACGTGTCCTCGGAAATATTCGACATGTCACGGGCTGAGTACGAGCCGGCTAGTGACAAGAGTCCATCCGAAGAAGATCTAAATAATGTCATCGAGGTAGAGGCACCAGCACATATATCTCAAGCTGGTCAGCTGTCAAGCAAAGTCTCCAATCAAAGTGGTCAGCTGCAGGCAGGTGAAAGAGCTGGTTTACCCGTCATCCCAGCTGCTGCTGTGTCTGTGAACACATGGCAGATAACGTCCAGCTCAGCTCCTCCTGCTGTTGGCTCAACAGTTAGCTGCACGTCACGCTTCAGGGTCATTAAACTTGACCATGGTACCGGCGAACCCTTTCGAAGAGGCAGGTGGACTTGTACAGAGTTTTATGACAAAGACTCTGAGGGCTCCCTGGGAAAGTCTGGGGATAACATTAGACATGCCAGTGTTACACTGGAGCTAAATGTGGACCGGGACAGTGGATTGGGACACACTCTGGGCTCTGTTGCGGACACATCTCTGTGCTCTGCTCGCATCATATCTGTGGAGACACTAACCTCACAATCTATCCAACACACAGGCTACAGCATCCGTCAGCAGAGCCTCAGTGGCACACAGAGTGCCTTCTCTAACATTAAACCAACAACTGTCCAGCCGCAGCAGCCAAGTGCGGTGGGTCTCCAGCTGCCTGCACCCCAGGGTTTGTTGCCCGTGGGACAGAACGGCCTGCCTCAGCCTGGCGTCCACTTACAAAAGTCACCTGTCATGCTCCCTTCTTACCCTGCACAGCCACAGCTTCCCATAGGCCATCACCTCACAGGCCAGCCCTCTGCTCTGGGTCAGAACCAGGCAGAGTACTATCAGCCTGCAGGCCAGAGTCTTCTTTCTGTGGGACAAGGGTCTTCTTCAGCCCTGCCTGGAGCTTCTGGAGTGGTGCCTAGTCAACTTGGGGATGCTGTGGGTCCTCCGACAGGAACTCCCCCTGCTGCGCTCCTACAACAGCAGACAGCAGGAAGTGTTCCTAGTTCCTTATTGGTTGGAGTTTCCACTTTACAGAATCAGTACATCCCTGCCGGACAAACCCAGCCGCATGGCGCAACATCCTCCAGTGTACAAACCGTGCCTGCCAACGCAGTAAGCTCCAGTGTGCCCAGTACCACGACCGCTGCTGTGCCCAGTGCCTCCAGTGCAGTCATGCCAAATGTGACCAGCTCCAGTTTGCCTCCTGCGCTATTTAAGACCCCGGTGGTGCAGGGCATCCCAGCAGGTGGATTTGGACTGATGGAGGGTGCAATTGGAAGGAAGTCAGAGGGGCTTATGAGTACTCCATCTTCTCATGTGTCTGGGAAAGAGCTTGTGAAGCCCCTGATGCCTGAAAGCCTGCAGCTTGCCACACCAACAGTCAACAGTCTGTTTGGGATCCACATACCCATTGACGGGGATGAGGACAGGTAACACTTACACCTTTCCACAACACACACTTCTTAGGCATTTATATATATAAAAAAAAAACATTTATTTTTGTTTGTTTTTTCTTTGTGTTTGTTTTTTAAATTTTAATTTCCCTCAGATCAGGTCATTATCCTGTTGTGGTCATTGCAATATAAAACCAAGATATTTGTTAGTTGTATGCATTTCTCACATCATGCCAGTTTTGAATACAGATAAATCTTTCCTGATGGTGCAGTAGTATTTACATTTCTGTATGTTATTTTGCATGGTCCTTAGACGGTATGCATCATTCTAAATAAAAAAACAAACTGTAAATAGAAGATGGATTATCTAAAATGTATATTAAGTTATCTTAAGCAGCTGAGTTTACATTATAACTAAAATTATGTTCTCTATTTATAAAAGAATCTTCTTTTGTATGTGTTTTAGATTGAACTTAAGCTTTCCTTTATGAAAGTATTCAGAATTCCTTGTTAATTCTTAAAGTGGAGTGGGGAAAAGCTCCAGCTTGTTAAACACACACAGCTCCTGTCATACTGTGTATTTGTCTTGAGTTTATGAAAGCATAGCGACACACTTCAGCCCCCCTGCCTCTGTTTAACCCCCCCAGTAGCTGTTTCCCTTCAGGACCGTACTCGACTGATGGCCTTGACTTGACAGTTCTTAAAGATATGCATCTTATTCCACTTTAGATGACTAAGAAACTCAGAAAGCATCATGTGAGATCTTTCGTTAGCTTTGGTACAAGAAAACGAAGTGTTAGTCTCTTGATTATTTTAAAAATGTCATGGTTTCAGACTTTTTAGCCCCCCTTAAGAAAGTGTGTACAATTGATTTGAATATAATGTGTGGCTAATGATTTCTGCTGTCCACAATTCTCAAAATTCTCATGAAAAACAGAAATCACTATGATGGTAGATTGAACCGTGAATAGATTGGCTTTTTTCTCTACATCTTGAGCTTTCAGACTTAATTTTACTGCCCCTAAGGGGCATTATTAGTTGTTCAGAGAAGTTAAACAGAGCCTCTTTTGTCTGTTAAGTTCTTAAAGCTATTTAATAGTTTGTTAGCACTGCCACTGTTAGTCTAGAAGAGGAAATGTAAAGTAATTTCTGTGACAAGTCATTCACTTCCTTTCCAGAGCATGTGCTTCCACTCCTGAGTTTTAACCCTCCGTTTCACTTGTAGCAGGCGTCAGCTATGAGCGGAAATAATACAGTGCCTGAAATCTCTCAGCGTTTTTTTTTACTTCAAAGTCTTAGAAGCATGCTACAACATAGAGCAGACAACTTTTACTTTTTCTGCTTCTTCCATTTTTTAATCAAACCTAAAACAATTGGAGCCTAATTTGCTCCTGAACAAAGTTCCCATCGGTATTGTTAATGCCAGTTGTCTAAAGTTGAAAGTCTGTGACATTGTGTGTTTTGGAGTATCTATGTATTGGTTGCAGATAAAAAGCAGCTCTCAGGCTGATAAGAGCGGGGGTCTCTTATGCCAGCAAAACACCCTATCAAACACTGAGCAGTAGTCTTTCCACTGTGCCCCTGTTGTGCAGATAAGAGACCTGTCAGTGGGGTGTGTCAGCCATCTGTGCTAGTTGTCACTTTGTGAACCTGTTAAACAAATCACTCTGAGGCCAAGCAAACTGGTATCACTGTTTGCTGGTGCTGTATTATTATTATTTTGATTTAGATTTTTTTCCTTTTGAAAACTGAATTAAATTTGTACTTCCCTTATCCACTAAGCAACTGACAGACAAGGCTCGACAGTTGTTAGGGTACTGTGGAGGTGCTGAATGACAGCAACTGTGGTATGCTGCAAAAGAGGCAGGGAAAGCTGTAGAGTATAACCTGTTGTGCATCAGTAGAGCAGGCATTTGAGGTATGCTTAATGCAACCACCCCCCCATTCTTCCTGCGTTATTGGTTGATATATCTTTGCCTAATATACATATTTGGAGGGACCTTTTTTTAAGCATTTCAGTTTGTTTAGCATTTTACTTTGTTTGTTAAGAATGCAGCTGTTCACTCTTTGACTTGTTAAAGGATTATTTCTTTCTATAGAGGTTTTGCCATGGAGGTCTTTAGAAGACATGCATGGTCTACTGCCTCTATTTGATTAGTGATTGAGATGAGAGCAGAAGTTTCACCAAAGCAATCAGATCATATTTACTGTTGATACAGGAGAAAAAATGCTCCTCATCCAGTTACAGGTGTCTGTCAGTGCGCTGTGAAAAATGTCTTGAGCCAACGTTGCTCAAATGCAACATTGAAAGTAGACAGGGGTCCCTATCTGACACTTCTCGGTCTGTCTCGCCCTCTCAGACACCGGGTTCTGCCAATGCTAGCCGCTCTAAACTTGTCCGTGTTACGCTGAATAGTAAATATTTAGGGGCATTTCATTCAAATTACGTTTTTTTCAGTCCGCTGGATTTATCAACAGTTTATTATGTGTACGTCACACAGGCGGGAGCAAATTTATTTTGATCTAATATTTCTTTGGGGTAATTTCTATTTAATTTTTTACTTGTTTACCACCATTTATTTTTGTTATTTATTTCTTTATTTGTTAATTTTTAAGCTATTTATTCATACATTAGAATATATTTATTTTAATTAGAATTTACCGTTTTGTTCAATAAATCAAACATATTTCAATTGAGTAACTGTGTAAAATTTTGATTTCAATAATGGTAGATTAGTAGATGTGCTGCTGAAAGAATCTGAATCTAGAAAAAACTAGAAACAGCTCCTAAATGCTAACCATCAACATCATTTAGCGTCCAGAAAGTTTCACTTTTATTGTTAAAATGTTCTTTTTGGAATTAAAGTGCAAATAAACAAGCCAACGGTAGCTAAAAATTATTATTATAAACCAAGTCCAGGCTATATGTTCAATCACAACTGAAAGTGACAGAATGGTGGAGATGAAACTGGTACATTTTATTGAAAAAAAAAAAAAGCAGCTAAAGTAATTTTTTTCTTAGGTGGGGCCTGTTCTGGGCAAACTTGTACAGTTTACTACATTTGAACAACTTATCAGGACCGAAGCAGGACTGAAGCAGGACCAGACCAGGCCCAGACCAGGCCCGAAGCTGGACTAAACCAGGACCAAACAAGAACGTATTGAACCGACCGTTTTATGGCTCTTGGTGGTCTTCCAGGCATTGTAAATTGTTTTGGTCAAAGGCAGAAAGAGCTTGGACAATGGTATGAGTTACAGAGATTTGGGAGAATCTAGATGAGAATATAACCAGAAAATGAACCAGTCTCTGCAGCTCTGTGAGGTCCAACTGTTCTGCTCTGTGCTACAGGAGCACAAAGTGACGTCTTTTTTTTTTTTGGATTTTGGACGTGGATTAAACTTATAGTGCATTAATTTGGACTTTGTTTCAAGTGGAGAATTGCTTCACAGACTGTATATGATGCAACAAACAGGACACTTTTAAAGACTAAGGCAGGACTGAGAAGAGGAAGGCTAAGTCTGAACAGTGTAATATTTTGTTGGTGTTTGTTTGATGAGGTTTACTGAAAGTTACATGGAAGTGCGTTTCAGTTCATTTACAATTTCTGTGGCGTTTGATTAAACCCACATATAAGGTTTAACTTTAGCAGGAGGAAGTGGCTACGTCCTCGCTGTTACTCACCTCCGCAGTATCACATGCTCTATCCATCACGTTAGACACACAGCGACAGTGGGTTGTGAGTTTAATGTTGGCCCATTAAATTTAACGTCAATTAAACCAAAGCAAACACTCAAAGGAACAACAGTGCTGATAAATCCTTTCAAAGCCTCAGTAGAACTGTGTAATGTGAAGTGAACAGAGATTCGTTCTTTCATTTTCTACCGCTTAGTCCCGTTAGGGTCATGGGTGACTGGAGCCTATCCCAGCATCTTTGGGCCTGGGGCAGGGTACACCCTGGACAATGGCCAGTTAGTCGCAGGGCTGACATTTAGATACAGACGGTGACAGACAACTATTCACTCTCACATTTATTCACTAGGAACACTAGATTTGCCAATTAACCTATACATGCATGTCTTTAGAGAGTGGGAGGAAGCCGGAGTACCCGGAGAGAACCCACGGTAACACGTGCACAATGCATCAAGCAGCATTAAAAAGCCTGTATAGGTAGGTCACCTTTTACTTTGGTGACAACTTTGCACATGTTTGGCATTCTCATTCAGCTTCATGAGGTAGTCACCTGGAATGGTTTTCTAACAGTCTTGAAGGAGTTCCCAGAGGTGCTGAGGACTTGGCTGTTGTGTCTTAACTCGCAGTCCAACTCATCCCAAACCATCTCAAAAATCAGATTTTCAGGAAAACTTTCTTGTTCTTCTTGGCCCAAACAATTCTCGTTTTCTTGTTGTTCTTCTTCAGTAGTGGTTTCTTGGCAGCTATTCGACCATGAAGGCCTGATTTACACAGTCTCCTTAGAACAGTTGATGTTGAGCTGTGTCTGCAACTTGAACTCTGTGAAGCACTTTAGTGGGCTCTAGTTGAAGGTGCTGTTAATTTCTGAGGCTCATAACTGATGAACCTATTTCCTGCAGTAGAGTTGACTAGAGCCGGTTTTGTCTAAGCGTTTGATGTTTTTTTGTGACTGCACTTGAGGATACATTGTACGTTCTTGAAATCATCCGGATTGACTGACCTTCATGTCTTAAAGTAATGATGGGCTGGAATTTTTCTATACTTAAGTGGTTTGTATCAACCCACGTGTGTATCAACCCTACATCTATTAGTCAACAACTATTAGTCTCAAACACATTAAGAAGGCAAGAAAATCCACCAGCCTAAACAGGTTATGCCTCTTTAACAGGTAACAGGTTATGGTTCTTAACAAGGCATACCTGTTAAATGGAAACCATTACATGTGACTACCTCATGAAGCTCAAGAGTGTGCAAAGCTGTCATCAAAACAAAAGGTGGCTACTTCAAAGAATCTAAAATAAAAAACACATTATGGTTTGTTTAACACTTTGTTTACTACATAATATGTGTTCCTGCATAATTCTGATGTTTTCACTACAATTTAGAATTAATAAAATTAAAGAAAAATCATTGAATGAGAAGGTGTGTCCAAACTTTTGACTGGTAGTGTATATATAAATGTCTTTTAGTTTTGTTTTTGGGACCAGCCCAACCTTGAGCATATTCAAAAATGTTACATTTATTTTCTTCCTGCAATGTAACATTTTATCAAAAGTACAAGAAATTGTTATTTGCAAAACATTTAACCAGTGTTAAACATTTAGTTTCTTATTCTTAACCTAGTAAAGAAATTGACAAACGGCAGTAACTGTACTGCACTGGTTTGGAACCGCAGTGGACAGGTGGCCAAAGATGGAAATGCCTATTAGTCTTTAAACTGGACAACATTATCGACTGGCTTACAGAAGTCATGCAAAAGAAAACCTTAAAACTATTTTTGACATACAAAAAAAAAACTTACCATGCACCAATACCGCTTTTGTTATAAGTTTAGTTTTCATCTGAAAAGGTTTGGTCGTCCCTTGTGTTTGTCCATATCTCCCTCCCCAGAGTTTTGTCTGAAAGTAATTAAAGTGGTACAGCAGAGATACCGACTTGAAAACTGGAGATGCTGCCCTCATACTCTGAATATAATTTGCTCACACACTAATGGTTCCCAGATGGCCTTAACAACTCAAGCTTTAAAAAAACATTGTCATAAAGCTTTGTTACTCACAGAGGCCCTACTTTGCAGTTTGATTTACATAAATGTACTGCATCTGTAGTTTGTGTGTAAAGGAGCTTTTGGGGGGAAGTGTTTATTGTCTTCACATAAAGGCAGCTTAACAGGGACTCCCCAGGAGGCTGGAAAAATGGTGGAGAGGGGTTCAGGTCTGAAGTTGTTAGCATAGTGAATTGAAATGAGAGGCTGTGTCTGTGGGTGGATGAGGGGTGTGTCTTGAATGGGGATGGCTTTACTCAGTTTGTGTATGTGTGCTCAATTATCCACGTTGGGGGTAGGGGCCTCTGGCTGAAGGAACTTGCAACACAGACTTTCTTCATCGAGGATGTGTGCAGCTTATTGGTTTTCAGATGGTAAATGCATGTCCTACAAGTACAGACAACACTAAATCTTCTGTGACTTTTGCTTTTTGGCTGTATCCTGTTTTCAGCCTGAGTCCCTCACACTTCTCCGCCTCCCATTCATTTAATATTCCTTAGCTCACTCCCCGTTTCCGTACTGTGACTCTCTGAACGTATCAAATGACATTTAGTGGGCACATTTTATCCAGAGTACCTCACAGACCAAAAGGTGCACACATTTCTGTCGGACATTTTGTGGCCTGAGCAGTTTTTAGCCATGTTGAAATAATACATCAGACAACACTGCAGCATCTTGCCAACTTTCTACACATCTATATAAAAGATGTTTAAATGTTATTTAATTGCACTTCTAAAATGTAGAACTTCAGTAATGAGCACTGTGTGTTACAAACGTCTGCCATGCCTTCTAGGCTCATGTTATGTTTGTTCACTATGAGCATGTTATTATCTCAAATTTCAAATATTGCCCTGTTCTTGGGTTTAAGTGACATTACTGTTGTCTCTTAGAGCCCGTCCACACGGAGACGCGAATCGCTGTATACGTATACATTTTTTATCGTATTGGCGTTTCGATCCACACGGATCCAATGTTTTGGGAGACTGAATCCTCTATTTTTGGAAACCAGGTCCTAAAGTGAATAAATCTGAAAACGACACCCGTGCGGTTTCGTGTGTACAGCCAATCCGTATATTTTGTGAAACGATGATGTCATCACATCACGTGTCGGCTGCAGCGCGCAAGGTTATGCACATGCTTAAAGTCTTCTTCTCCGTGTATACTGTATATCTGTGGCAGAATTACAGCGCCCCATACTGGTCTGGCATATATACTACACCGTTTTCAGTCGTTTTCAGTGGTTTCATGTGTACGCAGATATTTCTTGAGACGACGCCGTGTTTACGGAAATTTTTTTTTTAGAATGAGGAAAAAAAATCATCGGCTAGGGAATGCATCGGCTTCGTCTGGACGTAGTCTAAGGCTATGTCCACATGAAGCCAGTGCATCCCCTATCCGATCTTGAGACGGCGTCGTCTCAGGAAATATCTACGTACAAACAAAACCACTGAGACCGGCTGAAAACGATGTAGTATATATGCCAGACCAGTATGGGGCGCTGTAATTCTGCCACAGATATACACTATACACGGAGAAGAAGACTTTGAGCAGAAGAAGACGAAGACCTAAATATTTATTTTCTAATAAAAACAAGTTCTCAAATTGTTGCAGTCATTTATTTAGAGTGTAGTAATTGGTGCCCTCATGTTTGTTGTTTGCTCTTCAATATACGGACTGAGTTCTGAGTGCTTTGGACATGCGGAAATTCTCTCTCCATTCATTTTCTCCAGGTTGCTCTCCTGGTTCTCTTTCGCGGTGGATCTAAGAGCATGTGGCGTATGGTGTTGTCCATTATCGCTTGTTGCTCACCACAACTGCATAGAAGCAATAGATTTTGCTGTAATAAAGCTAGTAGGCTTAGTAGCTTCTGCAGCACGAACTCAATCACGTAGTCCGCCATTATTGTTGTTGCTGTTACGTGTGACGAGGCCGACACATGATGCGATGACATCATCGTTTTCACAAAATAGACGGATTGGCTGTACACACGACACCGCAAGGCTGAAGGTTTCAGATTTATCCACTTTAGAACCAGGGTTCAAATAATAGCTGATTCAGTCTCCCCAAACGCCGGTTCAGTGTGGACGAAACGCCAATACGATACAAAATGTATATGGATACAGTGATTCGCATCTCCGTGTGGACAGCCTCTCAGTCATCATCTCCACCCCAGGTACTGAGGCTCTCCATTGTTTCAATAATCACAAGGAGGTCACCAGCCTACTGCTGTAGTTAAATGGCTTGTTTGAGCAGAGCTTTCACTGGAGATGTAACTGTACTGTGGTGCAGATAAGCCCAGCTGGAAATACGCCTGCTATCTTGTTTTTCTAAAGTGGTACTTCAGTGATATTTATTTTCTGCAATTTTGTGCTTATGGTCTTAAGCATGTGACAAAAGAAGTGTATCATTAAAAAAAAATGTGTGTCAGTCAGTGCTTTGTAATATCTGTAATTTAATGTAATGATATTCCTCTTAACTTTCTGGTGTCTAAAGAAATTTATACAATTAAAGTGAGAGAACAAAACACAATGTTTTTTGTATTAGGCAATTGTCAAAGTCTGTAACACTTTGGGTGGCTGCAAAGAAGGCCTCTTGTGAAATCGTAAAGTATGCCATATCAGTACTTCAGTATTTACATGCAGATAAAGAAAATGGAATTATTACCGTAGTCCGATTACTGCATGTAACGCCTTACTCTGATTGGGAGTACAGTCCTTCGAATTTCTAATACCTGGATAATGTTTGTTCTCTTACTCTAATTAAGGTCAACACACACATCACACTGAGCATGTGCCTGAGCTGGACATCAAAACAAAGTGACACACGTAAACAGATGAGAAAAACACAAAGAACAATGTCTAGAGACACAAATTTTTAGACCAATGAAGACACATATTTCGTCATGCTGCCATTGGATATCCTGTCCGTTATTGTCATGTTGTAAAACATTTAAAAAAAACAAGGTAGTTTATCGTAGCTTATAATGTGTTCATGTGCTTTCGGATGGCCCAGTTGATGAGTAATGAACGCGTTGTTCTTAGTTTGTTGTTTTTACATATTTTTAACTCATAAAGTCAGTGTGTCATTGTTATTTATTAATAACTCGGTTACTGAACAAATCCGCTGTGTTTCTTAGCATTTAATGCCACAAATGAGTCAGGTTTAAAGTTAGCTTCTTTTCTCTTTTTAACAAAGGCTCAATGCTGTAATATATTAAGGACACATGAATGAATGCAGCATTAGCCCAAGTGGACAATACGTTGTGCTGTAAACTCAGACAAGGTGTAAACTCCAGCTGCGAAGGCTTTGTTGAGCATAAGGCTGCGTGTGAACGTACTGACCGTGGAAAACAAAACCTATACCCTATGGGAGTTTAAAGAGCAAAGTGTTTGTCAAGAGGTCCTTTACATCAAATATTATGCCTGCTTAATAAACCATCTTATTATAATAAATTTAATGCCATCTATTTGTAATTGTAACAAGCTCCTCCCCTGTTATACTGGACTACTGGGTTAGGCTAATAGAACATACAAAATTCCTGCCGCCTTCGTGTTTTAAACTACAGTGGCACTGGTACCTCCTCAAACTGTCTTGTTCAACCTAAACCTTGTTGAAAGAAACTCCCACAGTGCTGTTGAAATTGAAATAGTTTTGACCTATTTCTACAGTGAGGCAGATGGATGGGACTGAGAACTGAGTTAATGCTTGGCTTTTTAGCAGCATCTCTGAAGCTTCCATGCCCTGAATTCAAACTGTTTTGTCCAAAAAGAAAAATGTCAGTTTGATTTAAGAAAAAAATATAAAATTGAATGTTTTGGAGGAGTTGTATGTGCTCTCTTGTCAGCCTGTGTTAGCCTTTTCAATGCCATTTTACAATATTGACCATATGTATTGTTTTCTGAAGAGTCAGCGAGCTGATGGTGCTGATGCGGTGTGGCTGGCGCTATAAGTAAAGTGCACAGTGTGAAAGCCAGTGTTTGATTATGTTGTGCACATGTTCAAATATATGTAGCGTCAATTCTATAGCATTAACTGCATTCATCATGAAATTGTAGGCCAATCTACCCATTCCCCTGAAGCTGAGTAAATCCATCTGACTTGTATGATGGCAAATTCTGAGGACATCCTCCAGTCTTCTTGGGCATGTGAGAACACACAGATCAGGAGAAAGTCTGGAGGTAATTCTCCAGAGGGTTTTTGTGAAAATGGCTAGAGAGAGCCTCCACTTAAAAACATTATTTGGACATTCATCTTTTTCCTAAAAAGCACCTGAACCTTTTCCTTAAGCGTTATTGTGGTCTTTCACATGCTCAATGACATGGCGGGGTTACTCAGCGTATGTGAGACTTTGCTGTGGCCGCTGGTTTGCAGCACAGGCCCACTCAAGAAAAAGCCACGTGTCATGCTCCAACTACATGTGTGACATCAACCCGCAAGAATGCACCAAAAGGTTATTTTAGTCGGCCTCCAAGCCGTCCATTTGCTTTTGGGCAGCATTAGGCAACGTTTGAGTATGTGTTGGCAACTCATGGAAAATCCATTTAAAGAAACTAAAAAAAAAAAAATTTATTTTTCTGGTGGAATATCTGCCGTACTATTTAGTGATCTGTATTTGTGGCCTCGTCTCTTGCTGTACTTAGGGGTTTATGGGGCAGATGTTGCTTTGACCACTGTTGAGTGTACTGACCAGTTTAAGTTGCTTCACAAAGAGGGGCTTTCAGAAAAGCATATTGACGTTATATTTTAGTTTTACAAAGACAGCTATTGAGAGCCAAGTGATTTCAACATAAAAACAGGGACTCTTCTTTCTCGCTTGCATAGAGGTTACTGGACTCCAAGTTGTCTGACCTCAATGATATCAACCAATGGAAACAGCTTTGCCCCCTGAACTATTAGAGTGAAATTTTTCTGTGGAGGTGTGTGCTCAAATGTGTGTGTTTTCTTTGCCTGCAAAGAAAAGCAAGGGGGAGGCAAAAGGGGGGGGTCTGTGAGAAGGTTCAGTCATGAGGTAACGAGAGAAGGAGTTTGTGCCAGAGATTTCTAGGAAAATCAGCTTTGGCTGCACTATAATATTCACACACATGCTCCAAATCCACTCCTCATTCCCGTGTGGTGTGTGTTGTATGTGTTGGCTGGTTTCTCTTGTCACTATGTGCATATATGCTGTGGTCTATTTGTGTTATAGCAGAAGGGAGGCAGTTAGCTTTAAAGGCACTCGCTGCTAATGGATCAACTCTGCAAGTGTGTTGGAGTGTGCACAAGCATGTGCTAGTGTGTGTAAGGGTCAGAGCGGGGATTTCCTTTCCTTTTCCCAACATACAACCCATGTCGCAGAACACACTGTTCCTTTGTACTTCTTAAATACAAACACACAACAATGTTTAAATTAACCACAATCTTTTTGTTGTGATACATTTTTCTTGATCTCAACTGTGAATGAAGTCACTTGTTTCAGTAAACAAATGTAAACCAGTTTCAGTCTTAAATGAAAAGCCTTTTGATTTTGGTCCGCTCACTCTCTATTGCCTGTTGCCTTTGGTCTGTTGAAATTACCTAAACGCTTTACAGAAAAATATGAGCCAAGCTGGCTGCACAGAGGGAGCAAATCACTGTGTAAGGACACATTTCTAGGAATCAAATGTGAGCTGTGTTCTCATTGTTTTCAACTGTGCTCTGTTTCTGTTTTTCTCTTTCTCCCTCAATACGGTTGACACAGGAACCCCTCCAAGGCTTTCTACCAGGCCTTCCAGTCTGGCAGCAGATTAAGGGATTCAAAGGCCCACAGTGATAGGTACAGTACTGCGCTGGTTTGGCCTCGACTGGCCTGCGAGAGTGTTGCATTTGTGTGCCATGTGTCGCTTCAGGCTTTGCTTTCTCCGCGTGCATGGATTGAGTTTGGCAGCAAGCAAAGCATTGGTCAGTAGATGCAACATTAGAGTTTTGTCTGAAACCGGGAAAGCATCACAAGAGTCAGGCTGTTAATAACTGTTAACAAGCTCCCAGTTGTCTAATCCAAAGTATGAAGTGTGTTAGGTCTAAACAAAGACTTCTTTGAATGAATTTTAGACAGATTATAGCTAAATCAGGAAGTGGACTTGCAGTTCATTAGCTTTTACAGAAATAAAGGAAGGAAGTGAAAATAAAGTATGTTTTAACCTGTTGAATTTGTCAAGCTATCACATCATACTCGTGATACCTACACATTGTATCCATTTGATAGCTGTATTCAGAGCAGCTTTACCTGTACTCTAGTTTACTTTATATTCAGAATGTCCCCTGTAAGGAAATAGATCATCATAAAACGTTGAGGTGTGTGCATGATTTAAACGCTGTTAGTGGACTGACTTGACTTTTGTTAATTGATGACATGGGCAAGTTGACTGCTTAGAGACTGAGGACTGAGTAATTCTGTCAGGTCTTTGACCAAAATGAAAAGGGAAGCAGACAAAACCATTTCTAAGTGACAGGAAATGAAACTGTTTGAGTGAAATGTATACAGCTGACACATCGCAAGCCACAGAGTAATTGCACACACACAAATGGTGAACATTGTAAACTGGCATTTATTATTTACATTTTTTTGAGCAGTGGCCTTTTGGTACTAGATCTAATCCCAAAAGTAGATTTTTGTTGGTGAACACAACAGTCACTGGTCTAAAATGATCTTAAGTTACTCATTTAATGATAAACTCAGAAGTAGCATTGACGGTGATTTTTACAACTGTTATGTCCTACATTTTGTTGGAGACACTTACAAAATGTCTATCAAATCTAATATGAGGCAATGCTTGCTAGGGGTGGCCAATATGACAATCTTTTATCAGAAGTGTTGACAATCTGCCAATTTCGGAAAATCGCTGCCTCCGTATTAGGTTCATGCAGAGTTACAGCACTGTGTTTATTTAGGTGACTTTGTTAAAGAGTCGCTCAAAATACGCTTTTGTTGACCGTGATGCTAAAGTGCTACATGACCCTGTCTCTAAATAAAACTAAACTGAGCTTAAAGAAGTTCAGACCTCAGTGAGGACAGACATCCTCTAAACAACATCGAAACCAGTGTGAAACGTCTTTTAATGTTAAGTTTAGACTCATTAATTTATGCCTTAGGTGAATTTCTGCTAAAAGATGCACACACACCAGAATAATGTTAATATAATTAAGATAAATGGCATCAATGTGGGATTCGATGCATAGAGCATTTTGATAAAAGTTGTTGGTTTGAAAGAAATTACACTTTCCAGACACATTTCCAATACTTATGTAAATAAACTGACTCAAATTATTTAACAGAATTCATGATGTGTAATTTATAGTTTATTGCCAAACACAAATCGCAAACTTGTAATATAAAAATTGTGATAAAAGATTTTGCCATATATAGAAATCTTATCTTTGACAAATCCTTTGTGAGCATTAGGGGTAAAGCTCACAAAATGATTTCTTTTCTCAGCTGCTTTGCTCAGCTTAGTTTCTCTGTGCACCTGTTGTCCCAGGGCTCATGATCAGGCCTCGCCTTCTGAACATGTTTAAACACATCTACAAGTGATTTATATAGACTTACTTCATTTTACTACACTGATGAAGGAAACCACAAGTATTCTGTGTAACGGTTCTGCTAAAAGCAAGAATTGACTATATATACCTATTTGCTTTTCAGATGAATTATTCACCTACTTTGCTCCATTTCCACCAGCTGTGTGAGTGTAAACTTCACTGCCCCTAATGGGCTTTTTATTTGCATTCCTATATTTACAGGCTAATATAGGCTTATAAATGTCAGTGGTGCTAATGCTCACGTGGAACTTTATAGAGGCTGGTGCATAATCTGTAGATGTATAAGGTCGGGTCATGACCAACATACTTCCCTAGCCCAACCCAGCCCTTGACCCCAATGACATAACTAGTTAAATACTATTTGCGTTGTGACACTAGTAAAACAGTGGAGCCGAGTTTACCTTGCTTTAAGCACGCTTTTGTTTTGAATAGGAATCCCAATCAAGGTTTCGGCTTTAACGTAAGCTATAGAGGCTTTAACAGGATCACATGCATCAGGAGCAGGCTTTATCAGAAGAGGCCGGGACATCCAAAACAATTGCTTGGAAGTTGGACTGTATGGTGTGCTAATATGGTTGGTTCTATCTGCTTGCTTCAGTGTAATTAATAAAACACATTTTACACACAGAGACTAACACTACAATAAAATAATAGTGCATTGTTCATATTTATCTATCTCTGTACATGTCCATCAGCTGACTCACTTGACTGATTTGTGGCTTGTCTTTAATGCTCCCAGGAGGAAATCCATTGTTCCTTAAGCACTCATGACTCAGAAGTCCACGCTCACTAGGTCACAGGGACCGGCTTTAAAGGGTTTGCACGGATTTTCAAGTGGGTCTTTTTGGGCTTCTAATTTATTATGACTTGCTGTAGATGGCCAGTTTGAAGAATCAAACAAGAGAAGAAATGGAGGCTAAGAATATACAGCTTACATGACAGTATTAAATGCTGTACTTGGCTTAAAAACCCCAACTATGATTAATATGGTTAGCTAATATATGTGGATGTATTCTTTGATTGCAGGGAATGTCTGTTTTGCAGAATGTGAACTGTTATATGCCTCACTGTGTAACAACCTCAACCTCATTTCAAGTGAATGGGCAAAGTGCATATAATTTTGGAAGCATCCAACGAGCTGAATATTTTGTTTTCAGTGAGTTGAGGTTGAGTTGCAGTTGTTTAAAAACCACCTTTGAGCAGTTGTAGCAGGTTAATATCAGGTCACAGCTAAATGGTTACCAGGCGTGTGCATACTATGTCTATCTACACTGTGTGCACAATCATTAGGCAAGTTGTATTTTTGAGGATTCATTTTGTTATTGTACAACTACAGTGCTCTTGGTCAATACAAAATGTTTTCAAACCCTCAAACCTAAACATTTAAGTAGTAAAAGTGAAGTTTTGGCTTTCTTAAGGGCGGCAGTGGCTCAGTGGTAGAGCGGTCGTCCTTCACCCGGAAGGTAGGCTGTTCGATTCCCGCTCTCCCCACAGTTCATACTGTCGTAGTGTCCTTGGGCAAGACACTTAACCTACCTTGCCTCCAGTGGTGTTCCAGCTGTGACACTGGTGAATGCAACTTGAATGTAAGTCGCTTTGGATAAAAGCGTCAGCTAAATGACTAAATGTAAATGTAATATCTACATGTACACCATTATTAGGCAACTATTAGTGTGCAGAATTATTATGCAACTAAATGAAAAACAAAGATTTTTGTGCAGCCGCAACCACAGCCTCCCAGACACTGTTCAGAGAGGTGTACTGTTTACCTTCACTGTAAATGTCCTGCTTAAGAAGGGCCCAAAAGTTCTCAATAGTGTTTAAGTCAGGTGAAGAAGGGGCCATGTCATTAGTTTTTCATCTTTAAGGCCTTTACTGGTCAGTCACGCAGTGGAGAACTTTGATGCATGTGATGGAGCGTTGTCTTGCATAAAAATCAGTCTTCTTGAAAGATGCAGACTTTTTACTGAACCACTGCTTGAAGAAAGTGTCTTCTAAAAATAGGCAGTAGGTCTGAGAGTTTATTTTGACTCTATTTTCAACCCGAAAAGGTCTAACTAGCTCATCTTTAATAATACCTGCCCATACCAGTAGCCCACATCCACATTGCTGGCGTCTGAGTTACTGATCCAACCACGGGCCCATCCATCTGGTCCGTCAAGAGTCACTCTCATCTCATCAGTCCACAAAACCTTTGAATATATATCTTCAGATATTTCTTGGCCCATTCTTGACGTAGGTTGCAGTTGTGGAATATGGCATCACTGGAGGATAATGGGTTCCTGGTAGCTTCATGTTTGATTCTTCGCAAATCTTTGGCGGTTAATTTGCGTCTTTTCTTCTCGACACGTTTCTTGCGAACCTGTTGACTATTTACTACAAGACATTTGATGGTTCTGTGATCACGCCCCAATATCTTAGATATTTCAAGAGTGCTGCATCCCTGTGAAAGACTTTTTACAATTTTTGACTTTTTAGAGTCAGTTAAATCTCTATTTTTGGCCCATTTTTCCTGAGAAGAATCTGCCTAATAATTATGCACACCTTGATATAGGGTGTGGATCTCCTTTGGTCACACCCTCCCTCTTTACACAAATGCACATCACCTGATATGCATTAAATACAATAAGGATTCAAGTTTATAAAGCTTTGAGTTGGACATTTTGGAAAAAATTGGTATGGTCAAAATAATAACTTGCTCAATAATTGTGCACACAGTGTTCAGGGCTGTAACTCTTGGACAGTGAAATCTTGTTGATGTTTTGGGATTTTCTTAATGTCTGAATTTTATTGGTAAAGCAATAATGGTGTAACTCATAAGTTCCAGTGTGCTTCCTAGAGTGAGCAACTCCTTTTGGCACTGGCCTATTAAGAACTCCTGTTGGGAGAGAAGCTAAAGGGCCTGTCTGTGATGCCTCTTCTAAATTAAACACACATTTGGTCCAGTGTGAAGCTGAGGTTGTTTTTTTGTCTAATAAATTGTGTTGTGTAACTGCTTGTGATTTTTGTGTCGATTGCACAATATGGCCTGAATGGGACTAATGGTTGGTGAAAGTGCATTCATGTTGGTGATATGCGTCTCGATGGTGGGTGTGACAGAATTTGTGTTTGATTAAACACACATTGGTTTGTTCATTGTACAATCTACTGTATGTGCCTGTTGCTCATGTCAAACGCAGATGTATCTGTCAGATCAAAGGCACTTGTGTTGGAGAAGGATGTGAGTGAACGCCTAGGGGAACATTCCTCTTTGGGACAGCCCTCTGTCAATCTGCTGAAAGCTTCCACTGGCCTTAAGCATGAAATGGACGGTCGGAAAGGAACAGAACGTCTTGTTCTCAGGGGGAGTCTCAACTCACCACATGGTGGCATTGATGTTCCCATCAGCAAGGTGATGTCTTTTCATCATCCTTTGTTCCAAGCATCTTGGCATCGTTTTGGCAGAACTCTGTCCCACCAAATGAAGCACAAAACAAAGCTCTATTTCAAGTTGATTTGGGACAAATGTGACAGAAATATTTTAGTGATACTCAAATGTACTTTTATGAAAAACTCCCATGTATTTTTTAAGATAGACGCATATAATACATTTAATCATTTGATATTCAGTCTGGTCAGATTCTTTTTCTAACTATCCATTCATGTTCAAGACTGGATCACGTTCATTGTTTAGAACTCTTAGCTAACTCAGCCTGGTCCATGAAGCCATTAAAAGCTTTTATTTTCTTTATTTCTAAGTAATACTTTTATTTGTATAAATGATATACTGTATGATTATATTTTATTTATGACATATTAATGTAAAAGTGTAGGCTGCAACAAAATCACATTCTATTGAAGAAAAAAAAAGAGATAAAGAGATAAAACTGCAGCCTTGTAGGTCAGTTATAACTGTTTTGACTGGTCATGATTTAGTATAGCCCCTATTGAAAGCTTCTGTTTGTCTGCATGATTAATTCTTTTTACTAACTTGACAAACCATGACATTTTCCTGAAAAGAAATTGCCATAGCATAAAACAAAGTCTAGTTCAGATACAACAGTAACTCCATATGTTATTATCCAGTGACTGATTGAATGTTATTCTATGTGTCTTGCATTTGCACTTTTCTTAAATGTAAAAAAAAATCAAAAGCCTAAGATCTCGGTTTGGTGCAACTAAAAGTTTGTGGCATCAGTGAAAGTTGCTGAGTTTGTGAGAGTAGTCGATTTTACAGTTATGCATTTCCAATGCAGACATGAATGACCCAATATCTGCTCTACGTGAGGAGTCGGCGTTTTATTTTGTTTATTTTTTTTGTTTTTTGGCTAAAAGTCCAGCGCGGGCCAACGAACTAAAAGACCGGGGGCGCACTTCTACAGTGGTCACAAAAAGGCGTGGCCAAGAGAAATTTCAGCGCGTGTCTCCGCCTCTACTCCACTTAGGCCTGCTGCCGCTGGATGGATCACATTTCATTTTTCTAAAAGTAGACATAGTTGATGCTCTAAATCCCCCAAGGCACGCTACAGTAGCCTCTTTTTGCTCGGCCTGAGTAGAACTGTAGTTTGAACGTGAGTCAGGCTCGACATTATGCCGTGCACGTTCTCCTTCAGACCGCCGTGCTGCCCCGGGCATCCGCAGCAGCAGGCGTCCGGTGGGCCGCTGTTACCGCGTCTGTGGCCGCACCGCAGGTACCGACACCTGCCGCTTCGACGTGCAGCGCACACTATTGCAGACCTAACTGAAACGGGACCATTTGACCATATATTTTATAGGCCTTGCTTATATTGCCGTTATACTCAATAGTATTATGTATTTATTCATTACTTTAGTTCATGTTACTGTCTTGTTGACTTTTCATTTTTATTTTTAATTTATTCTCTACTTTGTAAACGTGATCTGACCTAAATTCAGTGTTGAGAGTTCATGCTCATGGTGTCTCCATACTTGATTATGTCTCACTCTGCCGCATATGGGCCATCCTAGATTGTGCTGGTTGTCATTTTGGTTCAGATGCTATTGTGATGCATTCACTTTTACATATTTTTGTACCATACCACAAGTCAATACGATTTTAACCTCTGTACTTTGTAATCTGACATCTGTCTTTTCTATTGTTTTACAGTGCCTCCGGAACCAATGTTGTTGCCATTGATAATAAAATTGAACAGGCAATGGTGAGTAATTGCCAAGTCTATTGACTCTACTGACTCTACATAAAAATCAATCAAATACTGATCCAACTCTGAGACTTAAACAGTGCAGTTTTTGGTAACACTTTATTTTACACTTACTGATACATTGTATCAACCTCATTAAATACAATGTAACACATTGTGTAACAAACTGTGATAGCATGTAACTATATAGTACATACATACCCTACGATAATTCCATTATGTGTGTACTATGTAGTTACATGTTATTACAGTTTGTATCTACCTCCTTGTGTAACAATGTATCAAGTTTAGTGTAAAATAAAGTGTTTTTATAAAGTATATGCTACAGTAGTCAGCTGGAATGAACACTGTGTACATTTGAACCTTTTTGTGTCATTTCAACAAATTAATCACACACACCACCCTGATGCTCATATCATGTTCTCTCCTGTTGTAGGACCTAGTGAAAAGCCATCTGATGTATGCAGTGCGTGAAGAGGTGGAGGTCTTAAAGGAGCAGATCAAAGAGCTCTATGAGAGGAACTCTGTTTTAGAGCGGGAGAACGCGGTATTAAAATCCCTGGCCAACACTGAGCAGCTGTCCCAGTTGTCCGCACCGGCAGCCACCAGCTCGAGCAGCACGCCTCCTCTACAAGCTCCCAGCCAGTCTCAGTCCCTTCCCCCGATTCAGCAGCACACCCCTAACCCACAGCAGCTTCAGACTCAGCTTGATCCCAGCCAACAACTGCAACCTAACGTCACCTCAGCTTGAAGCGCAAGAATAAAAAGAGCAACGTCTTGACAACTGATTACTGTTAGTATATGTGAAATTAAAAGAAGAGAAAACTTTGTCTTCTTAGCCACCAGCTTGACCACAGATTACAGTGTGTACATTTGTGTGCGTGTGTCAGGGGGTCTTGGCAACTAGTGCGACTGTGAATTGGTGTTGAATGTCTGTGCATCTGTACTGTGGGCCTTTCCAGTGTTAATGCAATCATTGAGAGACAAAGTGGATAGAGGCAGGGAATCGGTTTCTGTTAAATGTGTTGGCTACAGTATGTGTCCACATTGGCTGACGTACTGCTGGGTCCAAGCTTGCAAAGAGGATGCCTTTTCCTTGGACAAGGCATAATGGACCTGACCTGACACCTGCTTCAGACTTTGAGTGTGAACGGGGTGTGGTTCACCTCCCATAAGGGACAAATAGTGTGATTGTCAAAAGAGAGCGATATTTTTTTAAATGAAATAATTTGAGTGGGTTATGGGGTATTTTAGCCTTGCTGTTTCATGTTTAAGAAGTGGGAGAGAGTGGAGAGCCACCGCTGCCGTTACTTTTACATCAAGCCCAACCTTTGCATCAGTCATTGAGTTTCTACTGTTTTATTTATTACAGGGCTGCTATTTCCATAAATGAACAATTTCTTCAAACCTGTTAAACTGAAGCCCATTTTGTGTTTTTCTCTTTTACAGTGTTTCAAATTATTTGTTTTACATCCAAGATACAAATTCCTACAGGCAAAAAAAAAAAGAAGAATCCTGACATGTATAAACACTAACTTCAAATTTACGCTGCAATTGCCAATTTTAAGTCCAGATGTAATCTCGGAATGTAATTAGGAGCCTTGATGGGTTACTTTTCACCCACTGACATCAAAATCTAGAACTCTCAATGAACACCTAAATTCTGTAGGTAGTTTAAAATAATTAGTATGTTTATTTCTTCTTTCAATGTTTTTCCTGAAGGGGGCCAGGGGAAAAGCTGTGAAATCATTCAAACCTACTTTGTAACCAAAGATGCAAAGCTGTGTAAATTGATTATTTTTAAATGCACACATGTAATTTTTTGTTACTTCCTCCTCCACAAAATATTTTGTTGCTGTTCGGCATGTTCTGCATGATCTGTAATCTTCAAACCACTTTCTTACCTCATTTTTATTCAGCACTCTTATTGTAAGATAGTCTGTGAACAGTGTAATGGGAGAGAAGGTTGGCAGTATTGGCAAGAGAAAAAATAACCTAGTGTTACTGACACTAGTCACAGAAAATGAAGTGAGCCATGTTTGTTCATTAAAAAGGTGTTTGAATTTCATATGCCAATAGTTTTGTTACATTGCAAATTTTAATGTATTTAAATAAAAGCAATATTCAGATTCAAAGTCAGATGGGTGTGTTTGGTCATGTTTAACTCAAACACAATTAGACACAGGAAACACGTACTCCTTTACTAGAGCCATACATACAAAATTTAAAAAAAATCAGTTGTGCAAACTGTTGTGTGTTTTAAATATCAGTTCCTTGGCAAAATGTATAAAACAATCTGAGCATCTCCTCCAAAAAATAGTCCTCTGAAAGTCACTACCTGTCTTAACAGTGTCATCAGAATTGTGTCCAAAAGGGAAACCTCTGTTACTGGACATCCACAAGACAAAACAGTTTAGCACAACAAAGACACTTAATGCAAACTGTCTCAATGACATTTCTCAGTCACTCCTGCAATATCTCCCACCGCTCTCTTCCGAAGGAATTCGGTGGCATAACAATACCATCCCATCCATCAAGAACGTGGGTCACCGTGTGGGTCAGTCGGACCAGGACGCTGTAGAGTGTCTGTCCTGTGGGTTACCCTACAGTCACAAACCGGCCACCTTTACCACTTTGTGCTTTGGCAGTGCGCTGATCCTTGAGAATCCGAAAACGCTCATTTAGGGTCATGGATGTCTGCTGTGGAAAACAAAGCACAAGGGAGAAGGTAAATTATGAAATCCAATACCTTAATAAATAACATTTACTTGTATAAATTGGCTTAGAACATACTGGCTTCCCAACACTGTTGATGTCAAACTGGAGAGTCACTCCTTTAGGGATTTTCTTCTCTGCGGTCTCTACTTTGACTGGAGCAGATCCTACAGCAGGAGGATGCAGTCTGTATGCAGTGGGAGGCCTGCAGAAAGGTCAAGATCAAAAGGTCTTTAGCTCTAAATCATCACATAATATTAAAATATGTGGCTTCTGAGAATAAAATATGGTGTTACTCTGGCTGCGTCCTGGCTGTGGGATTGTCTATGGATATAGTAAGGATCCCAGTACTTGTTGATGTACGCCACCTTGTGGACAGACACAGGAAGTAAATCAATACAAACACTGAACTGATAAATGACTGAGAAGAATCAGTAAAGATCCTCTCAAGTACCACACTAGTATCACTATACAAATAATGTCAATGTTCAATGTAAGTTTGTTAGCTTCTTTTACTTCTTGCATAAGATATAATCACAGCAGCTCATATCTTATGCCTCACTTCTTTAGAGTGATATACACTGACCCATCATATTATTACACAAATTATCCAAGGGCAAAACGGAACCAAAACAGTTTGGAGGTGAACAAAAACTCACTGCCGAGTCATGACTGGAGGGGTTGGCTTTTGGACCTGGGCTTGAATCTGCAAAAAGAGGAAGGGCACAAAACTATGATACAGGTCCTAGCTCATTTTCATTACAAAAGTCCCAAAAGCAACAAGTGTCAGATCTCCATGTACCTTAAGTCCCCTGTGAAAAAGAAATGTGGCTTGGCGTGCATCTCTCTGAGTCTGAAGGGAAGGCAGCGGTCTGCGCAGGGAGAAAGAGCTTATTTTATTGCCTTCATTACAATAAGCATGTTGTCCCGATACCAACAGTCAGTATTGAGTTTTTGTACTCAAAGCAAACTACTTGTACTCCTTTCTTCTGACCTGACAAGTGTTATCAGGACATCCTTAATACAAATGAACATATTAAAATAAATAAAAAAAATAATAGGTACCTGCGTCTGAGCTGAAATGGTCTTTTGATCGTAGCAGGATTCTGGTTCTTTTGTGGTTCAGTCTGTCTGTAGGTCCATCTTTGCACCTCTGGCTTTCTGTACTGGCTTGTACTGGCAGTGTTTTGAGTAAAAAATCTTGTTTTCTGTTTTGCCTTCTAAAAAAACAAATGGAGATGAGCCATTAGTTTTATGGTTTAGGATCTCATTTCTCACATCTGCATTTTTTAGAAGTCATGATCAGATATCTAGGTCAAGTGTGTATAGCTAAAGAATAACTATGAAGGCTAGGAATCAGCTATTGAAACAATGATATTTTTAATGACCACGTGGTTTATTAACATAATCTCAAGCAGTTACATACATATTTATTTATTTTTAAGGTTAAATTTACCTGTGCTGGTGTTGTTCTGTTGACTGTCCCGACTCTTTTAAGCAATGTTCCTGATCTACGGGCTGCCAGTCCTGTAACGACCCCCTGGCCTCGTCTCCGACCTGGGAGGTTAGGGACCCTTCTGCCATTCGGTTTAGGTGCACCCCTCTGAGATAAACCACCTCCTGTTGAGAAATAAATATATGTATTCTAATAACCAAGCCAAAGCCCAGGTTGGAATACATTAAACAATTAGCTGCAGAACTGATACCTCTATGAACGGGTGCAGCAGTTCTAGGCTTGACTCCTTTTCCTTGCAATAAACGCCCCTTCTTTTTGACTGGTTTGGGGTTCACGGCACCCTCTTTCTTAAATTTTTGTTCTTTTTTATTTAGCCGTATAATGTCATCTGTTGGACAAAAAAAAAAACAAGGAGAAATGTCACTTTAAGGACGTGTCCATTACATGCACAGAGCTACATTTACTATGAACGTCCCAACAATCTTTAGCAACTAGTTAGCCGTGATGAGCTAACCTCTAATACACTCTAGTCACACACACGTTCGCTTTTAGTCCTTACCTAATGACATGTCGACTTTGTCCAGGACCGCTGTTTTCTTACCGCGTCCGTTAGTAAAGCCACTCTTATTCATATTTCCCCCAAAAAAGAGAGTACAGTGAAAAGTAAAAAACTAGTGTAACACAGCGCTGGCTGGTTGTCTTGTCGTCTCTTTGATGCGTACACGACCCTCCTCTTAACGTATCTTCCGGTGCGTATACAAAAACACATGCGTTGGATTCTGGGAAATGCTGTTCAATAAAACAAAACAGTGGTTACAAAACTCGAGTACGAACGGGCTCATGTAACTGGTTGAGTAAGGTAAAACACCCGCTGTGTATTGTGTCTTAAGAAGCAAACGCTACGCTCGTTTGCTTTAAAAGCCCTTCCTGTGTGCATTCTGTACATCTTTTGGTCCAAGTGAGTATCTTCATAGGGACTACTACGTTTTTGTCATACATTTTTGGTCTGTCTCAGATTAGCAATTTCTTACATTCTCCCACGTCTCTGGATACTTGCTTTGTCGAATAAGTAACCATCGCATCTCTTTTAATTGCAGATCATTTCGTTTGTCGGCATCGAGGGGATTCTTTAAGTGTTTTTGTCACGGTGCACAGAGCAGTTCAGAATATTTGAATCAGTCCCATTCAAAGGCCATCATGTCACTGAAACGCACGGCTTCTGACGCCGGTGCCGACAAGCACAGTAAAAAACCTAAGTTAAACTCTGAGAAAAAAATAGAAGGGTGGCTCCAAGAGCAAGTGCTGCAACAAAGAACAGAGAAGAAAGACATGAAATTAAACAATAAACGACTTCGATTCCTCTCAGCGAGTCAGAAAATTAAACAGGGCTCAGAGGGGGTCCTCTACTGGATGAATAGAGACCAGAGAATCCAAGGTAAACGCCGGAAATGTACCTAATTACATTTTAGGCCAATACTTTCACTTTCTCCAATGTCACTGTGTATGCGTTTGTATGTGTCCGAAGATAATTGGGCACTGATCCATGCACAGTGGCTTGCTCTGAAGGAGAAGCTTCCTCTTCACATCTGTTTCTGCCTGGTCGTCCCTAAATCCAAACTCTCTACTCTGAGACATTTCAGCTTCATGTTGAAGGGCCTTGAAGAAGTTTCACAGGTAGGCATCACCCCACAGTTAATTACAACAGTACTCCTTCTTTGTTTATGATTTTACAATCAAAGTTGAGCCACTATTTTGCAGTAAAAGAGAATTTCTTTATTTCAAAATAAAATAAAAATCAGTATTTTCATAAATTAAAGTAACACTTATAATAATAATGAAATATTAATTAGAACAGAGGAGCACTGCTGAAAACACGAATGCACCACTGCATATAAAGGAAGTAAAAATATGAATACACACATTTTCAGTGGATCTTTATGTCTGATGGCAAGATTACACCAAAAATAACAACGCATTAATATTTTAAAGTTGTTGGTAATTTTATCTGGTTAGTCCCAACATGAGCCAGGTAAATCAATTAGTAATTGTTCATCAGTTATTCTGCACCTAGATTATTACTCTTGGGTTGTATTTTCTTTTTCAAAACAGGAGTGTAAAACTTTAGGCATCCAGTTCCACTTGCTGCATGGTTCACCAGGGGACGTTCTGCCCAGCTTTGTCTCTGACCGCAGCCTGGGGGCAGTGGTGACAGACTTCTCCCCTCTCAGAGAGCCACTGCAGTGGCTGGAAGATGCCAAGAAGAAGCTTCCAAAAGACATTCCCTTCATACAGGTAAAAACCCATGTGTAGTTCACAACAATTAATTGAATGCCTTTTATTTGTGTGCTGTCAATATGTACAACAGTAAAAGACTTGCGTTGTAGGTTGATGCCCACAACATTGTGCCTTGTTGGGTAGCGTCGCCTAAGCAGGAGTATGCAGCGAGGACCATCAGAGGGAAGATTACTAAACTCCTGCCAGAGTTCCTAACTGAATTTCCTTTGGTTGAGGAACATCCATACACAGCCACAAAAACAGCCAAAGTAAGAGCACAATATACTTTTATTATCTTATATCCAACTCTTGTGGATTAATGCTTAGTTAGATTAGATGCGACTTTATTGATCCTACAATAGGGAAATTTACATGTGATGGCAGTTCATATATAGTGCAAAAATAGTGTTGGAAAATATATAAAGAGAGAGCATGCAGTAAAAATATATACAGACTTAAAAATGTGAAGAGAATAAACTTTTCTAACAATATTTCTAAAAAACATTAAGTTGTCAATATGTGAGACTCCTGTAATAAAGTTTATACTTTTCACCTTGAGATGTGTTCTCATCTCTGCGCATTATTTATTGATGAGACATGAACTGCAGACAGTTTAAACTGTGTTATAGTTGCAGCACCGGATATTAAACTTGTCTTCATAGCAGTGTTGTCATTGATATTCTGTTCAGTTGTTTGAGTTTTATGATAATGCCTGCTCAGTTTTCCTACCTCTGTTGAAGTTTGTCCTTTTTGCTAAGACCTTGTCCATTTCTTCACACAGCCAGTAGACTGGGCCAAAACCCTGGCCTCTCTGCAGGTGGACAGAACTGTAGGAGAAACAGAGTGGGCTAAACCTGGTACAAAGGGGGGGATGGCCATGTTGGAGTCGTTCATTGATGTTCGCCTCAAATTATTTGCCACCAAACGTAACGACCCAAACGCTGCTGCTCTTAGCCAGCTCTCTCCATGGATACGTTTCGGTCAGTGGCTTCACTAACTCTGGTGCAACTCAAATCTCCTTTTATCATTCCATTTTTACACTTCTCTGCTTCCCTCCACTTGCTCTAAATTTCCCATGAAGGCCACATTTCAGCGCAGTGTGTGGCACTACAGGTTCAACGCAGTGGCAAGAAGGAAGGCGAGGGAGTAGCTCCATTCATCGAGGAGCTGGTGGTTCGAAGAGAACTCACAGACAACTTCTGCTTCTACAACAAGAAGTACGACAAAGTGGAAGGTCAGTTGAAAATTGACAAAACAATTCCTTGTCAGGATTTCCATGCAGGTGCAGAGTATGTTCAGTATTGTGTGTGTGTGCTATTCAGGGGCTTATGACTGGGCACAGAAGACACTTAAAGATCATGCCAAAGACAAGAGACCGTATTTGTACACACGAGAACAGCTGGAGAAGGCCAAAACGCATGATAACCTTTGGAATGCAGCTCAGGTACAGTCTAAGCTTCAATGTTGAATTAAATAATTAAAGTTTCTGTTGTACACAAACTCTATGCCATTCACATGGGTTTATTACATTATTATTTTATTTAAATAAAATACAAGAGTGTAAAGCATCATCTTCTAAAAGCATCATAGTGTGCTTTTAGAAGGCCGCTCCGGGTCAAGAACATGACGGGTTAATTAGTCAGTTACCATGTGATTAACAGATTACTAATAGTTGGACAGTTTAAGCCCATCTTAAATTGCTGAGCATAATTACTTTATAGACTTGGGAAAAAACAAAATAATGCCCATTAATTGTGATGGGCTAAAATGTAAATCTAGATATTGAATTGATCCCATCTGTTCTAGCTTAAGGTGTAAAGTCTTTTGTCAAATTGTTGTGAAACATTTTACAATAGTTAGTCTCTCAGCAAAATATTGTTTTTAAAGAAAAGGCACCACATACTTACTGCTTCTTACTTGGTGTGTCTCATTAGTTCCAAATGGTAACTGAGGGAAAGATGCATGGTTTCCTACGAATGTACTGGGCCAAAAAGATTTTAGAGTGGACTAGTTCACCAGAGGAGGCACTCTCCATCGCCCTATATCTGAATGACCGCTATGAGCTGGATGGCCAGGACCCAAACGGATTTGTTGGTAAGGGCTTATTAACATGAAGAGCACATTAACCTGAGCAAAATTCACTGTAACTATAGTGTTACGTTTGACACCTTTTTTTTCCTTCCGTTGCTGTAGGTTGCATGTGGTCTATTTGTGGCATCCATGACCAAGGCTGGGCCGAAAGGCCCATTTTTGGAAAAATTCGTTACATGAACTATAAAGGCTGTCTTCGGAAGTTTGGCGTGGCATGCTTTGAGAAAAAGTACCGCCCCAAAAACCTTTAAAGCATAGCAAAGTGTTTCTGAGGATGGGAGTAAAATGCCTTATGGCCTCCATTATTCTTATTCTGTTGCCCAAGGCAACTTTTATGAGAAGCTATTTTTTTTCTTTGTTCTCTGCTGCTGCTTGCTGTATTCAAAGAATATATCATATTATTGCCTGCGTTTTACTGATTTATTCAGATGTTTGTGCTCTAAAATCTTACTGTACACTGAGCTTTATAACCTTTTCTCGGCTGTAGATGATTTTAGTGATTGGTTTGCATGCTTTTAGGGACTTTATCCAACTATTGTTTATAGTATTGTTCTTTTTTTATGTTGAACATTTAATCTTATAAACATCTTTTGGTTTGGTTTTGCATACTGTTTTTGGAAACTCTTACTATACTCTTTTACTTGTTTAATTGTTTAAAGTGTACATTAAAACAGTGTTGTGCCTGAACGCGTTCATTAAACGATAGTTCATGAACTCGTTCATATTTTGGGCGAACGTGAACTGAACGTGCTGTATTACTGCCTGATGAACGTTACTGTGAACTCGTTCATTCTGGTGTCTGTCTCATAGGGTGCCAGATTTCTATAGAGCCTTCCAGGCGAAAACCCGGCTCAAACGGCTCAAACACACCGCAAACGGGTCTTAATATGTAGCGGAAAAACACCAAATCTGGCAACACCAGCCACCAGTGTCGCTCCCAGTGTTGCCAAATTGGGGTTCCCGCCCAATTGGGCTCCTTTTGGTCACGTCCGACCGGAAAAAAATGCATTGGGCTGGTCTTTAAAATTTGGGCTGGTTTTTGATGCAACAGGCGGGTTTTTATTTTTGACTATAAACAGTATTCATTTTTTTTAATGAAAACTATCTATAAAATAAATTATATAATGTAGGATGATGTTTAAATTAGGTATGGTTCAGGTTAGCCAATACGGTTCAGGGGAATCCTGTCTAATCAGACTTCAAGCTTGATTGGCGGGTTGTTGTAGGCTAATTCACCAAGTATAAAAACTTTTACTGTGTCAGTGGGAGCAGCAGGGCAGTGTCCGATTAAAGATGACCAAAAGCGCCATAAAATTAGAATCGCTGCTTACATTGCTTGTCACAGTTCAATAAATGCGGTGGACGATTTGTGCTCTCCAATGTGCGATTTGTTAGTCTGGTTGTTTAATAAGAAAAAAATGGTGTGTTTTATTCTATAACAGTTTTAATAACAGTATGTATTTTGGGCTGGTATTTTTTTAAATGGGCGGGTTTTAAGCTGTAGTTGGGCTGGAAATCTTTAGTCCAATCTGGCAACACTGCCCCGTCCAAAAAAAAAGCATGGAGGCGATAGCAGGCTGTAGCAAGGCGTATGCTCTTTTCAAAGAATTTTATGATTATGACAAGGTCGATGAGAATGGGAGAAATCTCACTTTTATGTGCAAACTTTGCCCGCCGGGTTTAAAAAATACAATCCGCACTTCAGTTACATCCACAGCAAACCTGAAACGGCACATGCAACTGAAGCACCCGGCTAGCCTTCCAAGGTATGTGAAACCGAAAGCAAATAAAAAATCAAAAGACAGTCAGGACAGATCCTCAACCCAAACCCCATTAACTGCGTACTGTAGCGGCCCCGTTGTCATCTCCCAGCCGCAGCTGGACAACCTGGTGGTGCAGTATATTGTTGGAGACCTACAGCCTTTGAGTAAAGTGGAAAGCCCAGCTTTCATAAACTTAATTAAGGGGTTGCAGCCATCCATGAAGGTGCCATCAAGAAAAAAAGTACAGACACTGTTAAACAAGAAATTTAAAGAAAACATATGTGAACTTAAGACTGAACTGTCTGAGATCGATACTGTGTGCACAACAGCAGATTGCTGGTCGGCTGTGAACAAGGCATTTATAGGAATCACTGTCCACTGGCTAAACAAAACTGATGTTTCTAAGAGATACTCTGCTGTACTGGCATGGCGACAGATTAAAGGAGCACATACACATGATGTGTTGGCAAAATTATTATCAGATGTAAACAAAGAATTCAAAATCCACAATAAGGTTGCATGTACAGTAACAGATAATGCTTCAAATTTTGTCAAGGCGTCTAACTGTTTTGGGATGGATGTTGTTTGTATTGATACTGAAATGCCAGAGACAGTGGTCAACTTTGATGAAACTGAAAGTGAAGATGACTATGAACCAGTGTTCGTCTTTGCTGCCGCCAGTGAGAGCTCAGATGAAGATGACCAGATGGAGCCTGAGCATCTCTCAGGGCTGGATCATCCGTCTCTCCCCCCTCATATAAGGTGCATGGCTCACACCTTGAATCTAGTGGCCAAAGATACGGAAACGGTAACTCAAAAACGTTACAAAACAATGTTGAGGGCTGTTTTTGCAAAAGCATCTGCTCTGTGGAACCTGGTTAAGCGAAGTACAAAGGCTTCTGATGCTGTGGAGGAAAAGCTTGGGATTGGCTTTGTTGTGCCAAATGACACAAGATGGAATTCAGTATTTCTTGCCATGGAGCGACTGTCTCGCATAGCAACACTAACTATCAAGGCAGAAATTAACGTGGCTGAGGTCACCCCTCAAAATGATGCCACTCCCCTAGTACATGACGAGCTGATTTTGCACACTGTGAGTGATGAGTTTGGCTTTCGCCGATTCTCTCCAGAGGAAGTCAACTTTATACACAAGTTTGTTGATGTGATGAGGCCTTTAACACTTGCACTAAACATCCTCCAAGCAGAGAAGAACATCTTTCTTGGCTACCTGGCTCCAACCATTGTGCAACTGCAATGTCATATGAATGACCTGTTGGATGAGAGCATGAAGCCCACTGCAGCAGAGGGTCTCATTACATGCCGACCCCTCATTAAGTGTATCTTGGAGTCACTGAGCACTAGGCTTGAAGGTCTTCTGGAGAAGAGGGACAACATACTCTCCGCTATGCTGGTGCCAAGATTCAAGCTAGACTGGGTCCACGATGAGGAGAAACGTATGCAGTACAGATTGATGCTGAAAAGAGAATTTCAAACCCTCAACTCTGATGACTCAGCTGCTAGAGACTCTGGTCAAGCCCAGTCCAGAGGTGAAAGTGACAAGATAGATCCTGCAGCATCATTCTTCAGATTTAACAAAAAACAGGTTTTCCAAAAATCTGAAGTGGACGCCTATTTGGATGCCCCAACCACAGATGGGTTTCATGAATACATGCAGTTTTCAAAGCTCAGAAAGCTGTTCATAAAACACAACACTGCCCTGCCCTCAAGCGCTCCAGTAGAGAGGCTCTTCGGTGGTCTAATATTCAGGTAGGAATAAACTGTGATTATATTACATAATTATTATTCTTTGGTAGTAAGTACAGTAAATGCCCAGCCTCAATCATAGTTCTTGGTGGTGATATTATTCTAGTTCTGGTTTTCAATATAAATATTTGGTCAAATTATTTCAGTTCACAATTGCTTTAAAACAGATTACTGTTCCCATTTTTAGCCATAATATTCATGATGTTAAAATTTCTTGTTATCTCATTCAGACCCAGGAGAAACCGGCTGGGGGATGCCAACTTTGAGAAGCAGCTGATCTTAAATGCCAACAAAAAATTTTGAAGGTATATTAAATATTTTTATGATCTGTTTATTGGGCTAAAGAAGTACAATGTATTGCCAATGAATATGTCTATATTGATGTGCAGAGGTGAGCTGCATAAAATTAACAGAGCATATCTTGTTTTTACAGGAAGCAAAAAACAGCTGATCCACCAGGGAGAGACTGCTGTGACCAAAGGCCCTGCACACTTTTCATTAATTATTATTATATTATTTTTTTTATTTTAGTTATTTATTTGGACTGTAACCAGTGACAGCTATTCATTCATTTAAGGTATTTTCACTCACTGGACAGAAAGTAGAAGCACTGTCCATGGCCTTGGACTCTGACTGAGTCCTTTAAGTTTTTTTTTTTTTACTTATTCATTGGGCAAACAAGCCAAAAAATTGAAAAGTTACTTAATAATGTTTAAATGTTTTTCACTTTGAATATTACACTTTTGAGTTCAACCTTAATTTCCTACCTCAGTTTGTGTTAGTAGAATGGTCTTGAGGGTTTTTCCTATTCATGTAACTTGTTTGTTAAACCTGCCTGGTATATTTTTCCAGCATTCCAATATTCTGTTCTAGCATGTAGACTGGCAAATTATTAAAATTGAAAAACGTTTGCACCTTAATGATTACTGTCCTGTTTTTCTTTTAATAATTCCTCATTAAAAAAGACCATTCAAGCAGCCCGTTTTTGAGAATGTACTGTAGGGTTGAAAGCTGCAGCTGCTACTAGTGTGGAGTGAATGGACAGCAACAAAGCATTAAAGCAACAATGGGGAAATGCTGTCCCCTCAATGCTAATGTAAACCCTGGTTGGATAAGGATTCAAAAAATTGGATATAAAGATTAAATCTGACGCATAGCTTCATTGTTAAAACTGATTATAAACTGATAATTGCTGTCTGTGATTCTGCTGTATATGGGCTGTGGCAATAAGTTTGAAAAATAATAGCTCGCAGCAACATATGGAATAAAAGAACTATGAACTAGTTCATTTTTGGAACTGTGAACTTAGTTTGAACTATGAACTGAACTAGTTCATTTTAAAATTTGTGAACTGAACTTTGAACTAGTTCTTGTAGAAAGTGAACTTTCCCAACACTGGTGTACAAACTGTCATTTTTTAAAATTAATGTTTGGATTTGGGGATTTTGTCAAAATAGGGTTAGTCTCAGGGATCACAAAAATGTATTTAGAAATTGGCATGATGCAGATTTATTCAGCACTTAAATTGGCATGATGCAGATTTATTCAGCACTTAATTAAGGACTATATGCACAAAGTAAGTGCACCCTCAGCACAAAAGCAACACTCTTCACACTGTTACACAAATGATCAAATGTTTTTCTCTTGAGCTAAAAAACATTTGAAATCACTTCACAGAAAAGACACACAGACTTTTTAAAAATACAACTGTGTGCTAATTATGTCAACTTGTTAGCATGGTAATTTGAATATGCAGTTGTTATGGCTTTTTCTAAAAACACAGCTCAGCATTGTCCACATAATAAATTGTCCACATAATAAACACACAAAAAAACATGTAGATGTTTTATCAAATTATAATATTTAACACAAATTTTTTTTTTTTTATTGTCATTTGATGACACTTTCCACTATAGGCCAAGGTTTTAGGAGTGTGACTCAATTGCACTGTATTTCTATGTTAACCAAAACTGTCATGGGGGAGCTGTAATGTAAAAATAAAAAAAAAGCACACTGACAACATAAGGCAACTGTAGAGCCTAATAACCCAGCAGTTAGTTTTTACCTGATGTGCCACTGTTTAAATCACTTTGAACCTTGCTTTGCTTGAACGTGTGCTTCTGTGTGGACATGGAGACAGGATACCTAAAAATCTCTTCTTTTTAAAGGTATAATATGCAGGTGATGTGCTAATTCTGGACCCTTTAGGGTTGACAAAAACAACCCTGCACTAATCTTACAATTCAAATATTAAAACACTTTGGAGAAAACAACTTCTGTTAATGACATCATTAGGTACAATAGGACATGAGAGGGCATTGTATTGTGGATCTCTGATAGCTACGTTTCTATGCTCACTGGACACTGCATTAATCCATAATTCTGTGTAAAATCCATTTGGCTGGTCTGAGGCTTATAGTGACTTCTGTGTTAACGCAATGTTCCTCTACCATCCTTTTTGTATTTCTAGAGTTGTTCCTTGGGGCCAACATTGTTTATTAAACTGCTTTAAGACTCACTGTGAATACCATGGATTAACAGCATAATCACTGGATTCATCGCATGACAGAACTACATTTGAATCACAATTGGTTATGATCAGAATCTAAATGTCAGCTTTACATCAGCGCCACAACAGTTTTCTATTTGATTTAAACTGGAATGTGAACTCAAAAGACAGATATTATGCAACATACTATTATCATTTGTGTCTCTATTCCTTTAAAGAGAACGAGCTGTCACCTGTGACATCAAGGACATAATGAAAATAACATGGTTACCGTTGTTTTCAGCAGAATGCAGGCCCCCTTGCTCCATGCTGCTGTAAATACATATATGAATAGGAATGCTACAATATATTATATACAATTAAGAATTTTTCCAAGTAGACACATTTGATTGATTATTTCCCTGGCTTTAAACTCAAGACCTGTTTCCCAAGTTAAATGTACATCAGCAAATTCTTTCCAGTCTCTAAATTGAGTTGAATCTTTTATTAAAGTCCATTATGTGCCTTCTCACTCAGTGTGCTGCGCTGGGTGAGTCGCAGGCTGGAGCGAGTTGGCCAGCTGTAAGATGGACAGGTAATGTGACGGAACATCTCTCTAAATCTGGTGGACATGAGGTTGTAGAGGATGGGGTTGATGGCAGAGCTTAGGTAGAAGAAAACACCTGAGATAATGTGAACTGGTTCATAGATCATCAGGTGGATTTCAGACGACGTGTCCATGTAGCTCCACATCAAGCGGTCCAAGTGGAAGGGAGCCCAACAGAGGCTGAAAACAGTCACCAGCACACCTGCAGGGGAAATGAAGGCACCAAGGGACGTGTTAATGCTGCAAACAGAGTAAAATTGTTTTGAAGTAGTTTGTAGATTCATTCAATGGGAAATCCTCACTTTTTTTTCTTCATATGTGCAATATAAAGGCATATTGTTTAGAGTTCTTATATGTCAAAAGTACACTTTGAAGAAATACGTGAACAGATTGTAGTTGTATTATGACATCTATGTATAATAACAGTGCCAGATGTGTATTTTATTTATGGCTGCAGGAACACAGCAAAATTATCAAAATATATTAGAAAAGAAAATATGAACAACTGGTGACAGCACAACTATTAATTCCTAAACAATAACCACCATCTGGCATTGAGATCATATTTATAAAACATAATCCCAGTCAAGTCAATAAACCCAATTGCCACTGACGGATTCATAAAATGTTTAACGTCTCCATAGCAACAAAGTGACATCTTACACAGCATTTTTGTCACTTGCATGTTGCGTTTGCTCTGCCTCTGCATGTGGGCCTCTGACAAACTTTCTGGTCCAAATCTGGATGAGGTGTCGGTGGTCTTGCCCCACTCTCTGTAGAGCCTCAGGCCAATCAAAAGGTAGAGAACACCGATGATCAGAACAGGAAGCACAAAAAAGGCCAGTGTGGAGATGAGGATGGTCACTTTGTACATCCAGGCAGGCTTCACCAGATCTTACAAAGAAGACATAACATTATTGGACAAAAAAAAAATGTTTCAGTGACTAAATCTGAAAAATGTTTAACCCCAGAGAAAAATGGAATCCCACTCATGCCATATTTTGGTTTTCTTGGTCTGCCTTAACAAAATAGCTACAGCTTCAGCTGACAACAAATCAATTTTAGGTTAATTTTACGAATTTACTCTCAAATGTAAATATACAGCAAGTATTTTATAGTACATACAGCACATGGCGGAGCGTGGGAACTGTCGCCCGTACTTCTGCGGGAGCAGGGCAATGCCATGCAGACTGGTATTTGGAACTGCGCAGAGCATGGACATCACCCACAGCAGGACAATGACCTTCCTTACATGGGCACAGGTGGTAATGTGCTTGACTTTGAGCGGGTGTACTACTGCCACATACCGCTCTACGCTAAGAGCTGTGACATTGAGAATGGATGCAAAGCAGACAGTTTCAAAGAGGAAAGTCTTGAAGTAGCAGCCTCCCTGACCAAGTGGGAAGGGGTAGCTCTGCCACATGTCATACAGCTCCAGGGGCATGCCCATAAGCAGCACCAGCAGGTCGGACACAGCCAGGCTCAGCAGGTACAAGTTGCTGGGGGTCTGCATGACTCTGTAGTGCAGAATGACGGTGCAGGTCAGTGAGTTGCCCAGGACGCCCACCAGGAAGATGCACAGGTAGATGACACTCACTGGCAGAAAAATAGGGGACCTCAAGGGCCCCAAGTGCAGGGCCAGGTACTCATCCTCACTCATACACATCTCCTCCAGATCTTTAGAGCTAGCATTAGCCAAAACCCAGGAGATGTTTACTCCACAGAGCACTGTAGACTCGGGACAGCCAGACTCACCGAAGACGGTGGCCCCAGCACTGAAGATTGAATCAGTGGAGCAGTTTGGAATAGGCATGGTGGAGGTGTGCGTAAGAACCTAGAAAACAGTCCAGTAATTAGATCACACAACATACACAAAGATCTAGTAGATCTAACTGCTTCCAGACGCTTCATAAACAATTTAATCTAAATCCTGTCAAATTTGGGGATTTTTTTAAGGTATAATAAAAACTAGCCTGTATAATAAAATTCCTGATCTGCAAAGCAACACATGGAAAAGAAAAAGCAGTATGAAACTAGTGTTACTACATTAGAAAGGGGTAACCTAGCTTTTACATGGCAGCAAAGAATAAGTGTAAGTTACTTAATAAAAAAATAGAACTTAATTTTTTTTTTTTTTATTAAGATTCCTACGCTGCATTTGTTCATACATGTATCATGCAGAAATCTTACCTGTAACTCTGAATCTTGTATGATCCCAGTTGAACATGCGTGTGAAAAATGTGCTGTGAGCATCACCAGTTGTCTGCTTTAGTGAGCGCTCCAGCCTGGACTTGAGTAGCTCCAATGTTAACCCCACCTCTTTCTCTCTCTCACGTCTGCACAGCCTTGACCATTCAACTGCCGCTCTCCAGCTTCACTCTGCACACAAGCATTGTTTTTGACAATTTCTGTGTGTTTGAACTGATTCCTTATCATCCTCCACTCAATTACTTCGGGTAACACAGGACACAATGAACAGAGATTACTCTGACCCTGTGTGAATAGTGGCCTGAGTGTGAAGCAGTTCATAAGAATAAGGACACAGACACTATTATTATCTCTTTCCTCTTGTCACAGCCCAAAATGAATTTGAAATGAAACCATAAACCTGTGAACTACCTTTGCACAAAGCAGCTCATTTTTCAGGGCTATGACTATAGGGCCATTCAAGTGGCAAGCAATGTTTTCTGGCCAAATGTGGCTTGTACCACTCTTATATCTATATCCACATCTGGCTAATGAGGCTGATAAAAGGACTGGAGTTGAATGTCAGCAATAAATTGGTATTTCAAAGCATTTTCCCAAGATCTTCACAATAAAGTAGTACTTTATAACCTCAAACTATGGAACATGGTAACTCTAAATGACAAAGCATGTCACATTTAGACAAACAATTAGAATATAGAAGATGTTTCTTGAGAGACCAACCAGTCCTGGGTGAGTTTGCATCAGTAATAATTTGACTGGTTTAATTATTGAGTGAGTGTATACTAAAATACATAGTTATTCTATACAGAAACATGAAAGGATCATGAAAACTATGACTACAGCAAGTAATGACGGTATTCTTTCAACAATGTAAAAAAACAACAACAAAAAAACACTTACAGCACTGAGCCAAGACCATGACACTCTAAAGCAAATAGCTGTCTTACAATTAAAGTCTACAATTAAGAATCAACTTGAAAAAGGACAGAAAGAGAAACCATCTATGAGGTTCATGAAAGCACACAACACAACATCAAAGCACTAATGTTCGAAAGAAAAAGCAGCAAATGTGACCATGACACTTTTCCCCTTTTAATTGGAAATCTTAGAATTATTTTTGGCAGCTAGTTAGAAATAAAAGGGTTTCATGAACAAAACCAAGTAGGGGGCTGAGGGGATAAAACAAAAACAGGATGTGACAGAACAGCTAAGGCACAAAGTAAAAATATGTCATTTTCTGCACTTATCTAAATATACAGTATAACAATGCCCCACAATATGCAACACTGGCAAAGTAGAAGGCATTGGTTGTTAAGGCTGAAAAACTACTTAGTAACCATCTATAAACTTATCTTTTCATGGTAACGTTCACTAAAAAACATGAATTTGTTTAATGCCATTTACAGTTGTGCTCATACCCTGGCAGAATTTGTGATTTATTTTTTGGCAATTCTTCAGAAAATATGAATGATAACACAAAAAACATTTTTTCACTCATAGTCACTGGTTGGGTGACGCCATTTATTGTCAAACAATTGTGTGACAATTGTCATGACAACAGAAACTACCCAAATGACCCTGATTAAAAGTTTACATACCCCAGTTCTTAATACTTTGTATTGCCACCTTTAACATTAATGAAGGCTTGAAGTCTTTTGTGGTAGTTGTGGATGAGGCTCTTTTTTTTCTCAGATGGTAAAGCTGTCCATTGTTCTTGGCAAAAAGCCTCCATTTCCCGTAAATTCTTGAACTGTCTTGCATGAACTGCATGTTTGAGATCCCTGCAGAGTGGCTCAATGATATTGGAGACTGAGATGGCCAGTCAGAACCTTCACTTTATGCTGCTGTCCAAGTACGTTCCAACAAGAATCGGGCTGATGAGTGCAACTTTTCCTCAAGTATTTTCTGATAACATGCTGCATTCATCTTTTTCTGTGCCTTTGTAGCTCACACATCCCCAAAACATCAGTGATCCACCTCTGTTTCACAGTAGGAATGGTGTACCTTTCATCATAGGCCTTGTTGATCCTTCGCAAAATGTAACGTTTATGATTGTGACCAAAATGTAAAATTTTGGTCTGATCACTCCAAATGACTTTGTTCCAGAAGTTTTGAGGTTTGTCTCTGTGCTGTTTGGCGTATTGTAAGTGGGATGCTTTGTGGCATATGCGTAGTAATGGCTTTCTTCTGGAGACTCGACCATGCAGCCCATTTTTCTTCAAGTGCCTCCTTATTGTGCATCTTGAAACAGCCACACTGTCAGGACCAACTGTCAGGAACAGGCAAAAGGATGCAGACCCCACAATAGGCAGATGTTTCAAAGGCCTTATTTCCAAGGCAAAAGTACAAAATCACAATCCATAAGACGAGGTCGAAACAAGGCTAAGGTCAGAAACAGTCCTATACACTAAACATGAGGAATACACTACACACTATAAGTTCAATACAATAAACGCAAGGAAAATGACCAGCGAACTCACGCGAGGGGTGAAGACAATCTGGCCCCTAACAGGGAAAACACACAGACTATAAAGGGCACACAACGAGGCACAAGTGGAGCACATAACCTAACCACCAGCAGTCAGCTTTCATAAGGAATCTAAACTCCAAAGGTGCACTAAAGGTGCTTTTACTTTAGTTTATTGAACAACCGCACGTTTCCTATTGCAAAAACAAATTGTGTAATTAATAACGCTAGACATTGGGATATCTTCTGGAGAGCTGGGGAAGCAGTTGACACAGTGGGTTTTTTTAATACATCAAGCTAATGGGAAACATCCTACGCAGTGCATTTGTCGACAAGCATGGACAGGCCTGGAGAAATCTGTAGCCAATAAATCATGAGCAGCGCTTCTGTCAGAGGGCAAATGTACAGCTTTGGCCCATTTGCACGTACTCGCATTGGCTCGACAGACAGCAGCTCTCGTACAATCCCCTGTTTCCCTGCACTGGTGAGACTCCGGTCAATCACAGCTTTTAATCAGAACGCAGGGGCTCCGATACTTCATGGCAGGAGACTGACACATTCGAAATTGTGCCCATTTAGCTTTGTGTTACATGGGGCTTTTAATTCAAACAGAAACTTTAAGTGTGGTGCTGTCTTCAAATCCAGCCAACACTCAGAATTTATAGTAACTTTATGTAACTACAGTTTTGTGAGTGTGTGCGTAGCCTACCTACGAGCTTCGCTATTGGTTAGCTCTCTGGCGCATTCCATCACCTCTGAGACATATCAAAGCATTCACCACGCCAATTATGCCCATGCCTTGGCACAGCCTAAGGGGCTATATAAGCCCTACAGCCCAAACTCACCCTTCTTCAAACCAGCTCAGCAGAGGGAGGCAGTCCAGCTGGGCCTGAGAGTAGGTGGGCTACGCACACACTCGTAGAACTTTAGTTACATCAAGTAACTATAATCACAACTTTGTGTGTTCTCCGTTCATCTACGGGCTTCGCTATTGGTTACTCATCTAAGCAAAGCAAAGCTGTAGGGAATGAATGTACTCCCAGCTGGACAGGCTCACTAATAATTGGAGCAGGAAAAACAGGAGCAATGCGGGCCCACCTCTCCCAAGAGTAGCCATGCATGCCCCTTAGGCAATGGTGTCTAAGACTGCCTCGCCCAAATGCATCTGACGCCATCGCCAACAGGCACAAACCAAGTTGTGCCCCGGACTAAAAGCTTCCTGGCACTACGGTCAAGTCCAAAAATCACATTACTACTGCATGTGGACAGGCTCCCAAGAGCGCCCGCCACACCGGCCGAGCCCATGACCTCCTCTTCCAAGAGCACATTGACCCCAACACGACTGCACCAAGCCTCTCCCATGGAACCTCTTAAATGGTCCTCGGGTAAGGGCGCCGCCATACGGCGATTTTACAGCGAAATACAGCAATATACCTCAGTCCACCAGAGGGCAGGCTCCAAAAGCGGAAATATAAGGAGAAACCCAATGGCGACTTGTGTAAAAGTGTAAAACTCTTGTTTACAGCCTGGTACAAAAGATGGCTCCGGTCTCTAGAGCTAAGTTTTTACTACGTGACAACTCTGGGGGGGGGTGAATTTTTGATTAATATGTTTGTTTATGCTATCTAAAAACTATTGTTTTACTATGGAAAAAGCCCAGATGTAACTGCCATTTTATTTCCCATTCGTAATGACAATATTGGTGAATAGGGGACCAATGGGCAGATTACATCCATATTTATACAATCTATGGGCTGCACAGATAAAACCAGCCCAAATAAGAGCCACCAAACCACGGTAGCCCTCAAGAGTGCCACCTACTGCGGCAATAACACCAACATGCCACATGCCCACGCCCCTGGCCCCAAAACACACGAACCATCGAACTGAAGCACTAAAGCTTGCCGTTCGCTCTTCGTAGCAGCGCAGGGCCCTGACCAGACATAGGATCCGTTGCCATGCTCCCGCTGTCCATCCCTAATTCTGATCACCCTAGATCTGAAAAATGAGGTGATAACTTTTGATTGGAAGGCCGGGTTGGGCCAAAGGTGAACCAGATTCCCATCCTCGCTGAACGACATGAATGAAGGATGAACAGACAAAGCACACAGGTCCCCTGCCCTCTTGGTGGAGGATAGCGCCAACAGAAGAGCGCTCTTGAAAGAGAGCAAACATCCACCTGCTCAAGGGGCTCAAAAGGAGGCCCCGAAAGGCCATCCAGAACTGTCTGGAGATCTCAGGGAGGTGCAACAGCCTAGGGATGGGCCTCACCCTACGAGCACCCCGAAGGGAATACTTGCCTAAGTACTTAAATGGGGTGGGGTGATTTGGAGTCCAACCTGCCCTCCAAAGCAGGTGAGGCAGCGGTTGTGGCCGTCCTCAGGCAGCAGTGGAGCGCAGCAGGAATTGGGTGGGTGGCAAAGTTTGGGCAGAATCCATTCTTTAGTCTTGAGTCTTCTCGGTGAGTAATAGTTCCCTTTTAAGTTTAGCTCACAGGAGCTGAAAGAGAAGAAGGGAGAGCGTTAGGCTAGAGGGCTTATATAGCCCCTGAGACTGTGGGCATGATTGGCGCGGTGAATTATTTGATCTGTCTCAGAGGTGCTGGCATGCGCCAGAACGGTAACCAATAGCGAAGCCTGTAGGTGGGCGGAGCACACACAAAGTAGAACATACAGTTTCTGACACAATCCATAAAACAATAAAACACTTTAGAGTAGGGGGCATATTTTATCATGAATTCATGCATTAATTCATACAGGACTAATGCAATAGTACATGCATTAAATCACCAGGAATGATCAAATCCTATTTTCATCCTAACCCTAACCAAAAACCCCTAACCCTTTGCATGTACAATGCATAAGTTAAGCATGAATTCTTAGATTTTTGCATGAATTCATGATCAAATGTGCCCCCTACTTTAAAGTGTTACCAAATAACTTTAGATCAAATAATTTAAAAGTGAGACATTTGAAGAGTTGTGAAAAAAGAAAAGAATCTTAAAGTGCAACAATGTGATATTTTCTCACTCTGACTGTCATTGTCAGTGAAGTGCATCTGTTACAATTACGTGCGTGGGTGCGTGCGTGCATGTATGTGATGATTTTGTCTCTCTGTTGTAAGCATCAGTCCATCAGTGTCCATTATGGACTGGAGCGCAGTGGGAGAATCTGCTGCAGAGTGGTCAGCAGCACCACATCACATCCAGCTCTAAAGCTGCTGTTTCACACTACTTTCTAATCCATAGTGAAAAATTCAGAGCTTTTGAATGTTTAGACAATGGCAATTATACTTTAGACCTGTTTGACAAATCATCCTTATCCAAAAATCAATTCAATGAGTTCTCTCCAAACACTAAACATATAAAACATCTGTCACTAAGCACACAATGCATCAAATGTGAAGCTGTTTGCAGTAAATCTCTCTTATAGGCTAGTTCTCCTCAAACACACACTCACACCATAGCTCTGCTTTATTCACCGACAGATGCTCTGAGATAGTTTCACATTTTATGAAGAAAGCTCAAATACATGCAGCTCAGTTAAAGTATAGATTTATGTCTTGCTGATAGCTCTGCTGGCGTTAAACAACTCACTGTGGCAAAATAATGGTTATTTATTGTAAGCAGCAAAACTGAGCTCAATCATTTGTCCATATTTTAAAAGGTGACATACAGCATCAGATTGAAGAGGGGGGTGACCTTATTTAACCTCAAACAAACTGCTGCAACACACACTACATGAACTCTTGGCTGAGGCTCTATACTGTGTGATCTTGAGTTCTCTTTAACTCTGATTTTGCTGCTACAGACTTCATTGAGAAGGCTGCAGGTATTTTACTGCTGCGAGCCAACAGCCTCACTTTCAGAACAAGACTTGTGCATTGTGCTGGACATTATATGCTCCGGTGGATTTCTGTATTTGTCACATAATGTGTCAAACTCAAATGAAGTACTTACATGAAAAATGTCAAATGCAATAGCCAACTCTAATAAACATTAGAGAAGGTCGTAGCCTTCATGTTCCCTTAGAACTCATTGTTCAATTTCATTTACAGTGTTCCAGCGTGTGTTAATTCCCACTTTGTCTACTACTGTCCCTGTCGTTGTTGTACTTCAGGTCCCTGCCACTAGGACGCACTCGTGCTCCATCAGTGAGCATCAGTGTGAGGAGAGTAGGCCTACAAAGAGAAGCCTAACGCAGGTTGCACAGTGAAGCCATATTTCAGTAAAAGATAATATTAGATTGAGCTTGTGTCCAGTGTTCCGCGTGTGCGCGCACCTGTCAGCGGGACGAGGACGAGCCGAGGCCCGTGGGATGCCACAGTCACTAGGCCTCACCGTCACCACCTCACCTTTATATTTGGAGTCCTTTCTGCTCCGTGAGTTATTGCATCGTACATTTTCCCCGGAAGCCTGTTTTTTTTATTTATTTATTTTTATACTGCTCATCCGCTCAAACATGAAATTAACCTCACTCAAGGCGTTTGACTCGCACGCACACTGGCACGTGGCGCACACATACACCTGACCTCATTAAGATAAAGGTTTAACACAGCTCCAGACCCACGCATTTGACTCTGAGACTCTTTGGTCCGAGCAGAGTCTCCTCAGGTCAGTTCAGGGGCTGGGGTTGCTCCGTAGTGATGGTTCAAATCTAAACTTATTTTATATTTGTTAGGAAAGACAGTTATAGATACAGCACAACGTTTTTCACCTTAATTATTAAGTTTGTTTGAGTTCAATCCAAACTAAATACGTAGAACTAACTACATTTGATATTGTGAACTTTTGAAAATTATCTTAAGCTAAGCACAATTGTCTATTTATTTGTTCATTTTGTTTAGATATATAAGGCTATAACAAAGGGCATCAGGGTAGTTTTTATATGTGATGCAAATGACACAAAGTACTCCTAAAGTAAATAGTTACCTGGGTATATCAAGCTGAATACTCATTTCTTTAAAGATTTTATGAGTCAGAATAAAAGGGTGATCAGGCTGCAGGGGAACATGTGCGGCAGGCTCTCCGCCGTCTGCTCGGTCGGCCTGATCATCTTTGTGCTTGAGTAGAAGCTGAAGTCGAAGATCCCGCCGTGACTCCAATCATTTCTCAGCCTGGCAGGTTGCAGAAACGTTCCTGCACAGTGTGGACGCTTTAGTTTGAACGGCTGCCAAAAAAACGAGATGGGACACTACTGCACCACATTGCCAGACAGGTTCTTCTCCAAATGAGAAGTGTGAAAAGCAAAACTGTCAGACACCAATTACTTCACCGGTGTGAGGGATGTGGAGGCACTGCAGGAGAGTGGAGCAGGCACCTTTTACCTGGACACTTGTCAGGGAAAGTCAGATCCGATAAAGCGCTCAAACGCTGGTGCTACTGAAGAGGTTCAGTGTGAGAGAAGTTCTGTAAGTCGATGTTTCCCATCAACAGAACGCATATGGCGCATTAGTCAGTTATAGTGTGTCCGACGTTCTTAAAAAACACACACACATACAGTCCGGCTTTTTTCTGTAATACTGAAAAACTCTCAGCAGTTACAGCTAACAGGGCTAACTCCAACTGTGCTCAAATCCACTGTCATCTATTCTGTTAACTGACGTCAATTATGTGGCAAAACAACATAGCTTATATCTGGGTCTTGTCAGTATATAAAAACAATGACATGAGAGTTTCAGCATATTTCTGTTTGAGTAGGTAGCCTATTAGTGGATAGTGGACTTGGATTGGGGTCACTTTTATTACTTACTCACACCAGAACAAGACAGGCTTCATTTGAGCAAAAATATTGCTGTTCTTTGTCTTATAATTCCCATTTAACGACCAAGCAGCTCTCTTACCTTAAAGAGATTGTTACAAATGTAATTACACTTGATTAAGACTCTTCATATTCCTTTGGCGAGTCGTAGAGGAGCCACGGGCCTGTTGTCACACTTTTTTCATAGGTCTATAAAATGGGCTGAGTACATCATGTACTTAAAAACTGCATAGCTTGCTAAAGAGTAAAGTCTCAGCTATTTATTGTCTGTCCATTTCATTTTTCTATCTAGCTTCAGTTCAGAGTTACAGGCTTTCAAGGAAGATTTCACACTGGTCTTTTCAAACAAATAAAAAACAACAAATGTACTTAAAATAAAGATTGAGTTTCCGTTATTTAAAAATAATTAAAATGTCTGTATGTACTGTATGTGTGATACAGAGGCATTTATACATCTACAGACCCGAGGCAGTGTTACTGCTCTGACCTGGAACAGATTAAAAGAGCAACATTGAGATAAAGATTGGGTAAATTCAGTTTTAAGAAATCCCATTTCTGTTATTAGACTGATACTTCTGTCTGAAAGTCTGTCTATATATTTTATAGAACTGCAGCCAGATAAAAATCATCTGCTCTTGTTAAAATGTGGGCTTTTTAGATGTGACCCCCAAATCACTGTGACAACTTAACCCCACACCCTCAGCTGAACTAAGTATGAGTTATAGCTTAAAGGTATCTTAAAGTTATAAAACTGGACTAAATGTTACATGAAACTTAAGTCTCCTGTCTAACATCTTAGCTTGTAAAAAATAAAACCAAATTAAATTAAATTAAATTTTATCTAAACAGAGTCCTGTTTTTTCCACAATTAGGACATATTCTACTTTTCAGTCTAACCTTTTGGTTTGAAAAAAATAAAAATGCTGCGTGACAAATTACCCAGTGTGACAACATGCCCTGGGCTCCCCTGCCTTTTGTGGCCCCAGAATACAACACAAGTGAGGTGAACAGAAGATGCCATAAGTGACCTGGAGTAACACTGTTTTGTTAAATGTGTTTTAAGACTGCTAATTCTGCTCAACTGCTTTTAATACACTTTAATTGATCAATTTGGAAAGTGAAGCAAGACACTTCACTGTGTCTTAAACAAATGAAACCATTCTCTGTGAACCTATGAAGGCTCAGAGATTCATTAATAACCAGCGCTGAGCCCATCGTTAAAACCACAGATTTGTTTATGAGAGGGAGACAGAGGCAGCAGTGGAAAGGCCACTCTCAGCTCTCTCTTATCTCATTTGTCTGAGTCCTGTTTGATCTGGTCTCTGCTCCATCTCAGCTGATGAAAAACAATCGTGTGTATTCATTTTCTGCCTCCGCGATTCCCTTCTCCTCTGCTCCGGCATCCTGTGGGAGTCCGGTTGGCTGCACTTGTGCCTGCTGAGGGAGCTGAACATAGAAAATTAGCAAACACGCCAATGCCAGTAATTGTTAAATTGCAGCAAATGGACCCCATGTGAACCAAGTGAATAAACTCTAAAATCAACACAGCCTACCCAAGCCCAGTTTATCTATATTCCAATACTATACTCAGTAATGGAAAACAGTGAAGAAATGCCATTGCAAATAGACCTCCGTGTAATCCCCAGCCCAATGGGGTCCATTTAATCAATGCTACAGACATGAGCATATAAGAGGAACAGTCTGCAAATGGAAGTGGAGTTCTGAGTCAGCTCACAGGAGATTAAAAAGTAGAGGTGGATGAATAATGGAGGAGGAGAATGGTGGGAAAATTGCCGAATGTGGCGAATCATCAATAACGCCTTCTGTGAATAATTCCGTGGAAAAGACTTCTGCAGAAAAACTGTCTTTGCTCACTAAAATGGAATTGTTCTTAATTAGTGTTTGCTGTGTATTGCCTCATTCTGTGGATCATTATTTTGCACCTTATTTGCACCGTAGATTACCTGCAAGTCGGACTTTTCAGATGAAATTTACCATTATGCAAACTCCAATAACATCTCTGACAGTTCTGCGCTGATTAGCTGTGAACTTTTCAGGAGACTGAAATTGTATAGCTGGCGTTTGCTGGAGCTCTATACTGAAAAAGAAAAAAAAAAACGAAAAACTTTGAGCTGACACTGACAGCTTCATGAGTCGATTCAACACACAAAAAGTCACCAAACCAACAAACGTTCCCCTTTAATCAATTCACAGTTTGTGAAAAGCCCAGCAGTGTTCATGGATGTGAGCAGCAACTAACAGTCAGCCCCTGGTCATAATCATGTATCATTACTTTCCCAGTCAATGAAGCCCAACTCCTTTGCTGTAATATTTCATGTTTTGTTGCAGCAGTTCTCTCGAGGAGCTCTTTATTTCAGCTGTGCATCTCACACAGACAGCTATTCAAATGTGTTAAGAATTATGTCTTGATTACGATTATTACCTCCTCATTATCTGTCAATGTTGTCCCCCACTTACTGTGTCTCCCGGTGTGCGCTGACACACTATTTTCTTGTGCATCAGCAACAGCAGCAGTAGTAGCTCTCTTAAAGGGAACAGACCCTCGTTTGTTTTGTGACTTGACGTCAGCCTTTTGCTTTGCTATTCCAAAAGGTTGAAAGTTTTGTTTCTAAAAACCAACATCTTGATGATAAAAAACTGGTAAAAAAAAATATACCCATTTCTAGAAATAACACATAATGTGTGTGTGTGTGTGTGTGTGTGTGCGCGTGTGTGTGTGTGTGTGTGTGAGCGTGTGCGCGTGTGTGTGTGTGAGCGTGTGCGCGTGTGTGTGTGTGTGTGTGTGTGAGCGTGTGCGCGTGTGTGTGTGTGTGTGAGCGTGTGCGCGTGTGTGTGTGTGAGCGTGTGCGCGTGTGTGTGTGTGTGTGTGAGCGTGTGTGTGAGCGTGTGTGTGTGTGAGCGTGTGTGTGTGTGTGAGCGCGTGTGTGTGTGTGTGTGTGAGCGTGTGCGCGTGTGTGTGTGTGTGTGTGTGTGTGAGCGTGTGTGTGTGTGTGTGAGCGTGTGTGTGTGTGTGTGTGAGCGTGTGTGTGTGTGTGTGTGCGTGTGTGTTTTGTGTGTGTGTGTGTGTGTGTGTGTGTGTGTGTGCAGTCATACAAAAACTACATTTTCAAAGAAACAAACAAGCTGATGCTCACCCACTTATATACCTATATACTAATGCAAACTATATAATAATTGGTGAAAATTACAATATAATAATATATAATAATAATAATAATATAATTAATTTAATGAGTTAATATATTCTTTAGATCAAGATGAGTCGTATTTAATAATAATAATGGATAGGATTTATATTGTGCTTTTTTCAAGTGACTCAAAGTGCTGTACATTTACATTTAGCAGACGCTTTTATCCAAAGCAACTTACATTCAACAGTGTTACATTTTAGATGACGCTTTCATTTTAAAGCGACTTACATTAAGGTTCCATTCACCAGTGTTACAGCTGGAACACCACTGGAGGAAAGGTGGGTTAAGTGTCTTGCCCAAGGACACAACGACAGTATGAATTGTGGGGAGAGCGGGAATCAAACCGCCTACCTTCGACCGCTCTACCACTGAGCCACTGCTGTGCAGAGTCATCCACTTCAGAGTCACACACTGGTGGTTGTAAACTTCTTTTGTAGCCACAGCTGCCCCGGCGTCTGACAGAGATGTGGCAGCCATATTGCGCCCACAGCCTCTCCGTCCACCACCAAACACCCTCACACATTCATACACCAGTGCCACAGACACTGGAGGCCAGGAGGAATAAGTGTCTTGTCCCCTGTGTTGTGTTTGCTAAACCTCTAAATACAACTGGCTCACATTTTTGAAAGTCATCACAATCTTTACCCTGCTTCTATATCAACAGATTTCACCCAAGTTTCCCAAGAAATAGCAAAAAAAGTAATACAATTATATGTAAAAACAGGCCACTTGCAATAGTGGTTATCAAGACTTTCTGTGCAGCTGTATCTAAAGCAGCACAGCCTCTATGATGATGTTTTCTACCAAGTGTCTAAAAAAGTCTAAATGAATTGTCCTAGCAGTGCCTCACATGTGGGTATTTGAGGATTCATAAAAACACTGCATTTAACCTGGTCCTTTGACTTGCAATTTCATTACCGTCACATTTTTAATTCCTCCCCAAGTTTGACAGGAAAGTTACTGTCACAAAGTTACTGTCACATAGCTTAATGATGAATGAAATGTTTTTTTACAAAGCACAAATTACTAAGTAAGCTACTGACATCTGCGCAATGCTTAGTTGTAAAACAAAATGTAGTGATGAAATGCTCTGCAAGGCCTTGTTTAAATCCTATAAGCACACATGAGGTGCCACATGTGGGTAACATTAACCTAATTCTAACCCTTAACAGTTACAGTGGATGATTTACATGAGTACTAACAAACACACACTTAGTAGCTCAAGCCAGACTGCATAATTCAGCAGTAGCTCGAAGCAGACAGTTTGGCTTCGCACTGATGTTCTGGCATCCTTCTTGTCAGCTTAACACTGCTGTCCCACAGAGCTCCTTTTCATTCCTTCCCACTTCATCTTTGACTCCTCGTGTCTCTTCGCCATGCTCTGTAAAATATGTATTTTTCCTTCCTAAGCCTATAAGAACTGATTTCTCATCTGCAGAAAGACGTGGGGCCTCTCTGCGGCTGCAATTCTTTATTCCACCTGTCGCGGCAACAACTGAAGCACACACATTGCCAAATCCGGTCAGTAAGCATAAAGCTTGGGATTTCACAGCCTGCTTTTTAAATTCCTCCAGAAGTCAAAGGTAGCCCTGGAACAACACCTGCAGGAATAGACCAGATGAACTTGAATGTGTTGCTTCTCACTACCCCTCAGCTGTCAAACAGTACAAGACTTACTCCTAAGAAGAGGTAAATATAATGGGCTTGGCACAAATGGAAACAGAAATATTGCTGGGCTATTGCGCTGCAGTTTGCATGAGTCAAAGTGAGCTTGTCAGAATATTTTACAATCAGACAAAATGAACATGGCAGTTTTATTTTCAGAAAGTGAACATTTCTATTCATTAATAAGCTGCATGGGAATTGTCGGACTGCTACAACACTGTAGCACTGCACATTGTGTCCAAAAACACGTTTGTCTCTTGAGGAGACATCTTAAAAACAAGACAGAAGAGCGAGCTGCAGTCAACAAATATTCAACGAATAAAAACCAAGCAAGCAGCGACTCATATTCCCCTTCTGAAAATGCAGGCCTTTTATTATTTAAATGATGATTAGAGGCAATTATTTCCATTAAAGCAGTACATCTTTTTTTTTTTATATCTAATCTATTTTAATCTATCTGCATTTTTGAAGGAAAATCCTATTCTATTTTTGTTCAAAGCACCCTCTTACTTTAACGTTCTCTTAGAGACTTCAAACAGGCAGAGGCAGATTGGGCCATATGCTGGCTCCTTAATTTCACTATAGCACAGAGATCTTACACAAAAAGCACTGTTGATGCCACGACATCAGCCCTCAAAAAGTATAAAAGCATCTAACTCCTGCTGAGAATAAACAAATAGTTTGGGACTGAAGTGGCTTTAAAAAGACTAGTCCAGGCTCAGTCTCAGGCCAGTCAGTACTGTTGATTTTATTTTATTGGTCCAATAAAACCAAAATACTATGTTTTCATTAAATACTTTAGTGCTCAATTAATAATTCAGATTTCTTCTTTTACTTCTGCTCAGTCCTTAATTAAAATATGCAGTACATTGAGTTGATCTAAGGTTTTAGCTTCTTGATGAGAAAGTTTGTCATACAAGCTCTCTCTTGTGTGGAATATTGGAGGTAGAAGAGAGCTGTCAATCATGGTGTCAGTGGTCGAGGATGAAGCAAGCCTGCTGGGAACTGAACTGTAGTTAATTAGCGCACAAAGCCTTGTGGACAAAAGGAAACTTTGGCTGGTGGTGGAAGTGGGGGGAGCGCACTCAAAAAGACGCTCCAAAGAGAGGGGGAGTGGGGTGTGAGGGAAGGGAAGGGGGTGTGCGTTATGAATGTGTGTGTTCCTGGAGTTCAGCAGGGGAGCTCAGGCAGAGGGCGGAGGAGGAGGTGGGTTGGACGAATGAATTAGCAGTGTGAAGGGAAGCCTTGTCCCTAAGCTGCGACCAACTAGCAGCCAGCACAGACACTCTCCACTGGAGCCCAGCAGTCAAACAAAAGAGTATGTTTCACTAAAGAGGCCACGAGGGCAACTTCGGGATGGACGCAACAAAAGGTCAAAGTATGACATGAGCTAATAAGGATGGGTAGTATGTGGACTATGTTTCACACTGAACATATCCCTTTGATAAGTGGTAAACAGTTTTTTTTTCAGAAACGCCCACAAGGAAACCCACAACAGTAAGTGTGTTGGTGTTCCTCAGGGGTGCGTCTTAGTGCCAGTGGCTCAGGAGGTTGTCTAATAATCGGTTTGATCCACTGCTCCCACCAGTTTATATGTTGTTGTGTCCTTGGGCACTTTCTTGCCTCCTATGTTTGTGGCACTGTTAGAATGGTAAGCACATCTCTCTGTCAGTCTGCACCAGAGATAGCCTACCACCACCACCACAGTGTGAGTGTGTGAGTGCTTGTGTGTGAATGGGTGAATGGAAGTATGTGCTGAATAAATGCATGCCATTTACATTTTTTTTTAATACAAATACAATAATTTTCAAAGTTTTTCAAATAAGTGTGTTGGGTTTTTTTGGTGGACTTCTTCCTATACAAGAACACTTTTCAATTTTAATACCAGGCTATTTTTTATGTTGGTTCTCTCAAATAAGTGTGGGGTTCCTTTGAGGTGCATTTTATTGTTAATCTTTAATAAAATCCATTTTATAATTTTATTTTAGCCATCATGAGCCCCACACTGAACAGTTGCCAGCTGGTCAATTCATTGTCTGCTCAATATCTCACAAGAGGTGCTGAATTAACCATTATCAAAGCTCATATTGATGCTGCCGCGGTCCATTTAATGCCAGATCTGATCGACATTCAGCATCAGTCCATGCTGGTGTGCACCTCCTGACAGGAGGGACACACAGACCCAGGCTAGTGGCTTCTTCTCACCAAATAAACGGACATCCAGCCGCCTCCTCCCACTCCATCACTCTCTACACCACACTCTACTCTCTCCACACCTCATCCTGAAGACGTCAAGCAAACAGACACAAAGGAAACACTGCTGTTTTGATTTCACAGTAAAATGTGTTTACTAGTCATGTCTTTGAATTAGCAGTAGTGAAACTAACAGTGTAACTATTTAGCTCAAATTCTTTCACAATTTCCTTTTCAATACTTCCTCATTTACACTGATATGTTTACCCAATTTTATCCTATATTACTCAGGTTTACATTTAACTAGAAGACATATGATTAGATAAATTATAGCTGTGAACGGCACCTGGACCAACTCTGGACAAACCTGACCTAAACCATTTCTAATGAGGCCTCCCAAAACCTGTGATGGAAGGTAATGGCATGACATTATCATGAGGTAATCGTGACTGTGTGACTCACCGCCTGCCCTTTAATAACCTACACTTTATTTATAAACTGACAACCCTGTCCTTATATTTGTGTATTTGCTTAAAATATTTAACGTTAATGGTTTGGGGAATGCTTAATGAGCTTACAATAAGAAATATGTTACTATGGTAGCCACCAGTGGGACACCCTGGACAACAGCCAATTAATCCTAGGGATAACTATTCACTCCCACATTTATTCAGTGTGGGTGAGGATCACACCCACCGCCTTTATGCTGCGTGGTAGAGTGCTAACCACTCATCCCCAAAATAAAATATATTAATAAATGTACTTATGGTGATTGGTATAAATGCTGTAAAAGAGAAAAGATGTCAAAGAAGCTTAATAACAAAAAGGGGAAATGAATGGAAAGGTCAGAGAGTTTAAAATAAGTAGGCCTAGTTTCTCATTGAAAATGTTAAAGCAGCATAATAAGTAGGCTATGCATTTATTTTTCATTGTGTTCTTTTTTGCTGTGCCAAATTTGTTGATTCAAGTTCTTCAATGTGACCAATTTTCATTAAAAAAAGTCTCATGAAACTCCATAGGCACATTCACTTCTAAGCATTCAAAAGAATGTAAATTGGCCCTGATTTATCAGTGCAAATCTGAGTTTATGATTTTATTCTGACTTGGGTGGTGCAGCGGTTCACCAAAAAGACCATCTCAGTTTAAAACGTAGCCTAGCTTACTAATGCTTACTAATTACTAATGCCTTATTATGTAGGCGTTAACCGGAAGTTGCTAGTGTCTCCTCTTTGTGTCTTCCAGCTCCTGGGGCCCCCAGCCCCCGCTGTGTACGAGTCTGTCCCAGTGTTGCCATTCCGACGCACATCTCTCACATAGGAGCAACAGCTACGCGGAGTTGCCCGGAGCGGACCTGCGGGCTTTCCACCGTGGACCCCCCGGACTTCAAAGCCGCGTTAGAGCTTCTGTTTGCGGGAAGGGTGGCGGTGCAGAGATGCGGCTCTGGACGGAGGTTCGGTGTCGGTAAAGTCACATAAAGAGACTGCAAACGGCTGCTCCGTCGCGTTTACAACTCCGCTGCAACAACAGGACCTGGCTGAATGAGAAGATAGCTAAAGGATTTTTTTTTCATTGTCTTTTTTTATTTTATTTTATTTTTTACATGAGGATATTGGCTATTAGGTAAAAGAGCCCCTCGCCACAACATGAGGGGAACAAAAAGCTCTTCTGCTGCTGCTGCTGCGGTGCGCGTTTGAGTGTCCATCCTTCCACCCGAAGTCTACACACACCTTTCTTCATGTTGCAAACACCTGGTTTATGACAATGGATTACTTGCTGTGGATGTGCAGCCTCGTTATTCCCGTGGTTCTGGCTGTAGAAGGTAAGCTTTTAGGCATTTACCTTTATCTGACGCGTTTGAACAAAGGGGATCTATTTGGCAGTGAAACTAGTATTGTCTACTGACCATATATCAGGGGTTGTATCAAACACCACATTTCTATCACGTTTCAGCACTGAATTGGACTCCATTCAGGTTTGGCTGTCAATATAACGACCTGCTTTTGCTTTGTGCTCGCTGACTGTTATCCATTGTACACATGCATGAGCACAGACCAATCCCAGTGGTGTGTCTGGTCTGTTTGGTGACATCCCAGTGTTTTCCAGTAGGCAGGGAGGACAGCCCTGTTGTATTGTTGCTCTTGTTGTCACACCCACCAGCTCAGTGTGGATGCCCACCTGCCCCACCTAACCAAAAGAGGTGGGAATGCCTCCACTGCCACTGTAATATAGAAAACAGGTTTTGGATGATGAGTTATTGTGGCTGTTTAGGCACAGGTCAGAGTGGATCAGTCCCGTCCCCTGAAGCGCCCCAGGGACAAACATGTGTAACATATTAAACGACAAGTGTACATTAAAGGTCACTGGCTTAACAAGTCATCCCCAGGAGCTTGAGAGGGAGTATTTCTCCAGGGAACCCACCCTTGCCCCACATCACATACAGTACATGCTCCCATCTACCCTCCTTTATTCCTCCTCTGAGCTGTAGCTACATTTCTCTACCTCCCTCTTTTTTTCATTCTTTCTCCTCTTCTCTGTCCAATCTGCCTCCGCTGGACCGTGGCCAGCCTGATCCCTCATCAATTCTGGTGTCAGCAAGTGAATCAATGCAACGGGCAGCAGTCCTCAAAGTCCCAGCGGGGCTCTCACGACGAGATGATCAGCCTGTTTCCAAACCGGCCACTAACTGTTACTCAAAGCACAGGGGTTAACTAATGTTTGTCCTCTGAGTCTAAACATGAAGTACATACACATCACACTTTATCACATCACACTTTAAGAGAAGGAGATTTTCTTTTTGCAAGTTTGGCTGCTTACTCAGTGGATTTAGACACATGGCTGCGATTCGTTTTTACAGATATGCAAGTGACGATGATGCTGGGGGTGAAAATTGAAGTGTTTAAGTGCTGCTTGTTTACAAAGTTTTACAGAGACAACTTGTCTCCAGTTCTCATCCAGACAGACTGACTGCATTAAAAACTTCAACAACTGTGACACCTTTACACTTTCAGTCAGGTTATTGTACTATCATTTTAAAATGCTCATAAAGCAGATGGGTGATGGCTCCAAAAGTATTTTATTAAATAATCTCCAGCATGGGATGAGGGGGAAAATGCAAGACATTGAATTTTCTGAAGAAGTTGAGAAAGTTCAATTCATTTATTTATTATTATTTATGGCACATACATAAGTTACATTAGAGCTCATCAGGATTGCACACAGTCTTTATAAGTAAACTCAACAAATGCCCCCTTAAGTAAACACATGGCCACAAATGGAAGATAAAACCTCTTTTAATGCCTGACAATGGAGACAGACACAAGCTTAAGAAGGAAGCCCGTCTGATGGGACCAAAACTTACAGATACAAAGTATTTGTAAAACTAACCAGCACCATCAGCTGTGCTCAGTTGTGTGTTCAGTGGATGTTACAGTAAACATGTGCACAGTAAAAGTTAATAAAATGGTTACATATATCACATGCAACCAATCATCTCATTTCATTTCTCATCAAGTAAATGTTGCAGTATTGTGAAAGAAAATAGAGCCAATTTTGACACAATTCCTTATATTACACTTACTGTTGCCAAAATATTAGCCCCTGTGGCAAGAAACTTCCCAATCATGTATTCATCTATTAGTACTAAATTATATGACTTTCTATTGAGTTTTCTATGGATATCACCACACACTGACATTTTTTGCCATATAATCAGGGCAGTTATTTCTATTTTGATAATATGATCCCTAAATGAGATGTTTGAGCTCAGGAGTCCCATTTATACCTCCATATTTGATCATCCTGCGATCACTGATGATGATGTTTGCCTGTTAATATTTGATATGTTTGCTTGTTGGCTGCAAGTGTCAGTGTAGTACAAGGCGAGGCCTCTCTTTCGTGATGCACCAAGTCTTACAAAGTGAATAAAACATAAGTACGTTTTCAATTTTGTTGCAAACATGCACTGAGAATATAGAGCTGTGTGGCATTTAAGCCCGGGTGATAAAAACAAAGGTAAATGCCATGGGTGGTGCTGGTTTGCATTGTTTTCTTAGCCCAGGGGCAGAATGACTCCAGCCCTGCTGTAGTTTTATGGGAGAAGGGGGAGATTTCAGGGTCTGAGTTATAGCTGCAAAGCAATCTCATAGGCATAGTAAATTTAACAGAGTGGGGGGGATTGTGGAACCTGGACCGGGTTCTGGGATTTAGTGAGATGACAGAACACTCTGGTAAAGAGTTGTTTTTGAAAAGGAGGGAATGTTTGGGTATTATAAAGCTTGAATGAGCCCAGACTCGGATGTTGAGTCAGACAATTTACAGTGGCTTGATTCCTTGTGTAGATACTGCAACAACGTTCTAAAATGTCTCCTCTGTTGTCAAGAGCTTGGTGAGATACAGTAAGTCCTTACCAGAGTTGTCTAAGGACTTGAGGAGGGTGAGATCCTGCTTACATGGGAGCTTGAACCAGTTTTTTTATACACGTCACCCTGCTCCCACTTGTGATTCCGGTTTAGCTTGCCTCTGGGCAGAAGGAGGATGAGGAGGGAGGAGGGGGGAGGTATGGGCAGCACAGCGGATCAGGCACCCTAGAGATGATCCTCGGATCAGCAGCATGTAGTCCAGCAGTATTCAGCTGTGATCCGCTGAGGGACGAGTGTAGCCATGCACATACATCAGGTTGTAACAATCAGTCAAACAAGTCGGCTCATTTGGGTTTGAAAAAAAAAAATTGAAACATTTCTTTATGCATATAGAAGAATACTTTTATGAATCCACAATAGGTTTTTTGTTTTGAAAGCCCTGTTTGAAAAGTACATTTGCTTTGTGCATTAATTTTATCCATTAAACACAAGCAGAAGTGTAAAAAAAAAAAATAAAAAAAAAAGAAATAAAGATGAAGCAGCCACTTATTTTCCTCTTATTTTCATATTTTACTTTGCAATTTCTTACATTTTATTCAAGGCCATTATTTGTTTTCTTTATTTACTTTTCAAATACAAAAGATGTCTGCTTGAGCCTTTTCAGTCACACAACAATGTCAATAAATAGGCAGAGACACCCATATTTAGTCCTTAATGTGATCAATCCTTTTTGTCTTCAGTTGAAAGCTTCGAAACCCTCTAGAATTGAATGCCAGACATGCAATCCATCCTGATCACTGTTCATTAATTCCAGTGCTATACAGAAAGAGGCACTCTGGTTTGTGTAATGAACACACAGTCTGACTGTAAACATGGCTTATATCTGGAGCTCAGCTAATACAGATGCACCAAAGATTTATCCACTCAATCAAACCACTTCGATCCCTGACACACACAGGCCAAGGCCAGGCTTTGTCTTCTGCCATGAAACGTATAAGAAACAGTTCAATCCGAGCACAAAGCTCTGGGAAAACGCTAGCATTTCTACACTCATGCTGGTGTTTTATGCCATTTGTTTACCCTCTCACACCCCGCTGTAGGGCTGTTATCAACAACTTGTGAGCAAATGGTGCACAGCAGGCATTGTGTCACAGAGTCTCGACAAAGAAAGTGTAATTGTCTCTGATTATGTGCAAACAACCAGGAAACAATGGCTGTGAGTGCGGAGACAGCTGTAGTTTTTAGGCTGCTTTCTTCTGGAGGTGTAAGGAACTCAGTGGCCCGCAGCTTCTCAGGTGACGACGGACCGACAGCCAGACAACAATGCTCATTGATCAGAGTGTTAATTCGCCCGCTCTGCTGTGATTACCGCTTGTCCTGCTCTCACCTCTCTGTATGTTGAGGAGATGTGACCTGGTAATTGTCTCAGTCAAAGGAATTCCTTATTGACACAGTAGTATTTTATTCCCACTGCTTATGTGGTTTCCCTTTCCTTATACGTTTAAGCCCAATCCCAATTCTACCCCTTGCCCTTAGCCCTTAGCCCTCATTTTGCGCATTCATAAGAAACAAAGTGGTGTCCCAATACTTGGATAAAGGAAAGGACTTGAAGCTTGAAGCAAAGGGGTGAGATAATCTCCCATAATGCAGTGCGTTCACCGGCTCTGCGGCTGAGAGTGAGAGGTGCAAAATGTTACTAATTTGGGAGACAGTCCTGTTTTATGTCCCTTTAATCTTGTTTATGCACTGATCTGTTTTCTCATCGAAAGGTTTTGTAAAAATTGCTGTTTGCTAACGTTAGCCTCACATCGACAGGTCACAGTCTTGTATTTGCAGAACTTTTTGAACTTTTTATTTGCCAATGTATAACACCGCTATCTGTTTTCCTGTCGATATAAATTGATATAACAAAAAACAAAACATCCTTCAGTGTCTTATGTCTGAGACAGGGACTGAGGAAACAGCAGCTGAGACTGTTCAGAGCAAGACTCACAATAAACTGTTCATACACTGTTTAATGATGACGGATGTATTATTAGTGATGCTCCGATTGATTGGCCACCGATCATGATCGGCCAATATTGACTAAAAATAGCTTGATCGGCAAACCCCAAAAGCGCCGATCAAAAAAGATGATCGCGTGACGTAAATGATGCAACTTTTTCACACGTGCATGCACGGCGCGCGGCACAGGTACACAACAGCAGAGCGGAGCTTGTCAGTGGCAACATGAGCTCTCCCGTCTGGAAGTTTTTAAAAGTGTCCGATAAAGACGTAAAGTTAGCCATTTGCAATGTATGTCGTGATGAAATCCCTCGAGGTGGAGGCTAGCAACGTCATTTTAACACCACTAACATGATTAGGCATCTTAGAACACGCCATACAACTGAATATGCAGAGTATGAGAAACTAAACCAACCGTCTACAGTTTTTTTTTTCTCAATACAGTTAATTTAGAGTTAGTTTCATTTCTACAAATGGTGCAAACTCTGCATGATTATAGATAAAAGATTCCCATACCCCTGCCATTCTGTGATCGGCAATCGGCAGATCATGATTTTGGTGATCGGTAATCGGTAATCTCCCCCAAAAATGCTGATCGGAGCATCTCTAATTATTAGACCATATTGTAATATAACTTTATGTATTAAAATATATTATAAACTAGGCTATATGAGATTATAAAGCCTATATTATAAAGAATTATAAATGAGTTATGTTATATGATATACTTATAGACCATATATTATTATCTTATTATACATCTGTGCCCCTACAGGTGTGGTGTCCCAATTCTTAGGGGTAGCCTATAATTTTAGCCCTACCCCTTCCTTTGGAGGGCCAAGGGGTAGGTCTATGGGGAGAAGTATGGGTAAGTTAGAGAATTGGGATTGGGTCTTAATGTGAGAAATACAATTGTGGCATTTGTATGTCCTTCCTCTCATCGTTTAGCTAAACTGGTGACACAAAATAGCCTATAAAGAAACGTGTTAACCCTGCAATTAACTGGCATCTGTCCAGAGCTAGCCTCACGCCCAAAGCAGCTGTGATGAGCTCCTGTCCTCTGCGACCCATGAAGGCTGTTTCACGTATATTTGTGATATAGTCAGGTTGGGCTTTTCTTATTATTGTTTCTGTTTCTGCTACTGATGCTATAAACTACAATATAGTAGATAATTGTGTTATTTCTACATTTAGCACGTTTTTGCAGATGATGGTCTTACAATGTATAAAGTATATTTACATTTAGTCATTTAGCTGATGCTTTTATTCAAAGCGACTTACATTAAGGTTCCATTCACCAGTGTTACAGCTGGAACACCACTGGAGGCAAGGTGGGTTGCCCAAGGACACAACGACAGTATGAAATGTGGGGAGAGCGGGAATCGAACCACCTACCTTCCGGTTGAAGGACGACCGCTCTACCACTGAGCTGATATTCTGCTTAGATTAATTAGGCATCCCTCAATAAAGTTTCATGTTATGATATAGGCTACAATGGTGTGTTGTGAACTGCAAACATGGCCTGTCATAGGACTTTGTACCACTAGACGGAGCTCCAGTCGCGCTCAGTCCAGTACAAACAGGAATTATCTTTGGCACAGGTTTATTAGAATGTCTTACCGTTGGTGTGACTGGACAAATTTCTGATAATGAATTGATTGTTTAGGGGTTATACATTTTTCACAACTCGTCAAGCCACTCTGGAATCACAAAATGTTTTCTGTTTAGAAGAATGTAAGAGGACTGGATATGTCTTGAACAATGCCATGTTTTTTTAACCGTAAGAATATTTGCCACTAGCTGCATTAACTATGTGAATATATAATGCTTTAATGAATATTTAATCATGGCTGGTTGCTAGTCCAAAGCAGCAGTTTGGCTTTGTAATTGAAATACTAGAGCATTTCCTTGTTTATGACCTCTCCCACTCTGCTCCAGATAAAGGAAGCCCTTCCACCAAACGCATCTCGAAGATGCTTTGTTCTTCGTCCCACAAATGAATATTGAAAGAAGTGAATCTGCACGTGCCAAACACATAGCTTTAATTAGGCAGCAACGCAGATATGCCATGATTGTCAGGTTTTTAAACAACTGAGGGTGCGTGGGTGGAGGTTATATGAGAAAAGGGAACAGAAAGTTTCACTGCATCTTTTCAGGGAACTCTTGTGGGGTTCTTAATGCTGTGCTAGTGATTTGATTTTTCCACCTTGCACTATTTAATTCCACTTTGTCAACCTTCCTCCTACTCTTAATTTGCAGAAACCCTTATGGACAGTCGGTGGGCAACCACAGAGCTGGCTTGGACCACATTCCCAGAGAGCGGGGTGAGTATTAGTGTTTGTGTGTTCCCTTATTTTAAAAGCATTTGTTCCATTGGCTTTTTAATAGAGCCCAGTCTGCCTCAAACTGCACACCTCCTACTGTTTTATATCTTTGTTTGCTGCCATCATGTATGTCAGCGTTTTGTTTTGGTACTGCAAAAGAAAATAAGAAGCACATTGTGTGACATTGTAGGAAAGATGTTGAAAGATTTAAAGATTTTATGGTTTCTAAAATGGAAAGACCTGACAGAGTGAGAATGTATGCATTTTGTTTCATAAAACAAACAAATGAGCAAACAAGCAGATAGAAAGTAAATCCCCCCAGTGTGTAAGGACATTAGGTAGGCTTTACCTCTCCCCAGGATAGAGAGCTGGTAATTGAAAGCATGTGTCTGTGTCTTTTATAATACAAGCCCAAGAGCGCATTACAGGCAGAAATTAAGGTTTTCAGTTGATACCCCCTATAGGAATGTGAGAAAATAAAACAACATGAATTTGACCCCAGGGCTAACAGCCTGACAGACCTCCCCCACTCGCGGCCAGTGTAATTTGTCTTCTCTACGTGAGCGCAAAGTCAGTCAATGGAAATGGTGGGTTACCATGGAAACGGGCTTAGGCAGCACTGCTCATTGCTTCCCCTTACATCCGAGGGCCGGCTGCGAACGTCCTGCCGTCTATGAAGTCATATGTCACGAGCGACGAGGCAGACCCTCTCCTCGAGCCCAATACGCTCAGGGGCCGGCAATTATCATATTTGTCAGGTAGTGCATCAACGTGTTGCTGGTGATTTACGATGTTGGACGTCGAGTCTTGGGCTCATCGTTTGGGAATAAATTGCACGCAAAGACGTGAGATGAGTTATGCATTATTTTTTTCCTGTTGAAATAATCAATTTCTTGTGAACTCATTTGTTATGGAAACTAAGCATTCGGTCCAAGAGGGAATTAGGAAGAAAAAAAGATTGACTTCTTGCAAGGTTACTTCCTAATGGACTAAATTTATTGACCACCAACACCATTTATTATAGAGTCTAATGGCATTCACCATTTTAAAAACCCACTGTCACCAGACATAAAGTCATGTGTGGCCTTGTTCCTATGTCAACCCAAGCAGGAGTTAGTCCTTAAATATATATATGTATGTATATATGTGTGTGTGTGTGTGTGTGTGTGTATATATGTATATAAAACTGAATTTTGTAGATTAGACTCTACATCTAAACCTTTGACTGTGTAAAATGTGCAGCACATTTGTTTATTTCAAGAATCAGAAGCATAAAAGACATTTGCTTTTTTATATATAGTTTGTAACTATTCGATAAAGAAAAATGTTTAAAAATCATATTTTTGAACCACAATATGTAGTTTGTCATTAGTTTAAAACAGGTTTTAGGTTTGTAAGTCAGGGACTGACTTTCATCTTTTATCTTTTAATTGCTTCTTTTGATTAACGAGATCTTAAGGTTTTGCTTTAGACTGCGGAGCACATCTGATTTTCATGTCTTAAATCATTTGCAAGTAATAAAATAAAATTAAAATGCATGTGCTGAACTTGATGTGCTCCTGATGCTACAGATGTTGAAACCTTGCGTTGTGCTTCCAACTTGTGTTTCTGTAATATATTCTGCTTTAAGTGCTGTCATGCAGTGCAATTACTCTGACAGCGGTGCATTTATATGGGCATTTTAATACATAAGTAACAGTTTACATTATAGATATATTCACAGAGAGTTGTACAACTTTCCACTCTGATCCTCTTATTTATTTCAGCGATGATAACAAATTTATATGTAAAAGAAAGTAAATCTCCTCTTGAGGCCATTTTGATTGCACTATCTCCACTGCAGCAGTAGTGGCCCAGGCTCCTATAGAGGAGGCTGCTTTTCGCTGAGTTTAATAGCTACTGTAGGCATAAAGTCCTCAGCAGCACATTCAGCTGCAGCTTCCGTTTCCTAACCTTTAACTCGTGATCTTGATCCAAACTGTTATTCAAATGAGCCTAATGCGTGAAATGTCTCTTAATGGGAAAATGTTTCCTATTAATAGTCCATAATGATTGGAATTTTCTGAGCGATTCAAGCAATTAAAAGCATTTTAGCTGCAAATTATTCGTCACAGGTCCCACATACTGATCATTAAACTGTGAGATGTGTGTGCTTCTGTTTTCAGAGATCACACTTGTCTGTTATTCTTGAAAGCTGTGTTTAGACCGCAGCATATTAACATTATTCCATCATAATTAACACGAGGGGGCACAATTGCAAAAAATAACAAAATAAAATAATCACTTATGAGCTTGTTTGATTATGAAGAGAATAGCACACATTATTGTTTTGAAGCTGCCTGATGTCACTGTTCTTTCGGACAGAATAGTCACGTGATCAAGGGCAGCTGATGCTCTGCTGTTGGGACACCATCTGATTGGTCGTATTATAGACAATGGAGTGGAGAATGAGCAAACAAACAGACAATAGGTTTGGATATTTACACCTGTACAGTATGTGGCTTATTCAACTGAAAAAATGGAATTTGGTTTATATACTTAGTAATGGCATCGATTATAATTACAATCAGTTTTAAAAAGTACTGTATGTTTTGATAGTATAAATTTAAACTGATTCATGAGGTCACCCGGTCAATGAGGTCATGTCCACTCTTTAGACTTCACAAAACTGGATAAATTCTGTCAAATAAATACTTATTATTACACAGAAACGATTAACTGAACAGTATGGATTTTATATCTACCAAGGTCTTCATTGTATGCTGTTGATTAAAACCCTCCTGGTAGTCTATGCAGTACATCACTAATTAAAATCACGTTGGAGTTTGGAAATCTTTTCTTCACTGCGCCCTTGCAGCGTCTTTTCCTTCTGGTTGTCTTCTTTCACATCTTCCTCTGTGACCATTCCTCTCTGTTGTGTCCACAGTGGGAGGAGGTGAGCGGCTACGATGACTCCATGAGCCCAATCCGAACCTACCAAGTGTGTAACGTCCGCCAACCCAACCAGAACAACTGGTTGAGGACGGATTTTATCCCCCGCAAGGGTGTACTGCGCATCTACGTGGAGCTCAAGTTCTCTGTGCGTGACTGTGCCAGCATCCCAAACATCCCTGGCTCATGTAAAGAGACCTTCAACCTGTTTTACTATGAGTCTGATGGCGATACAGCCACGGACACCAGCCCCCAGTGGAGAGAGAACCCCTATGTCAAGGTGGATACCATTGCCCCAGACGAAAGTTTCTCTCTCCTGGAGGCAGGAAGGATCAACACCAAAGTGCGCAGTTTTGGGCCGCTCTCCAAAGCTGGCTTCTACCTGGCATTCCAAGACCTTGGCGCCTGCATGTCTCTCATTTCAGTCCGGGTTTTCTTCAAGAAGTGCTTCACCACTATTGCTAATTTTGCTGTGTTCCCCGAGACTGCAACCGGGGCGGAGGCGACATCTTTGGTGATCGCACCCGGGGCCTGTGTTACCAACGCTATGGAGGTGTCCGTGCCTCTTAAGCTTTACTGCAATGGGGACGGCGAGTGGATGGTTCCTGTGGGATCGTGCACATGTATGGCTGGTTTCGAACCCTCGTCAGACAGCACGCAGTGTCAAGGTAAGTGTGTTTAACGCACGCTTGGACTTTTATTTAACCAAACCTCCTTTATATGCTCAGCAGAAGTCACCTCAGTCTGTGCCCTCTTCTCTGCATTTATTGTGTGGCTCCTGGAAGGGGGGTGAAGGAGGGTGGAGGAGAGTATGAATTAATGAGGTGTTGCAGCAAGGAGCAGCATACAAATATTGTGAGCAGGACAGAAGGAAGAAAGATAGGATTGCAGCGAAGGCACAGAATGGTGAGCCAATAGATTTGCCGGAGAAGAATGCAGATAATCAGAAAGAAAGGCATTCAAATCCAGAGAATGGAGATGTTAACTGTGCGTTAAAAGGTGTGAATTGTGGCCAAGAAAAAGACCAATGATAAGAAGGGAGGGGGGAGGGTAAGTCAAACACAGACAAGAAAAGCCTTGTCTCACCTGGCCGTGAGAAATAGTGTCTAGCACGCGACGGGGAGCTCATTCTTTGCCATTTGGCGGCTCAAGGTTAAAAGCTTGCCGCCAACGCCTGATAAAAAGCTCTCTAGGGCTGGAGCCAGCGGTTGTGATGAGGAAGTGTAATTTCCTCGGCGGCCTCCTGTTAGTTAATCTACAGGCGGCCACACTCATTAACACCATTCAGACCAACATGAGCCAACAACATCACGCTAACATTAATCACTCCGACGTTTCATTTCTTAGCGCGGTCCGCTTGAAGCCAAAATGCCACGTGCAATGGAAAGAAGAAGAGACAATACACGAGAGGTGGGAATTTTAGTGTATCAGAAAACAGGGGAACCATCGTGCCCTCTGAGGAGGTTAATGGATTGAAGCGAGATGTGGCAGTAATTCAGTGCCATCTCCAAAACGAAACAAAAGAAAACAAACAAATGAAAGAAAATGATGATGCAGTGTGTAAGAGAAGCAAATAAATCAGATCAGAGAGCCTAAAGGTCTCGGCGAATTATGAGACGGCATTTTCATCTTATCTTCTTTGGCTTTTTATTGCAGGATTTTAGAGCCACAATGCAAAGCCATTAGCTCTACTGATTTTCCTAGCGCCATTGTTGGGTATTAGGAGTTCAAATTGAAAGACCACTTAGCCTATCTAGTTAACCACAGTCTCAAGCACACATTTACTCACAACAGCAGCTTTTATGAGCTCTCACACTGACAGGACAGATGTTTGCCAGAGACCCCACTTTTACTCCACCAGTCAGAAATGTGGCGCACTGTAAAACTCTGCAGACCTTATGCTGCTAATCCCCTTTATCTCAATCCTTCTCTAGTCTGGGCTTATGCTGGTTTATCCGTAAGACTTGTATCAGCCAACCTTCAGCTGAATTCAAATTAATCTCCCGGCCTCATCTGCAGATTACCCGGTTTTCTATCGTTTTCTAATAACTCATCTCTGCTAATTTACACCCACTCTGATGTCTCTTCATTTAGACTGATTTATTGTCTTATTATGGGACTGTTTTGCATGCGTTGCGAGGCCTTGTTTGTATTCAGCTGTGCAGTTTGGAGCGCTAAGGACTCAACAGACAATGATTGATGGGTTTAGGGTGTATCCTTGTTCTTCAGAAGCATTCTCTATCCCCATTTGTCTGACAACAGCAATCTCCTGTCAGCAGTCTATCGCATTCTTATCCTTCTTCTCCTCCTCTTCAACACCAAACTTTGCTGTCATCTCGACTCTCTTCTTCGGTTTTTATGCCTAGATTAATGTCAGCTTCAAGAGAGGAGGGGAATGGAAAGATGATGCATATGCAGAGATAAGACCTCATGCCTAAGTGTTTATTGTTCTGAGCTGTTGTCATTAATACATTTTGCATTGCAGTGACACAGATTTGCTTTGCTCTCAGAGTTTTGATTTCATCTATGTTTTTGTTTTTTATGCAGCTTGCATCCCCGGGACTTTTAAATCCAAATTTGGATCGGCGTCCTGTGTCTTGTGTCCAGCCAACAGTCGCACCAGTGCCAGGGGCTCTAGCATTTGTCCGTGCCAAAATGGGTTCTACCGCGCTGACAGTGACCCCCCAGAGTCTGCCTGCACCAGTAAGTTATCCTACTCTTCTATTACAGTTAGTATTTACTAAATGCAGAAGAAGTAAGTCAGTTTATGTTTTTCATACATAATGCATAGATAACATAAAAAAATTGACATTACACAGATCTTTGTATTAATTTGTGCATGGGGCTGATTTCCTAAATTTAATATAAATATTGGAGCTTCTACTCCAGAATGCTTTAATTTGTGCCTGTGTAAATAAAAATCATCTTTCAGTGCCAATAATTTCAGACCTTTACATCAAGTTTCTGATTAATGTATTTAAATTTTTTAAGGCAGCAAAAAAACATTTTCTCAGCTTTTCCAAAACTCTACATTTTTGTTCTAAATACAGAATATTAATATTATTATTTATATATTTATTTGATTGTGACAGTGCATTTTAATGAACATACATGAGACACAGCCACATGAATGAAAACATCCCAGATTAGTGCCTTAAGATAATCTCTATCCATTGTCCCAACATTCATACACTAGTGCTGTGTCACTGGAGGCAAGGTGGGTTAAGTGTCTTGCCCAACAGTATAAACTGGGAGAGCGGGAATCGCACCGCCAACCTTCTGGTTATAGGACAACCGCTCCACCACTTGAGCCGCTGCAGACACATTACATATTTACTCAAAAAGAGAGTCCAAGTTTTCAAAAAAATCTGTATTGGAGAAACAACTAGTTTTTGTTCCTTTGTGCTGTTCATGGCAGATTTATTACGTTTTCATTGTGCTTTCATCTTGGTCAATGCATTCTGCATTGTCCTGGATTAGGTGTTGCTTTGCTGTTTTGTCTAAAAGGTCAGACCTAGACTGGACTTGTGTTTTTGTTACAAAGCTGATACATGTTGATGTGATACACTGCTCTGGTGCCAACCACAGCAGCCACCTATCTTCTGCCTGGACGAACCACTAAGACAAGTCCACTTCCCACTTTTTGATAGAGAGTGACATGTGCAGCATTAACCGTGTAAAGTCACCCCCTGGGGTCTTTCGTCACATTAAATGACACACACGGCCCGCAACTGTCCTCTCCGGATCCTGGTCACAGGAACACAGAAGACTCTGACAAGGAGAAGCCCGCACAGACAGCCAGGCAGGGACACAAGCAGCACCTCAGACTAAACACTCGGGCCTGACAGCTCGGTCCCTGCGATCTGTCGCAGCCGCTGGCAGACCGCCTGTGCTTTGTGTTGGGAGCTCTGCGTCGCACCAGAGGCTCAGCGAGTCAATGTCCGGCAGCTTGGGCCCAGCGTGTGTTTTCAACGGGTGTCCAATTAGAACAGCCCCCACTCTGAACTGTGTCTGCTTAATTAGAAAGGACAGGGCGAGTAATGTGCTGCTCAGGGCTAGCAGGCCATGGAGCTCAATTCAGTGGACCGGCAGTTTCAGCCCAGATAGCTCTCTCTCAACTTGCTTGTGTCTACTCTCAAGACTCTACACTTTGGGCTCTAGGAACCTGAGAGAAGATGCTGTGAGTGCATATCACTGAAACGATGTCTGTGCCTCCCAATGCAGTTATCACAATGATTACACTGAATGTGAGTGTGGCTGTGCAAGAAGGACCATGGTACACTGTGAACAGTGTGTATTATTTGAGAAACAGGGCTGCATGAAGAACAGCCCTGCTCTGCCTGTGCATGACAAGTTGTATTTACCCTCTGTTTTCTGTAACTGTTTATTTATTCATTGCACCATGTTCCCTGGTGGGATGTTTCTGTGTCCTTTGCTCTGTTACATTTGTCATTTTGTACATGGAGACTATTCAGCTGTAGTAAGTCTTTGAGAAAAACAACCACAAAAATTCAGCACTCAAATCCAGACTGGAACTGTTCATCACAATATTATAGCAATACAGGATGCTAGTTTAATTCATAAAGGCTTCAGTATTTTCATAAAAGGTAAAACATGTCATAAAAAAACATTTAAATGAAACATTATGGCTCATCTATGAATTTATAACATCATATTAAGGATACTGTTGATGTCTCATGACATAAATAATATTACAAAGACAGATATTTGTGAATAAATGAATATGTACCAGGCATAATAGGCATAATGAGGACAAAGGTAACATATATGTGTCTGTGGTTTTACAGCTATCCCCTCTGCGCCTCGCAACGTTATATCGAGTGTCAACGAGACCTCACTGTCCCTGGAGTGGGAGGAGCCAGAGGACACTGGTGGCCGGAGTGACTTAGTCTACAATGTGGTGTGTAAGAAGTGCCTTCGGGACCGGAGTCCATGCACGCGCTGTGACGATAACGTGGACATTGCCCCTCGGCGACTGGGGTTAAGGCAGAGGAAGGTGGTGGTCCGTAACCTACAGGCTCACACACGCTACAGCTTTGAAGTCCAAGCAGTCAACGGGGTTTCAGGGAAGAACCCCACCTCACCCCGTTACTCGACAGTGAACATCACCACAAACCAAGCCGGTTAGTAAAAGATCCGTCACTGACATTATGTGTGTCCACAAAGTGAGCTAATTTATAGAGCCAACCAATCAATAACACTTAACATCTGCATGAAGCACACTGGTTAGTGGATACTACATTCAGTCAATGTCAGTCAGACTTTTAATGAACCCTTATTATCTACCCAGAGTCTTTTCAGGGAAAGAGACGCACTGAACAAAACCTCTCACCTGCTCTTTTTCTAGTTATGCAGAAAATGTAAATTATACTTTCTACTTCCAGAGTCAGCATTTAGTGCACTGACAACCAGACGTTTTACGTTACATCTCTGACAATGTCACCTTTAAACAAGTTCACTTAATATTTGCAACGTCATCATCAACTAAACTGCTCCAGCTGTGCACAGGCTGCAGTTAGTCTTTCAGTTAACCTGTACTTAATATACCTTACCTTTATGAAGCCACAGTCACACAAGTCACATCCACAAATAATGAGCAGAACAGCCAAGGTGACACATTCTGTTTTTCTTAATCAGTTCAGGTGGGAGAGGTTTGAATACTCATCATCTTACAGTTTCCTGACAACTTATCAAAACAATTAAAAAATGATTGTTTCCACTGTCCACCCACAGCACCTTCAGCAGTGCCTACTGTCCATCTGATGCGCTCCACTGCAGACACTCTCAGCCTGTCGTGGCTGCCCCCAGAGAAACCTAACGGGGTCATCCTCGATTATGAGATTAAATACCATGAGAGGGTAAGCACTGACTTTTAGTTATTGCCTTGATGCAGGACACAGTCCAAGACCTTCATCAAAAACTTGCTTTTCCAGCTCTTTTAAAAGAGCAACATTTGAATGTATAATGTTAGTATAGAAATGAGAGAAGTGTGGGATGTTGAAATCTTTTTTTCCGATAGATTTAGACAAATGTCCTGAGGAAAATCTGATATTCTCTCACTTTTACCAATTCAATTTTTAACAAAAACACACAACCAATCTAGAGCTGTTTAGGGTAACAATGGCTACACATATTTGTGAACACTCAAAGCTAGTGTAGCAAGAGATCAAGAAGAGTTTTTCAAACTCAGTTTTCATTTGTATTTTGTTCTAAATGTTCTCCTCATTCTGACATTGTCAGTAGAATTTGCAACGTGAATAGGATACAGTCACAGTTTTAATCAAATTTCTATTTTGATAAAAAGTCTACCTTTTGTTGCACATCAAAAGTTTGATGTTATATAAGCCCAATTAGTTTTGTGCCTTGCTCAAACATTGACAGTAATAGCAACCGTTGTTTTAAAAAAATAAGCATTGCATCAATATTAATTTACTCAATGATTTGTTGCTGTGTGTTGAATTTAGAATTTGCCCGAGGCTATTGCAGTTGTTCTGAACTGATACCAAGAGAGACATAATTTCTACAATTTAGCAGCGAAATGTCTAAAAAAAGACCTCTGTGTAAACTGAGCTGCAGGATTTTTTACATATTTATGGAGAAGATTATTATTGTGTGCATTAGTGGGACATGTACCAACATCTCATTCAACCATATGAGAGCAAACAAATAGGAGTAAACTAGTACCGTTGCCTGTCCAGTTAGCTCAGAAGAGAATGCAAAGTCAATCAAATTGTCACCTACTTCTCTTTTATATTACCTAATGTTAATGTAAAATGTAGCTTTAGCTACTTTAAACCGGTCATCTGAAATTGAGTGCATGGTCGCACATACAGTATAAAGCTAACAGACGAGCCACTGTTTTCATAATGATTGCTCTGTTGATTTCCAGGGACAGGCCATGTCTCACACTGTTACATCCCAGCACAGCTCGGCCAAAGTGGAGGGTCTTCGAGCTGCCACACCGTACGTGGTGCAGGTTCGAGCTCGCACTGTTGCCGGGTACGGTCGCTACAGCAACCCCATGGACTTCAGCACCAGCCTCGACAGTAAGGCCCATCTCTCTAATGGTTTTATGTGTGCTCTACTAATGAAGGGGCTTAATAGTTTTTTACTGCTGCCTTAATTAGTAACCATTAGCGAGGCAGCCCAGACCACCTCTAATCCCCCCAGTGCTGTTATTCACTGCTCTTACTCATGCATCTGTGTCTGTGTTGTGTTTAGGTGACCCTCAGAAGTCTGTACAGGACCAGCTGCCTCTCATAGTCGGCTCTGCCTCTGCCGGTCTGGTGGTCATTGTTGCTTTGGTGGTTATTGCTATAGTCTGCCTTAAGTAAGTGTTTGATTTTTATTATTGACCGCCCCAAACTACATGTTTCATTTTGTTAATTAGACGGTGAACAAAGAGGCTCATAAAACTTTAACATGCTTACAAAGTGCTTACGCTTAATCTTCACTTCAAAAGAAAAAACACACCACTCAGACCTGATTTTGCAGCTTGTTTCATGTGATGGTCAAGTTAGATTTCAGTGCAATTGGCCGTACCTGGGACGGGTCAGGGCTGATTCTGGGAATGTGACTTTGTTTATGTGCGTCTTGTTTACAGGAAGCAGCGGAGTGGCTCAGAGCTGGAGTACACGGAAAAACTGCAGCAATATAGTAAGCTTGTGTTTTACTTGGGAACTGTCTCTCTGTGGTATTTTAGTCATGCCAGTACAGTTAGCTGTCTGATTTAATCGATTATCAGATCATCTGATTGAGGCAGGAAACAGCGTCTATGTCCGCTCTGTGGAATGCCAGACAGATCAGCTGATGTCCTGTCAAGTGAAGCCATGATTTCATTTGACTGTGTACTCTGTTAAACCAGCATAAGATAAGCTTATCAAAGTCACAACAATCTGAAGAATAACTTTACAAAACAACAACAACAGCTGCAATTAGATGGCATGCTCATTATACATACAGCTAAATGTGATTACAATAATTATATATATTATTTTTATTATTATAAATTTGTTATATTAGCACCAGCCTGGTAATATTTTATACTATATTCAGGTAACTGACTTTTTCACGAGCTAACACTAGATAGTCTTGCACAATGTTGTACTTGCACTGAAGCACACTGAGCAATTTATAAACACAGTCTCGCGTGCATTGACGGTAAAACGTTAACCTTAAAAGCTAACCCTTACTGATGCTCACGTGTTAACCCTTAAAGCCATTTGCTGAACTGCACCTGAGAAGCTTTCCAGTGTAGAGTTTGATGGTTGTATGAGATACAGATCTAGAAGCTAATTGGTTGTTGATCTTATCCTAACTCATTTTGAGTGAATCATTACTTCTTAATACATTTTGACTGTTAGGAGGTAAGAGTACATGGTTATGGGCTGATGCTGAGCTAACTCTGTCTTTGCTCTCTCAGTTTCCCCAGGAGTCAAAGTCTACATAGACCCTTTCACTTACGAAGACCCTAATGACGCTGTGCACGAGTTTGCCAAAGAAATAGACATCTCCTGTGTGAAAATAGAGGAAGTCATTGGCAGGTAAAGAGCATTGTCAACTTGTTGATTAAAGATTCATCTGAACCTAAGTGCTTTGAGGTCTGCTGTGTAGTGGCCTCTCTGAGAGTTAACATTCAGTGTGTGCATGTGAGCTGCTGCTTCAAGGGATTGAAGTCAAATCTTCTCTCCAGATTCTTCTCCCAGTCTGTTTTTGATTATTTTCAAGCTGCATGTTATGTCCTAACTTCACCTTAATTGACAGTCTGCTCCTGCTCGTTCAACTATCCTCCCCCTTTTTCTCTTTCTTTTTGTACTTCTACTGCCCTTCAAACATTCAGGCACCAAATGCAAAACACCCAAGCTCCTGGCCCGTCCTCTTTCTCCCTCTACTGCTCCCAGGTTGCTCTCTCGATCGATTGCAGTCACTCCTTCACTCCCTAACCTCTTTAACCCTTGACCTTACGTCAGTTGCTTTCCTTATTCCTCCTCTTTTATTATCCAGCGCCACAGAAAATGCCAATCCCTCGACTTCACTCCTTAGTCCAACCAGTAATGTTCCCTCCACTTTTCCCAACAACCCGACTCTCCTCTGCTCACTCAACCCCTTTCCCGGTCACCCTCACCCCCTTCCCCCATTCGCTCCCCTCCTCTTTGTCCCATTTCAGGTGAGTTCGGAGAGGTGTGCCGTGGTCGACTCAAGCAGGCCGGTCGCAGGGAGATGGTCGTGGCTATAAAGACTTTGAAAGCAGGTTACACTGAGCGCCAGAGGAGGGACTTCCTTGCTGAGGCGTCCATCATGGGCCAGTTCGACCACCTAATGTTATCCGGCTGGAGGGTGTCCTGACACGAAGCTGTCCCGTTCTCATCATCACAGAATTCATGGAGAATGGTGCACTCGATTCCTTCCTCCGGGTAAGTTTGGCATAAGGTGTGTGCCATAAACACTGCTGACAGAGACTATTACTTTTCTGTTGGTATCAAAGCATCCTGCTCAAAGACAGACACTCGCGACACCTCTGGGTTATCGGGCTGTTTTATTCTCTGTAAAATGCCCGGGGCGTTTGCTTGCTGAGTGTTGGAGATTAAATGTGCAATATAACGCCTGGAGACAGGCATAGTGTCTCAGCTTGACGTGACTGACTGATGCTGACAGCTGTAGTGATGTACAAACTCCGGGTGGGAAAGTGTCACACACCAAACCTACAGATACAACCCCCAGATACTACATCACTGATCAGAGTTTTAGCCCCAGACCCCCAGCACCTTTAGACATCGCTCAACAAATGGCGGATGAGAAATGAGGTGTCACGCAGGGCCATTTTACATCATTTACATTCAATAAAATACGTTTTTCTGCATGACTGCGCTGTGAAGAAGTCTACTTACTGGAGCTATTAAAGTGGTTACGGTTACTAAATTCTCGCGCTGAATCGATGGTGTGCTGCAGCTTTTAAAACAAAGTCTATACCCTTGATAAAACCATGCTGTTTTCACAAATAGTCAGAAAGTTTGATATTGATGTGTTTCATAGCACTATGCTTTAATCAATGCTTAATTGTGTATAATATTAAGATGGGTAAATACATATACTGACAGTTTAAGATTTAGTATAACACAATCCACTGACATTTAACTTAACTAAATGTATCATTTTTCTCAAATTAAAATTTTCAAAACTATTTTTAAGAAGTATTGTCGCTGATAAAAAATAATTGTGGCTGTAGATGTGAGAGTCCAGCCTGAGCCTCCTCTTCTCTTTCGCCCACTTCACTTGGTCGGTTGTCCTCCAAATAAAGCAGGAAAAATCTGTGGCTTATCCTCACCCCCGCTCTGTCCAGTGTCACACACACAAACAGAGCCTGTGGCTCAGAGGAACTCAGAGCTATGGTCTAATGAGGAGAGTATAGAGTTAACTGGCTCCCATGTACAGTGTGTCCATGTGTGTCAGGCACATGAAAGCTCTCACAGCAGCACCCCAGAGACAGACTCACAAACGACCTGCCCACATGGGAAGAGATGCACAGAAAACACACAGTCCTCCACACGCAGCGTGGCTTTGAAGGGCTGCTATGAATCATATCTGTTTATACATCTATCCGTCCTGGCTTGTTTGGCTGACAGTTGCCATTGGAGTGTGCAAAGTAACAAAGCAGACTGTTTATGGGTCATGTCACATTTTTCTAATTGTGGAGCCAGGGATTGATTGGTCTTTAAATTTAACTATTTAAAATGCAGGTCATGGATAAAATAGGTTTAAAGACATTTTCACATTTTATGTATTGAAACAACAATTGATTTGATTCATACTCGACGATCATATTTCATAAGCATTCATAGGTTGGAGTGCTGATTTACCAGTCAATCCGCACCACAGACAAAAGTACGCTTGTCTAATGTGGAGAATTGTAAATGAAATCCTGAAAGCCCTAATCTCACATTTGTTTCATGCTTCTTGAATGTTGACATAAAAGGCCACAAATCCAGGAGTTTCAAATTGTAGAAATAAGCTCTTGAGCTACACGCCATTCTAATTAATTTGACGGGCCAAGATCACTTTAGTGTTCTCAACCAAAAAGTAAACAAAGCTTTTTGCCTGGAAAAAAAATCATGTTAACAACCATGTAGCAATGCCAGTCCCTGCAACTGGTTTGTCATTCCGATTCAGAAAAACTGCCTGCATGTAGCTGCCTGTGAATTTCGCCGCTCTATTTTTTGTTTGTGTCAGTTCTGGATATAGAGTCGTAATGGTTTTAGTGCCACGGTGAAGTGTCTAATTAATCAGCTAATTGGAAAGCATCCGTGAAAAGGTCAGCTGCCAGTGAGTGTCTAGAGCAGCCATGAAGCATTATGACAGATGTCATGTTTATGTCGGCTCAGTGACTGATCGGCTGTCACTGGTGCTTTCTTCTTTCTTATCTCTCATAACACTGGCTAATGTTCCCATTTCTCTACATTTCAACAGTGCTACTCTTTCTGTTTCCTTCCCTGTCCATTAACCAGCTTCTTTACTGCTCTGTTCGTTCAGCTGAATGACGGCCGCTTCACCATGACACAGCTGGTTGGGATGCTGCGTGGCATCGCTGCAGGGATGAAGTACTTGTCAGACATGAACTATGTTCACAGAGACCTTGCCGCACGCAACATCCTGGTCAACAGCAACTTGGTGTGCAAGGTTTCCGACTTCGGCTTGTCACGCTTCCTGGACGACACTTCTGCTGATCCCACATACACAAGCTCCCTGGTTAGTAGGCTACAGTCTTCTCACTTGTTTTTTTTTTTGTTTTGTCAAATCTAATTAATTCATTAAATACACATTTTGTCACTTTGGCTGTAGTTGATGCATTATATCAATATGCTGTTTATCCTGGGAATAATGTGAAAATAACATGTCCATTGACCTTAATCATAAAATCAGCAACAAAAAAATCTGATGAAAGATGAAAATAGTTTCCAAAAGCAGCAGTAGAGTGTCAGCCGTAGATATTTTTTTTTTTTTTTGATGTATAATGCCTGGTCCTTTCCACTCTCTATAGTGTCTGAAGGAGGACACACATCATAGAAAACAAGCTCTAATAACATCACGGTCAAAGTTACAATGGCCACATCATTTAACAATGTTTGTCCAGCGTACACTCATGCACTGATACATATGTTAAAACATTTGGGATATGAGTCTTTAGGTTAAAAGAGTTAAAAAGAGACCTCGCTGTCGGGGGAGGGACAGGTTCACACCCATGATTCATTTCTACAACTGCCACGACACAGAAGCATACCCTTCTCACAGCTGTTACATGTGAGAATAAGATGCAGTATGTGACAATTTGTGTTTCATTGACCTTGAATCATGATCTGTTTCAAGCACAGGTCTTCAGTTTGAATGATGTTAACCAAGTGGAACCCCATTTTATTTTAGGATGAATAAAGATGGCTTCTGTGCTCTGGTTGCGATCAAGGCAAATTTCTGCCACAAACTGCCATTGTGTTAATGTCAGTCTTGTGTTAGGCATTCGTTTATAATGTCTGGGGTTGGTGTCAAGGGATACATGAGTTTGTAATACGCTTTTTTAACACTTCATCACTGTGAATCATCACTGTGTTGATACTGTTCTCACTTCACTCCTCACTGTAAAGTCTGTGTGTTTAATTGAGCTTGTTATTCAATCGCCTTCACTACATGTTGCATATTAATGCATGTGGCTGCTCATGTGTGCCAATATTTTTGTTACAGCACGAGCCCGCCTGTTAGATTTACATTAGCTCTTGCACGCTAACGCTCGCTTTTCTTCTTCTTCTGTTCTTTTCCTGCTCACTCCCTCTGTGTGTTTTTACTGCAGGGAGGGAAGATTCCCATTCGGTGGACAGCGCCAGAGGCCATCGCTTTCAGAAAGTTCACCTCCGCTAGTGACGTGTGGAGCTATGGCATTGTTATGTGGGAGGTGGTATCCTATGGAGAGCGGCCATACTGGGACATGAGCAACCAAGATGTAAGTCCCCCGACACGGACGCATTGTTATAGATTCAGTGGGAATTGTATGTCTCTATTTAGGACCCTCTGAGAGTTGAAGCTTGAGACAGTTTGAGACTTTTCTGCGTGACACGTGGAACTCAGGCCTGTTGGTCTGCGGTGTTTATCTTCTCACTGCAGATGCTGGTGCAGCTGTGAGCCTGTGTTCTAGTTTTACCTCCGTATTTACAGCCCTAGTCTGAGTGTCCTCCACAAATCCATACTATAAAGCCTCTCTCCCTTTTCTCACATACTCACTCAGGCAAAGACACACTCAGGAAAAGGCTGTTTTATGGCCGTTGTTACCTGTAGGCTATCTACAGTGCACAGACATTGTAACTACAGCAGTCAGCTTGGACAGTGAAAAGAAGAAAACTCTGGGTTCCTTCTCCCTGAACAGTGCTGAAGGAGTTTGTACACCTCTGTGCTATTGTCTGTGGAATATCTGCTTTTTATTGTGCTTCAAAAAGACAGTTGTAACGCTCATAGCAATAAAGTAAAAAGCAGCCCAAATGAAAAATGCCAGTAATGTATATAGAACTTTCATAACAAAACCCACATGCAGTAATGAAAGCATCAAAGTCGTAGCCTTGTGTTGTTCCCAATAGCCTTTGTGGCACAGGCATCGCTCAATAAGCAACAGAGTCAACAAATACCAGATATAAACAGAGGTGCTCGCTGAAAACAAGCACGACATAAAAATCAAAGGACAAGCAGCAGGAGAAAGAGTGCGGCGAAAAGGCTTTATTCTTCCAAAACAGTACCTTGGTTTTGTTGTGGGAAGTTAAACCCACAAAGCTTATGGAAAGAAATGCAGCAAAATCAATGGGCGAATACTTTTGTCCTCAACTTATTGTCTTTTACATCGCTCACTTTCAGATTGACAGCTTTGAGGACACTTTGAAATATTGTTTTTATATTTCTAAAAATATACACAAAGGATTTTTGTAGTATGTGACAGCATGCAATAAGCAGCTGAATAAAGTAGGGCAAAACAAGTGGCATTTTCTGTCAATAAAGTACATCATACAAAATGTAAAAAAATAAAAATCAGAATGCACCTTTTTGTAAAATCTAAACACATGACTTCTTGTATATCAGGTGATGACGGCAGTGGAGCAGGACTACCGGCTGCCCCCGCCCATGGACTGCCCCATGGTGCTGCACCAGCTCATGTTGGAGTGTTGGATGAAAGAGAGAAACCTGAGGCCCAAGTTCTCACGCATCGTCAACACGTTAGACAAGCTGCTCCGCAACGCTGCCAGCCTCAAGGTAGGTAACCAGCACCTACTCAGGGTGAGTCTTAAACTGCAAATAGTGTTGCATTTCATGCTAGATGCTTTGATGTCTATAGTTCCCATGCAGATAATATTGTCTTATTAGCAAGTAAAAAACACAACAGGAATATGAGTATTTCAAACATTTGGTTTGGAAACCTTGGTAATAATAACTCCAAATTCTACTGGGAGCTAGTACACTGCTCAATTAGTTTACACAATGATGAGCAAACTGCTGAGCTCAAAATTCAAATTCTTGAAAAAGACTGAGAAGTCATAGTCAAGGGGCACATATTTATTATGGACTGAGTTTTGTTATCCTTTTGTTCAAGAAGACTTGACTTACTAGATTTGTAACTATACACTAGACATCAGTCAACTGCTAAAATTGTTGTTTTAATAGCAACAAAAATGTGTCTTATATAAACCAGTTTGTAGCATTTGTGTTTATTTTATTGTATGCTTTGCCTTTCCATATAAAAACACCTTTTAACTGGTAACTGCAGAGCAAATAGAGAACGGGGTTCGTTGACCTGGTGTGAAATTGCCTTCTGTCGTCTGTGATTGCTGTGGAGTATGAGGGATGGAGATGAGTGGGACTGAGCCTCTGGGCACTTGAAATAACATGTCATGGTATAAAAATTATGGCCTGCCTAAAAAGAGGTGCAACAAGGTTCCTGCTTTTTGAGTTTGGTTTGTTTTTTTCATTGAGCTAAAGGATTTGGCTGCCAAACAGGTCTCTTAGTAACTGACGCTTCCATTGGAAGCATACTTATGCATTGATAACTGTCTATGTGTTAGAAAGACAACAGAGAAGACAGTAGTTTTAAATGTTGCTGCCATTCTACTGATGTGTTGATCATGATAAATCCTGCTCTAGAGAATGTAGTGGCAGTAGGATACGTAAGGCAGGGTCAGACACAAGAGAGCAATCAAGACCACATCTGATTTCTTCATCACATTGTCCTATTTCTAGTTTCATTGGTGGTATGCTCACACACATGTTGCACATATTTTAGAGCTTTTTCCTGTTTTGTTCTGGTACCTCTTTCAATCATCTACCAGCCTTGGTGTTGACTTTTTTATGACTTGGTGGGATCTTACTATTTTTTTATTTTTTTATTTAATTCATACACACACTGTGGGTGTCTGGTGCCAGTTCCTTTGCTGACAGTTCCCCTTTAACTTGGAGCCCCAAGGGCAATCGCTGTGCCAGGCTTTGGGCTCAGTGGAGCTAATTGTGTGGAAATGTAATGGCTGACCTCGGTTAAATTTCCCCGCACTCGGCTGAATGCTGGGATGTAGGTGATAGGACAGACAGCAGTCAGTGCTGCTGATGTGGAAAAGCAGGAGGTGATGAAGTGAGAGTAACAAGGGAGACTGAGGAGAAGCTAAAAGAGAGGAATGTGTTTAATTAGGTTGCTAATGAGCTTTTTAATGCATCGAGGGAGGGCGCGCCCAACGCTGGGATGACTGGATAGCACAGAGGTGTGTGTGTTTTGATTCTGCCGTGTGTGTGCATGTTCTGCTGCATGTCAGTGAGTGCAGATGACATGCCTATGATTAATTTATGGCCTCATCTATATGCAACATCCAGAGACAGACAGAACCGGCAGAGGAGGAGGGAGGACGGATCTCATTGTCAGAGCATGATTTAGGGAGCGTCTCCGGTGTTTGCTCGAGCTTCTGAGGCGGAGAACGCATCGCCAGTGCTCCACACCTGCCATTGGCTGCTCATTGATGTTGGGCCAGATAACAGGGGAGAGGGAGGATATGAGATGCAGCACTATCTGTAAAGGATCTCCTGCTACAAGGGCCTTAAAAACAAGGACGCTGCCTTCGGACAAAGGACAATGAGAGCGTTCGACAAGATAGACGAGAAATACATCCAAGTTTTAATAAAAGCTGTGATGAATAAATGTGACTGACTATTTAAAGAGGACCCCTCCAGATGAGCACTTGAGAGCATGTATTGTACTTCAAAGTCTAGACAACACACTTAATGTGGTAATTAGAAGCTTGTTTTGTTTAAAGTGTCAGGGAATTGTGCACTTACATTTGTGTGCCTTTGTGTTGACAGAGACTTGTTGCGGCTCGGAGGGACGCTGCCAGGACACAACAGGAAGAGTCCGGACAGCAGCCAAGAAATAGTTCGGCAACAGATGAGCCAAACTCTTCCTATCAGAGTGTGAGCTGATGCTGCTGCTGCAAAACAACAAAGATTCAAGACAAAGAAGATTTCTGAGTGAATAACTACCTAGAAACTCTGACATGAAGAGCCTGATGTAAAATATAAGAAGAAAATAAAAAAGGGGAGGCTACAGCTACAAAGAGAAAGAACCATTTTGGAGCCTTCTTTCCGTGATAAAAGAAACTTTCCATTGCAATGTGTGTGTTCATTACTTGACACTTGTGGATTTGTAACTATCAACATAAAAGCCAAACTTCCTTTTGCCCCTCTCAGGTTGTGTTTGCATGTCTGCATGTGTTTTCAGCTGGTGAGAGTCAGTCTTTTCTTCTTGACTGACAATGGACGACTTGCACACAGTAGGATTCATTATCTACAACAATCAACAGTGCCAAGAATGCAAACGTTTGCTCAGTATTAAAACTGTATCTTAAGACACATTCAGTTCAATCAACCAATCTTTTTTTTTTTTCTTACCAGACCAACTATGTGTTTTCTTTAACTATTTCTTTAACTTTGATTCGCTTCCTCTGAAATGCTGTCTTCCACGTGTGCTGGGAGATAGACGTGTAATAAATCTGTACAAAGCATCCAAGTCTTCACACTGTCTCTTTGTCAAAGAAGAGATGCTACTGACACTGTGCAGGACACATCATGTGCATGCCAAAGTGGAAAAGTCTTCATGAGAAAAACAAGCAAAAGTACTAATAATTCAACTGTTGCTTAATTGTCATTGCTGAATGGACTTAGATCCATGTTTTTTTATCTTATTTGACTCATATACGCATTGTTTTGAATGCTAAGTTATTATCTATTATTGCAAAATATGTTTTGTGTTTTTATAAGTACTGGGACTTTTTTATTACAATGCTTGTTTTTTCACATATTAACTAGACAGTTATGAATGAGTGGGTTTGAAGGAATCATTCTGGTCAGACAGAATATTCAAGTAAAAAACACAGAGGAGACTCCAATGGGAATTCAGAGGGGCTTGTGATTGTGATTGTGTTGTATATATTTAAAGTTGGCAAATGTGTGGCAGATCAGCCGGTATTAAAACCTGACCTGACCTACAAAACATCAATGTACAACAAATCACGCCCTGGTATATTTCTTCTAACATGTGTTTCCTCAGCACGCCAGCGGTCAGCGCAGTGCTTACCTAAAATCCTGCCTGTATATAATTCTACTAGACCAATCTCTCAGCATATTCAACTATCCGACCTGACTGTGGCCTCTCATGACCCTGTTTGTATGCCTGTTTGTTTATTGTAGACGAACAAACAAATGGAGACGTTACAGTTATATGGTCATTATATCTGAAACTACAATATATGTCAAAATGAAAGAAGAAATTGTGTGTCTGTTAGGGCAGACTCTTCCTGTGCAATTAAAGGTGTATTAGATTGTAAAAAAGGAAAAAACCCAGAAAACTAGAACAAAAATAAGCATTTCTGTTTCAGTATTTTTACGATAATCATATGCAAATAAATTATTAAACAGATCTCTGGTATTCGCTTTGATTTCTTGGCGAGTTCACTAGGATGAAGTTCCAGGTCTCGTCTCATCCGGCCGACGGATGAAAAGAGGGAATAGTGAGTGTGTTTTACCTCCTCAGTCGGAATATCACAGCAGCTCTGGATGGACTCATTACATTTTAAGATTTATCAAAGCTCTGGCTGTACAGCTCGCCAATTAGCGAGACCACACGACTATTCAGGGGATTTCTGTGGCCGTAGTTGGAGCAGCTTCAAGGAGCCAAAGTTAATCTGGCTTCACACCAAAATTCACTGTTTGGCTTTAATCCGCCAGCCAGGACAGACCAGCGCACATGAGGGAAGCTGTCACCTTCTGTTTTTATTGACCGAGTGGAAGCTCATGTATCAAGGGGTCTTGGAGCATTCACACTTAACCGTTTCTGACTCGCTGCTCAGACAACTCCACAATCATGCACCAAAGGGGCGACTGGTTGTGTCAGATCCTCTACATGATCCCTAATCTCATCTGCTGGCCCCTGACGATGGATACACTCCAAAACACAAAGGGGGCAAACGTGTGCACAGCATGTCGACGCAGAGCCGCACTGTGTGGTTTGTTTCTCTACATAACCATCAAATGAATGTGTCAGAACCATTGGAGAAATGGTTAGCAGTAGCCTGGCTGTTTGTTTTGCTGCAAAAGACCAAAAGGAAGTGTAATATGTTAAAAATGAGATTAATTTCATACTTACAAAGTTTCTGGACTCAGGGAACAGGCCTTTGCTATAGGACTATTTGATTCCTCTAACATAGCAACAGCCTAACCCTAACAGCTTAAAATTTAGCAGTAGCCTAGCTCATAAGTAGCTAATAGTTGCTTAAGGATTAGTTCCACTTCCAATACAACACAAAAGTCTTTGGTGAGTGGAGTTGTTGCAAAGGTTCAGTTGAAGAAGACAAGTGTTCAGACTGACAGAAGCTGCACTAAAGAGTCACAGTTGCATTAGTGAAAACGATGGTAGGGCTACTAGCCTACATTCCCTGATGTAAGTCTGAGGAAGACTCTGGCCTGCTAGAGAGGATGTCTTCCAAAAAGGGTACTGTTAACTTTGGGGGTCTATTTTAGATTCACAGCAGCACTGCGAGCATTGAGCCAAGCTACAAACCAGGCTCTAAAACATGAGAGTATGTTTGCTTGGTGCTTTCCATTGAGATCTGACACAATGTCAAAAGCCAGATTTTACATCCTGTTTACCATTAAACACTTGAAGCGTTTCCAGCAAAGCAGGCTGCTCCGGCTCTAGCTCACTGCTCACCAGAGACAACATTTACTGCTGTGCTGTCGGTAGAGCGAGCGGGCTGTAATATTTTTAGTGAGAATGATGCAAAATGGCAGCAAACCTAAAGGAAGAGATCTCATTATCGTATTACAGACCATTAAGTGATGAGAAATCAGCTGCGACAGTTGCTCACAGAGATTTTAATGAGCGTGCCCGGGAAGAAGGGAAGACCGAGGACGTGATGGCATAATGACGGACAGTTTTTATTTCACAGCGGCTGGTTGGCCCTCTATGACCAGGCTGCATCCTGCAGTTCAAATCCCCACATCACCACAGTGATCTCAACGATTACTGTAAGATTAACATAGCTCTGATACAGCGGGTGAACGTAATCACTCCAGCCAAGGCAGGACCCAAAAAAAGCCAACATTTTACATTATTATAAGCACACATCTCTCGTAAACCCCACTCATGCTGAGATCTGGTGAATTGGCAGTGATTTGTCCGATTTAGCAGCACGTACTTGTGTTTTCTTCCAAGCTCAAAGCACTCATTTGCCATCCTGTCCAAAGCAAGTTTAATGCCTCCAATTACAGGGGGTCTGCAAGCAGGCAGATTTGGAGCAAGGAGTCTTTGCAGGAAGAGTTTGCTACGCATCAGGGCCTTTTAACAGAGTAGTGATTTGCTGCCGGTGTGCTGCTCTCGCTGCCTGCAACGCCTCATCAATGGAAAACTACCCTCTTTATGTTGAAGCGCATGCAACGCTAAGCCAAAACAGTGAGGACAGACACAAAAATATCAGGCTCCTAACAGCCCAGGGTGGAGGAATTTCTGCATCTCTGCTTTGCAAGCACAAACGCAAATCAAAGTCTTTTCAGTAGTAATTTCTTGGTAAACGAATCTCATTTAATTGAATATTCTGGGAAACTGTAGAGTGTGAACGGAGTTACCAATGCATGCACGATAGCAGTGGGAGAGCTAAAAACCAGCATGTGAAGTAAGCTACTAAATATGTATGAGTCATGCAAAAACTGACTTGTGGCTTCTGTAGCCATTATATTAATATTTCCTTTTTATGTGTCTATTTAAATATATTCACACTGCTTGTGTGTTTTTGTTGAAGCCATACATTTTGTAAGTAAATCTGCAACTGTAGCTAGCTGTTAATTTCTAGCTTCTAGACCACTTTTGTGTCTGTGGGGCAGAAGAGAGGCTGTGAGTGGGGTTAACGTTCTCTTTTGAATTTTTGCTCACTTCTGATTTTTTCATCAAAAACTCAAATTCTCCAAGGTGCGTTTCATTCTGATGCCATGTGGTGCAACTCACCACATGGCCCTCTGCAGAGGTTTAATCCTTGGATCTCTTTGGGCGGCCCACGCAGCATAAAACATTTATTGCTGCAGCAGTTATACTTTATTACTTTATTATTGAAAATATATTTAAGTTAGTCCCGTCAGAGCCTTCCTTTGGTACTAATCAAAGTAATCAGCCATTAACTCTCCACAAAGAACATACAGTACTTTCTTCTTTTGCTATTATTTTACACCAAAGTCAACCCTCCAGAATAAATTTACAAAATAATGACAGAATATTTATTTATAAAATCTAAATAAATGGAATACATTCATCCTTGTAACCAGATTATTGTAATCTCATTAAAGAATCCATTACTCAAGTGTAAGTGAATCTTAGAGCTGCTAATGCCACTGCTCTGCACCATTATATTTCATTTGATTTGATTAAAACAGAAGTGGACTGCAGTGGGATGCATTACTAGAGAAACATTTCATTTTTCTTTAAATGTGTTTAGATTTAAACAGACCCTCACACATAAGCTGTGGTGATGTCTAACTAATGCCTCTGTAACTGAGCCATTGCCTCGTAGCGCTGTTTGTGAAAGCCTCGTGTGGTGGGGACACGATTAGCATGACAGTGCACTTTGTGCTCACAAGCTTCCCACTCACTTGCAGCCAGTAGCTGGATCACTGCAGTGTGTAATCCATCAAATGGCCTCTGAATCTCATGGCCATTGATTAACGGGTGTCAGTCGCCTGTTGGGCTGGGAGCGCGGGATCTTGTGAATAAGAAAAGTGGCTGTTTGCTTCTTACTGCTGCACCCCGTCCCCCCCGCCCCTGATCCCCCTCTGCTGTTGGGTCTGCTGCTCTTTGGGCCACAACCACCCACAGTTTGAGGAGAATCAGCAGGGACAGAGCAGTGAATGAGGTCAGAGGCAGAGCGTGGTGCAGGACAGAGGAGGGATTCGAGATAAACCAGTGCCAGTTACTGTAAGCTGCATTGTGATTATTGGTAGCTGCTAATCTTAATTCAGACAGGACAAGGATGTGTCATTTTACAGCTGTGTGTACGTACTGCTTAGCCATGCTGTCACAGTGCCATGTGGTGACAAATAAGGAATCACTGTGACATTGTTTATTGTGCACTGTAAAATGCAATAGAATCCATCTAAGGGGCCACATGCGCCTGTCTGGGTGTGTTTCAAAGCTGCGCTGAAAAGAGGGGCCAGCAGAGATCATTAGCATGCAAGTGAATGGGTCGGCTCGAAAGGACAGATTATGCATTTGTGTGTTTGTCGATGAGATAGAGGGGTTTAGGTCCCATAGCCCAGTTTGAATCACAAATCCCCACCAGGGAGGGGATAGACCACGAATAGAGAAGAGCAGGAAGAGACTTTAGGCTTTTGAGCAAACCAAGTGGGGGTGTGGGCCTCAAAGCAGATGTCCCAAATTGGCAAAGAAAAGAAACGAGGACCAAAGGGATTGGTGGATCCAAGCTTAACTCCTATCTCTGTTTAAATCTCCATAGTATGTGTGAACCATCAGAGTGGATACAGTCACACTGCCAGTCAAAGTTTTTGAGAGGTTGTTTTATGTGCCTCTTTTGTTGTGACCTATGGGGAGTGTTTGCAACAAGCCTGAAAGTGAGAGGGCTGACTGGCTCTGGGGACTCCACTACATGTGGACACCTACAGTTTGTTGCTAAAGATGAGGAGAGACAAGGTACAAAACCACTTCCTTGTTGAACGTGCTGTGAGATCTGTTACAGGGGTCAGCAGCACGGACACTGATAAATGCCACAGCTTCTTGGTAATTAAAAGTGAAAAGACTGCTTGACTGAAACGCAGCTTTTGTCTATATCACAAACACAGACTCACTGGGCAGATTCTTATCGCCTGCAACTACCTGTATATTTAAAATAAATGGCCTGCCAAGCTTTTGATGGGTTGGCTAGAAATCCCAAATGCTTATACTGCCTTGGCTGCTTTCAAGTAATCATCCCCATGGTAACACCTGACACCAGTTATTCATCATGTGCCCATATAAACCCCAGCATATTCACAACAAGTCAAATTTCTTTCTCAAAGCCACTACTGACAAATGGCCACACAAAACATGGTGGTGTGCATGACGCCACATTCCAAATCAAAGGGTCTTATTAACGCGGCAGCATGTCGCGTCGCATCATGGTTTTTCCTCGACATTAATTGTCAGTCGTTAGCGTTAATGTGACAGGAGAAAGTGGGTCTGTGGAGTCGAGGCAGCTCTAATGGGTGTATAGTTTCTATCAGACAGCCGAGTGTCACTGGATGAATATTCAGGAATCAGAAAGTTATTTAGCAGAAATGGAAATTCCTGAGCTTTAACTTAAAGTAAATGACAACACACAAACCATACATTTGTTTCTGTAAAGTGTGTGTCTCTGTTTTTCCCCCTCACTTCACTGTTTCAGCCATCTGTCAGCGATGTTGATGTCTTCCACATAAAGGCTCCAGGGTTCAGGATGAAGGAAAGGAAGCAAGAGGAAGGAAATATTTGTGGATGTCAGAAATCACAGATATTTCAGATCTGGGAGGACTATCTCATCCCTGACTACCTGACATCACATGACCGTATCCATTTATATAAAAAGTTGTCCTGTTTGTGTTGTAGTGTGTCGGGAATAAAAAGTTTATGTCAGATGTGGATATTTTGTGCAGACGTTTTTCCATTCACCGGGCACTGTACGCTATGGGTCATGTCAGTACTGGTCAGTTTCCGATGTTAAAGGGGATTCAAAACAAAAAAGTGTACCGTATTACACTTGTAACTTGCTCAGTGGAAATGCAAGCCTGTACCAAACCATGCCATACTAACCCGGCCCATACTACTTTTATTTAGAAGTGTATCTTTGGTGTGAAGGTTAAACAAAATTAGCCTGTGACCATACATTTTGCAGTGAGTTACAATACAATTCTGTTCTCTGAAACTCTTCAAGTCATAATTTGGCTCAAAGGAAAAGTGCTCTCTTCATTGTTTTGGTGTTAGCTTCAAAGACTGGAGCAGAAGAAAGCTGCCGCCCTGTCTTCTAGCTTCTGTAACTGTGCACTGCAGATAATGAGGCGCTCTCTGGTATTGCTGGACCAGAGCACATCTACCGGACGCCAGTGGAGTGAGTCCGCCTTATCCTGTCCAACACTGGTTTTTGTCCGGTACATCCTCAATTCCTCCGAGTTTAATGTCTCCATCAAAGATCAAACGGAAGGGATTAACGTGACACAACAGAGGTAAGTGTGGAGAGGAGTCTTCACTAAACTCCACAGCGCTTTTGATACCACTCGTCCCTGCCAAAACTGTAACCATGGCAACAGTGGGGATAGGGAAAAGTGTGCGGCATTGATAAGAGTGCGACAGGGGATGAAGGGGTTGACACATCATTTTGGAGAAGTCTGACCCTTTTGCACAAGGACTGTCGTCTTGTCTGTGAAATTAATACAAATACGCAGATGGTGTGCAGAGATTGACAGTCTCGGACCCAAATCTTTCACTGTGGGAGCAATTTAACACATATCCTACTACAAAGTGTGAACTTCAGACATTGACGAGGGTTTTTCACACTGTAAACGTCTGTGACTGTGGGTCTCTTCTTTGAGTCCTTTAGGATTTATCTGCCACGCCATGCTCAGTGCATTCACATTGTTAGAGAAATAAGTGCAAAACTCCATAGCTGTGCCTTTAATCCACTTTAGCACGGCTCTAGGGGAACTCATAGTGAACAAAAAAAGAGTCAAGTGTATGAGGTAGCTTACAGCAGGCCGATGTGACCAAGCGCCAACTGTCTAATACTTATTTGAAGTGTAAACACTAGGGTTAAAGCAGTGTGTTGATGTTTGACACTGGATTAGTGGTTGATGTGATGTTAACAAGCAGCCATTGTTTGTTAGAAGGACTAAGCTAATGCACAGGGGGCACAGCAAGCGCATGTGAATCGGGTCCACACTGGAGCAGGGTAGGTGGCATGGGGAGTGCCCAGGGAGATGAACAACAAGAGTGTTCAGACCCAGGCACGCAAAAACAGCGACAGAACAAATCAACCACTCGTGTAAGTGAAGGGACATTTAACAAATACTGATGACACACTTTGGCTGCTGTACAGCTTTTGTACATTGCTTGCTTGTTAGCTTGACGTTGATGGCTCAGACGTGTAGGCCGCACTTTGTAAAACTGTGGCTTGTAGGTTAGATAAAGTGCAGCTAACGTGACAACTAGCAGACCTGCAGATGCCAGTAGAGTCAATTATTCCACCACTACGTATGGCTGCAGTGTGATTTGTGTTTAATGCTACAATACACATGCAGCCCATTCAGATAAAGTCAAAAGGCTGGTGCATATGTTAATAAAAACAAGCGTTAATAGAATAGAATAGTTTGGTTATATAATACTTTTTAACTAGCAGATCTGACTGGTAAATGTAGGATTCAGTGTAATCAGGAGTAAGACATGACATCGTTGTGGAGAGCAACTGGGAAGGCTTATATCCTGTTTCTAAATGCACAACAACAAGAATGTACAGTAAAAAAAAAATCCCTGCAGCCCGCCTCTGGGGCAGCAAGCCGGATGCACCACATGATTTGACAAACAACTTCAGTTTTTGCACCACTGGTTCAGGCACAGTGTACTTAATTAGTAAAAATGGACACTAATTGAGCCCCAGCTGTATGCAGGCAAGGAAAAAAGATGTGAATCTCTAAGCACACAGCAACCCAAGAGCTCCAAGTCTCTCTGATCCTCTTCTCCCCCTGAGCTCCGTCTGTTCACTTGCCGAGCGAGCGCAGCGGCTTGTTAGCACACTGGGAGATTTGTAAGGATAATGAAAAGTTGGGTGACGATGGGAGACTCAAAATGAAGCAGAATGGAGGATTTGTTCTTCCCTGCACGTTTTGTCCAGATTACATTGTACAGCGTCCAGTCTCAGAGGGTTACGTACATCCAAAATGTTAATAAATTAAGGTTGTGTGACTGGTTTGAACATTTCTTTTTAAGTGAAGTCTCATGACATTGAGCTAAAATGAATGAACACAACAAACTTGAAAGCTGACTGCACTAAAAGATGGAACTGAGCTTTCCCACGTGCAAATGGAAATGTACATTTTTAAGAGCATAAACTACACAGCCATAAGGCAAAGTAGGAACAGTTAAAGACATGGATTTGCACACATCCCCAGAGACAGCATCAGACAGCGTTTTAATCATTCATGTAGGGTTTTTAGTCACTATATGTGTTTTTTTAAGTAATGATTGCTTTATGTCTCACTGGCAGTCTTCTAACAGATGTTTCCCTGTTGCTTTTTCACACACAGATGCTCTCACGTGTCACACCTAATCACTAGAGCACACATTAGTATGCCAATATTTTAACCCAGTGTATTATAGGGCAGCTACAGGAGGAATAAAACAATATTTAAAAAGTATCATGAAACATAGTTACTGACACACAAACAACTGGAAATGGCTTTTATTGCTGTCCCAAATGCATGTCTAAATAACACATTAATAATGCATGTGTCTATTTAGTATTCATCCTCATTTTATCCACGCACTCATCACACCACTGCTGACATCTGAGTAAGGTCAAATGACCAATCCAATCAGTCCTCTGAAGCTGCATAATGTTGTCCCAAACAGTCTAATGGTTATTTTTTATGTTCAAAGATTCATTAGTGATGTGCCAAAAGACCTGCCTAAACTGTCTTCATGAGCAATTACAATCCATTAGGTTATAATTATCAAAAACAGTTTAAAGACGCTTTTTTTTCATTAAAGCTGGTTTGACATTTTGAGTTTAGAGTTTTATCTTGAACCAACTGCTTGAGTTGAACCATGGGCTCACCGGCCTCTTGTGATCATTGATGTGGCAGCACGAACAGGAAGAGGTGGGTTTTTAATTTGACAAATCCAAAAGCGTCATCTTCTTTTTGTTATCAACATGGCTATGCTGAAAGATGTTAGCGTTGATGTTAAAGGCTTTTGCTAAAAAAATGTGGCACTAAAGGATTTTCTGGGGAAAAAAGTTGTTTTTCCTACTGACTTTGGCATTTCCTAAATCTCGTAGTCTTTCCTACACGCTTTTTTCATCGGCCGACATCCTTGTTTCATTTACCAATTTAATGTTAGTTAACGTTCCTTTAATTCGCAGATTCACTTTGCAAAAACTGTTATTGTTGCAGTGGTTTGTTTCTTCATATCTGCAACACTCGAAAACACTACAATAGGAATTGTTGCTATGATTGTCTAAAACAAGTCTTGTGGTAGGCGGATACTAGTCTGTGCTTTATCCAATCACTTACCACGTTTTGGACAGAAGGCGCCTCACTTTTGCAAATGCTTTCAACGTGAGCCTTCCCCAATGGTTCTGTGAAACAGACAATGTTCTGTGAGCAGTTCTATCTGGCGGAGTCATGTTACCTAAAACTCCTTTCCTCACAGTTCCAAACCCCAAACTGATGTCAAAAACAGTTTTTGTGCTTAAAAACCATGGTTCTGAGGTACATATCCACATCTAGGCTTTAGAGTTTATCAGCGAAGCTCCAGAAAAAGCCACATTTAATAAATTGTCTGATATGCTGCATACCTCCACCATTAGTGTTGTAGGGAGTACTCACTATGCTCCGTGCTTTACACCGCAATAAGAGCAAACAAAAGCATGCAGGGTAAAGGATTCTGCAATCACCTCTACACACGACAAGGTGTGATGGGGCTGCAGTCAGAAACTCTTTCACCAACCCTCCATTGTCACAGACGACGGTACTGTTCCCAGGAGCACACATCATTTGGCTTTTGTGCAAGCACTCTTGTCTGAGCGACTACTATAAAAACTCTTTTCAGCCTCTAAATATAAAGGCATGAAGAAATGAAGGTCCTATTCTGACTTTTCTAAAATAAACCCCCAAAGAAAGACACCTAAACCTCTAATAGGGTATTTTTTTTGGTAAATGGGGTCTCTTGCATTGACTATCTGGTGTGTACTTCCTTCTTTCCATAATGCAACATAAAACGTGGAATAGAATTAATGAACGTCTTTTTAAGCCTTTTCCAAATGCTTAGGCTTTCGTTTGAAGTCTGCATCTTAACTGAGGCTGCCAGCTCGAGGTCTGAAATGAAGCGACCTTCTGTCTCAAAGTGAAACACACACCTTTTTCTTGAGCGGTTTTCATCTCATGCGTCTCCATCTCATGAATACAACGAGTGGCAGAGTTTAATCTAATTCTGGAAAACTCAAATCGGGATTTTATTTCTTCAAATGTCCCGTGCAGGTTACCAACAGCCGCTACATGATCAAAACAAGATATGCAAGTTTAGTGAAGGGCACACTTGATTTAATTAGGAGGCAGATTTTTCTCGTCGCTCCCTCATATGAGTCTTGTTTCCTCTTTCTATTTTCTAACATACAGTAATGAAAGCCTGTGCTGATTGCGACCACACTGGAGAATCACTTTTACATATTAACATAGTTTGTGATAACTAGATGAGCCTTGATGAACGAAGTTTGATTAGTGAATGGAGAATGGGAATCAAGTCTGTGTTTGAAGTTTGAAGTGCTTTATGCATCGACAGCACTTCAGACAACAGCCTCCTCTCACAGGTAAATGTAAAACTGAACAACCTTGAAGGTTACTTAAACAAAAACAGCCATTATTTATTCAGCATTTAGTGACAATGAATGTTCATTTTGAGAAATGTTGTTTTGACATTTCTTCAGACTTGCGCCAACTTACATCAGGTCGATGACATCTGACGAGCACCGAGGTGTTTTTTTCCAGAACAGACCGCCCTTTCACCACACAGTCTCCTGGTGCAAAGCAAAACACAGAATCTCTGAACGCACAGCCCGACCTTTGACCTCCCTGTGGAGAGGGGGATGAGAAAAGGGAATTTACCAACAAAAATAATTTATATATATATACAGTGTATATATACTGTATATAAATTTATATACAGTACATACCCCTGGGTGGGTGTCAGTGCCGATAAAAGCCACAACTAACATAAATCAACTGGAGGTTCAAAAATTACCGTGTTTCTCTCAGTTGAAATATGCATGAGGATGGGACACTATGCATGTGTTTATATAAATAATTTAGCTCAGAGTAGAAGGGTATATCATATGATTGTTGTGTGCTGCTTGGTGTATGCTTTTGATGCTTAGGGGCCTTTAAAAGCATGCAAGATGACCCCATTACTAAAAAAACATTCAAAGATGTACTGTATGTCATGGAAGCTACAAGACATACAATAAAACAGAAGGCTTTTTTGTTCCACGTTGTATGTTTATATTAAAACCATACAACAACAACAAAGGCATTATAGACACTGCTAATGCTAATAGCTAAAAAGGTAGTCAACACTCAACACTTGAGACTGTAAAATGAATTACTAAACCACACAAACAAAATTTACATTGAGTTTTTTTTTAATTAATTTTAAAATTAATTTATTAATTGATTAATTCCTGGGAAAATTCATTGTTGGCAGCCATCACCAGTTACCTCGGTCCTGTCACTAACCAGAGACAAGAGGATGTTTTTATGTTGGTGGGTAAACTGGAGTACCTGGAGAAAACCAACCCAAGCACAGGGAGAACATGCAAACTCCACCCAGAAAGGCCCCGAACAGCTCGGGAGTCAAACTCTGGACCTGCTTGCTGTGAGGCGAGCCCTGTAGCACACCATTTGAGTCATTTCATGTGGTAGTGAGAACAACTCCTGGGTCTAAGTATGCCTCAGTGTGGATTCAATTACACAAACCAAGTGATTGTGCATTTGGTATTCAGTCCATAAGCACATCAATTTCTATTCAAATGAACACACATAATTGCATGTATTTTATGAGAAGAATGGTTTCATAAATGCCAATAGCTGGGCCTTATATGTATCTATATTACCATATTTACATTCAACTCACTGCAAGGTAATAGCTCATTTGATCTGCTCCTAATAGCTTTTGGACAACAATAGCACTCAATGGTAAGATGCATGAGGCTTTGTAAAGCACATTCACTGACGGCTTATACTGAGATCTGGTTGACAATAGCAAAAATGCACACCTAAATTTCAGCTTGTTTGGTTTCTGACACATAGATCCTTTTAAAAGGATTTTGTGTTTGCGCACTTCCAACATAATTTATATTTTTGCTTTATTTTTCCATGAATCACAACCAGAGGAAAAAAAATGCTCTGGGGGCCACAAACATGAAACAGCGAGGTCAGTATTTACTCTGACGTTGTATAAAGCTCATCTCAGCAATAGTGTCTCCAATTACGGCCAACCAGCAAGCCTGATGCGCTTCCTTAACAGCTTCCTCCGTATCTGACACTCTTCATTTGGCGTAATGAGACTCTTCAAGATGTGAATAAAGGTATGCATATGATTCGGTACAAGGGATGAAAATGAGATATGCCTCGGGGCTCACTTCAAACAAGAGCAAATTTGCAGCCTAAGACAAATTCTGTGGCTTCAAACCAGACATCTGTTCACTGAGCCTCATTGGAGAGGATGAAGCAGCCGTGGACGCGGTGCCAAGTAGCCTCTGTCTAAAACGCTGCCAACTTATTTTGTCGCCGCAGCCTCATTGACCAGAGAACCAGTCAGCGACTCGGCCTAACGGTGCGGTCATCTGTCGCTACATCTCACAGGGCTCAGTTAAAACCTTCTGACACACGACAACAGAAGGACGCGCATAGAAGGGGACACAAATTGTCAATAATGGTTCAATAGAACCATTATTGACAAGTAATATCAATATTACTTTATTGATATAGTAATAATACTTGTACAAATTTGTCAGATTTATGGAAGAATGATTCAGATTTATATTTATGTATATTGTCAAAGTCTAAATTATACATAAATGAAAAGTCAGAATATTAATGTAACGCTTACTTTGTGAAATTATTTATAAATACTTACATTGCTAATAAGTAAGATTTAAATCATATATATGCACATATTGAAATATACCTTTAGCTAATCTAGGTGTTTTTTTTTTTTTTTGTTTTTTATTCCTTTATTATCTCCGTGGGGAAATTCATTGTCGGCAGCCACCACCAGGGGGCGCCCAGGTACCCCGATCATGTCACTAACTCTAGACTAAAGAATGTTTTGATGTTGGTGTGAGAAATCGCAGTACCAGGAGTGCTCACCACTGTGCCACCGTTAAAAAACATGCTAAATACTAGTCCAGGTCCAATATAACCCCATCACATAAACTGTATTTATACAAAAGGTTAATGTACAATATGCATATTCTTTGCTCTATGTTGATGAAGCATATGACAAAATGTCTGTGAAGGTTCTCATCCAGGACATCTTGAAAAAAAAGGTTGAAGTAAAAGCATCTGGACTCAGTTTTCAAGGTGAAGATGTTTCGTCTCTAATTCCAAGATACTTTATCAATTCTGAGATCAACTGGTAAGAGAGCTGAGCTTATATCTCTAGAGGGAGGAGTTTCCTCTGAAGCCAAACCTGATGGACCAGGCTAGTCTGGTCTCATAGTCGTTGGCTCTGAAAGGGAAGTGTGACTGCTGATATGAGAGTCGTTAGGCTCAGGAGAGTCGTTAGTGACACTGATCAGGTGCTGTGTTTGTTGTTCTAGTGTGCAACTCTTTTGTTTTAGGTTACAGAACACTGTTCTAAATACTAGGCAACATGAATCTGAGGCCACCTCCTCTGTTCAAAGAGGGCGTTTCCTTTTCACAAAATGGCTTCCTTCACACCTCTTTCAAACCATCTGGCCTCTGTGGCCAGACATTGCTGTCCTCAAAGGAATGTCCTTTCTCTTTGAGGTGGAGGTGGACTGCCAACTCAGGTCCTCTAGGATTGGCTCTTCTGTGCTGATACATCGTCTTGTGAAGCTGTAGTTTTGTTTCACCAACATAACTGTCCTCCCTCTAGAGGTATAAGCTCAGCTCTCTTACCAGTTGATCTCAGAATTGACAAAGTCTCTTGGAATTAGAGACGAAACGTCTTCCCCTTGAAAACCGGGTCCAGATGCTTTTACTTCAACCTTTTTTATCATATGACGAAAGTTGAGCAACAATTTCAACCTAAGTTTCTAAGTTCTGTTATATCCTTGTGCATGCGGTCATGAGGAATTTTAGCAAAACCTAAGCCATAGAGTACTCATCATATTAATGTTACTGACAGCCATTTAGCTATCCCCTGAGTAGCCAAAGCTGGTGGGAAAATCTGTCCAGTTTTACCACTTAAATCCCAAAATATCATGTCTTTATTCTGGCTGCTCTTTTTTTTTTTGCGGTCCTCAAATGTTGCTGTAAGAGGTAAAAGAGGAGAGTGAAACCAAATCCCAGGTTGAATTGAAGGCTTGCTGTTAACACCGTAAAGTCGCCTAAAGTTTACTGCCAGTCCATTTGCGAGCAATCCGAAAAGAGGGTCTGTTCTCCAAGGAAGCCTCAAAAAGCTCTTTAACAGCCTGAACTTCCTGTGTTTTTATGGCGCCAGGGAGCAATTTGACATGTTCCTCTGCTGCACTAAAGATGCAAGAAGTGATATGAGTCTATGTGAGCATTGAGCATTGAGCTGTGTCTGCCGTATCTGCCTGGAACATCTTGACTACAGACTACAGTGCTCCATCCAGCTGGCCTCTTGTTTATGGAAGTCTGTCCAGCTACAGTTTGTCATACAGCTCCTTACCTTGAAGCTCGAGAGGCTGTGATAAAGATATGCTGTGAGTACACTATAGTTTCTAAATAGGGACAGTACCATACTCTTGCACTCTTGAGCACTTTTCCATTGGAGAATAACCACACTAGAAATGGTCCTAAAAGGTGGAATCAAAGATGTACACATTTCACATCAACAGCTGTTTCCATCAGTTGTTACAGTTGTGATAAAAGATTAAGCTCGTTCCATGATTTCAACGGCAATCTCTCTCATTAACATCCTATCTTACTCAGTCTTGTGTGGTATGTTACACACAAAACAGTAAAAAGACAAAGACATTCAGATGAGTTTAGTTATTGGTAGCGCACCTAGATTTCAAAAGTTCATTTCAACTTTACTTTGTGAAACACAACACAAACAGAGCTATTTGCAACTGATCTTTTCCTGTACCTACACACCCTCCATTGTGGGTTGACGCAGACAAAGAGTTGGATAGAGAAAGAAAAGTCAGATAAAAGAACTGTCATAATGCCACGGCTTGAGTTTATCTTTTAATTAACATCTCATGAACCAAGACAAACACTCTATCAATAATGCAACAGAAACACACTACAATATTAATGTCATCTGAGACGAGGTAATCAGAGGAGAGACTATTTTAGTCGAGCCGTGTAGCATGTGGAGAAGACTTATTCAGCTAAAGAAAGAGATCTCGCGTAATAGAGCCATGAGAAGACAGAGCAGCTGATCTTATGTGTGACTGTGGCCGATGGGAGGGGGCCAAGGACCAACATTTTGTTTGTCAGGATGAACAAATGGTGACAAACGATAGCAAATTGTAGTGAAGGCCCCCTGCAGTGCTATGGGCTGCTCACTGTGGTCCCAAATGGAGCTGAGGTGCCAGCTTGGGACAATAGTCACACACACACACACACACACACACACACATATATATATATATATATATATATATATATACACATAATGTTATTGAAATGTAATAAAAGTTCAAAGCTTGGAATACACAAACACACTGACACACAGGATGCCAAAGAATAGAGGCACAGACAACACACACAAAGACGATCTAATCCAATGTTTCACATGAAAGACTGGAGCCTGGGCTGAGGACTAAAACAGCATTAGTCTTAATCCTACAGATCTATATGATGAGGACAGATGGAAAGTAAGTTCTCTTATGTCTGCTTGAGAAGAAAAAAATTCACCTTTGACCTCCAGTGCTGATATTCTCCTCTGCTTGTGGTGAAGTGAAAACCCTCTTGGGCAACATAGTGTTGCTAGTATAGCCACCACATTCCAAAAATAGATTCCAGAGGCCAGCTTCAGCCATGGACAAAAGTGTATTTCATCTAATTGGCTGGATAAGACAAAGATATTTAATTTCCCCAGAGATGTGGGATGCCAACTTTTGTTTTTACACTGCAGAGGCGAGGAGAAGAAGTGCACTCAGAGCAGCGCCAAGAATGTACAATGGTCTCCCATCCGCGGGCGATGTTGTGTTGTTTTCCTCAGAGCTCCACAGATACAGGGCTATTGGATTAATTATGCAGATGTTTAAATATCAACTCCACTTAAAGGAGTCTGGCTTGTCTGTGAACCTTAGTGCCTCCAAGCTCTGTCTCTTAAAGCCAACTGTGGCATGTGTTTGGCATCCTGGACATACATTTTACATAGTGTTTCCCGCTCGCTCTGCTTCCTTTTCCCCTTTTTCTGCATCTCCAAAACAGACAGGCCATTGTGTGCGGGCACAGATGAGATTTGCATGCGTGTTAGGCTGGATTACACATACAGGCTCTGGGAACCTGGACCCCTGCTGTCTCCCTTCTCTGTCAGGCCTGCAACCAGCAAACTCTCCTTTCAATCGACAACTTCAAACAAATCCCACAGTTTAATTGGCTCAGGGAGGTAGAAAGTTAAATCCATAGATTTCAGGAATGTGAGAAAAGATTGACAACCAGGTTAATTTCTAATCATAACACTGGAGCTTTACCCATGTCCTGTTGTAGAGCATCTATACTTTTTAAAGAGTTTGCGTGGTGATCTTTGAAAAAGAGTGTGGTGTATGTGCAGTGCTGTTTCAGGAAAAAAAGGCCAATTTAAATTTTGCAGTTGCTAGAAAACAGGATGTGTTTCTAAAGTGTGTGTGAATCTGCTCACATCCTGCTTGAATGAACAATGATGATGGATATATATATAATGGATATATAACTGACATTTACGTAATTAGTAAATTTATTTAATGCTTTATAGTCAATTCCAACACATGAACAACCTGGACTGGGACGGTGGTGAAGTGGTTAACACTGTTGCCTCACAACAAGGTTTGATGGGTCCTTTCTGTGTGGAGTTTGCCAATTTCCTCCAGGTACTCCGGTTTCCTCCACAAACATCAAAACATGCTGGGTGCTGACAGTAAATTTTCCATTGGGATGATAAAAAAAATATATTTTTTTAATTCTACAACAATATATCAAAAGTGCAGTCAGTGCCTTTTACATATCTATATATTTCAATTTAGTCTGTAAATGTCCTTAACATTATATTATAATGCTCAAATGTTTGTCTGCTATTGGCTCAGTTGGACTGCTCTGGCAAACATGGAAATAGTGTCTCCTGCCACTGAGTTTTATTGAGCTGTCTATTGTTCAACATGCACGCAAAAGAGTGAAAAGAGAAATGTTATAAGTTAGAGAAAACATAGTTTGGCCCAGTGTTTTCTATTTATTTCAAATGCATATCAGAAACTACACAATGCACCTTTTAAAGGCAGTAGTGTAGACATAGCCACACAATGGGTTTCATTAAAAAAAGAATTTAGGCAGACAAAGCTCTTTACCAGGTGTAAATCCTGAAAAGTAGTGTGGACATAACTTTGGCTGCTTAAATGTGTCTCAAGACAAATCTGCTAAAATTAAATTTTCTCTCCATCAGTGGTCAGATTCATAACTCTGGGAGATTAAAGAGTGTGAAAGGGTTAATCCTCTAAAGTGATATGTATAATGAGAAGCTTAATCCTTGATCTGAAAACGCTGTTGGAGATCTCAGATAAGAGCAGCCTTAACTTTGTAAAAATAGCTGAGGACACCGACATCCATCCGCTGGAAGAAGCATTTGATGAATTGATTTTAAATTCATATTGCCTCTTTGTCAATATGCCTTGATTGTTTTCGTGTGTGTGCTGTTTGGACAAGAATTTCAATCATCCATCAGTTATTTATAGTGCACTTGCTGACATATGAACAGTACTAAAGTGCCTGCAAACAGACAATAAAAATTCACCTCAAAGCCATTACATTTATTCATACAAGCATTAAAGTAAATTGTCAAAAGCTGTCTTCCTTAAGCAGCTAAAGCCCTGCCGAGCCTCTGCGCTCAGCAGGATTATAAATGAGATAGGATTTAATATTGATCCTCGGCTGACCTCCTATGAAGTTCTCATCATTTTATAATATTCTTCACACACATACTGTTAATGAGATCAATGGTCTCCCACAGGTCCATCCACAGATAAACCTTGACCTTAATGCTGTCAGACAACAAGCGTGACCAGGCCATTTTGTTCCAGAGGAGGATAAAGGTGGCTCTGTGCAAAGAAACATGAGCACTCATTGTTGTCCTTAATAAACATAGTAATAACTTCTTTCTTCTTACACTTACATAAATGACTGTAATACTGTCATAAATATGTTTTAAAGTGTTCCAGGAAATGTTATGTATAAATTATTTTTATGGGTTATGTCTGTCCGGAAATTAAATCATCTTGGCAATGACAAACTGCAGAGACATATACAGTTGTCTTTAGAGGACCTCTATTAATTTAAAGGCAGATTCTCTTGGATTCTCATAAATAAATACAGTACAATTGTCTTTCTTCACCACCAGCAACCATCTGGCTCAAGGTTGTGGACAAAGTATTTTCACAGTCACCCGTTGTTTTTACTTGTAATGTAGGGTACATTTTTGATTTCTAGGCACAAGCAAAATGCTGTATACGGCAGCTTTTGTCAAAGAAAAATAAACAAATCTTACTTACAGCGAATCTAAGCCCCCTTCAGGCATTCTGTTACGGTGGGCCCTTTTGCTATTTGGACACATTCTTCCTTTTGAATCCAGGTGCACATCCCTTTATGCACCCTTGTTACAGATGATGTTTTCAAACTGAAAAAAACAATGACTGTTAGTAGGTTTTTAGAAATGAGCGAAGTAAGAACAGCCCCCCCTCCTTCACAGCTCATTTTGAGAAAATCTCATGCATGAGGATTGGAACACACGTGTTTGTTTACTATCGACAATCACCTCACCTGCTGTGTCACGTTACTTAAAAATGGGAGTTTGGGAAAGATACGAACAGGCAGATATTCTTTTGCCACTACCTGCTTCAGGTTGTTTCTCAGCAATTTTGCAACTTCACGGTCAGACAAATGGGTCAGACCGGCGGAGCAACAATGAAGCTGGGGATAAATAATAATAATGAATTTATATTGTGCTTTTTAAGGCTCTCAAAATGCTTTGAGGAGTCCATTATTCATTCACTACACAGTCACACACTGGTGGTGGAAACGTGGCAGCCATTTTGCACCTACGGACTCTTCAACCTCCAAACAGCCTGCATAATGTAACACACGTAGTAACAGTGATTGACAAACCAGAGGACCAATGGCTGATTCAATGATGACGCCAACCATTGGCTGATGTTTTTAAGGCCCCCTCATCCACAGATGATATATATTAATATTTTTCGTTTCAGTGCACCTAATAAATAGTTTATTAAGTAATATTGCAAAAATGTATAAAACAAAACATTCTCTGTAACACCTTTAAGTCTGCGGTAAAACTTTGTTTGTTTGTTTATGTTTTCTCAGATGTCTTACGGCGCAGTCAGGACACATTTAGTGCATTAAAGGTAGAGCTGGTTCATCCTTATGATGGACACCAACTGTGATACATTTAAAACGTAGTAGCTGAGGACATTGTAACATTGTAGCATCAATTGTAGATCAGGTTAACAAGATTACGTTGCTGGATCAAGGCTGAAACCAAAGTGAAAAGGCTAGTAATAAACTCTGCTTAAGTGCTTAAGGTTGCCTCATGTATATCTCGTTGCATGTTATGCATTGCTAACATCTTTCACACTTTTATATCTAGTACCATTCCGTTAGTGTTATATTAATGACAGAGTCATCCACAAAACCTTTAACAGTCTCCAGATACCTGTAAAATATGGTGCAAAGTGAAGCGCTGCTACAGTCAGCTTCATAGCACATTGAGCATTGTTGAGTAATGCCACCTTCAAAGAGCGGGACTGTGAAATATTAGATAATTTTACTTCACACTGGAACGAAACTGGTTGATGAGCAAATTTACTGTCAGCTCTGAGTGTGTAATGCTTATTCTGCAGCAGAAAAAAAAAGTCTGCACAGAGCAACACAATGTTCGCGAGAGAGCCGCAGACCCAAATGAGGCTGATAATTATCTGAATATCTTTCCATTGCTAATACAATAGGATCCAATCAATGAACGAAGCAGCCTTAAACTCAGTGTTTGTGTATATCCCAGAGGCATTAATTTCACTGAGGCTCTCAAATGAGTATGGGGGTGGTTGGTGTGGGTGGAGGCAATTGATTCAATGTAGCTGAGGCATTGCCAGCTCGCGAATACAAACACAGTGCAATAAGAGTTGGGCCTGTAAGAAATGTAGAGAGTGACTGTAGCCTCTACATTGCCTTCAACTCCATTGTCACATATAATTAAGGAAATTTACCGCCAGCAAGTCCTGCATGTGAATCTAAAGCTGCTTATGACACACACGGACATGAGATTTGTATTCATCGAAACTGAGGCAGCAGCACACACCGTCCCTGTTTCCTTTCCCTCTCTGTTGTGTCAGCTCATTAGGGGGACTCCGCTATATATTGCTGTAAAGTGTATTTTCAAACAATTATGCACACTCACATAGAGTTAAAAAAAAAGAAATGTTTTCACAAAATAACACTCAAAATGTGTTATGTGGGACAAGCCCTTGCCACTTGATGGAATGTACATACTGTACATTCTTAAGTCCACTCATAACACTGCTTCCAATAACAATTTGTGTAAAATTAATAGTTTTGTATAAAGAAATAGCTGGCCTGATTTCATTGCCCTTTATAATTTTCTGTATGCGATAACTCATCTATCATCTACGAGCCATTAACAAGCGTGTTCAGTCCGGCTAATGCCATCAGGAAGAGCAGAGCCACTCTCTGCCCCTAACATAATTATTATACATTGGCTCCAGTCAAATACTGTTTTCCTCTTTGCAACCAATTACCTTTATCTTTGTTAGGTGACAGCGTCAATTTGCCTTCAAAGCAGCTCAATGCAGAAAGTAGCCGCAGCCCTAGGTGAAATTCCTCTTGATGAAAAGTGGATATATTTTATTCTATTTTATTAAAGATGGACGACTGGAGCCTGAAGCAAATATCTAACTACAATTAAGCATAAAATTTGGGCTAAACCGGAGCTCCTTTTGATGTTCACAGCCCATGGTGCAGCAGGAACAAAATTATCTCTAAAGCTAGGGTAGGCATTTTCTGACACTATGTTAAAATGCTTAATTTCTGCATACTGAATTGTATCTTAGACAATAGGTTAAGTCTGACACAACTAAACATCTAACCTCCAAACCTTGTGGGCATTTTAAAAGGTGGAAGCTTCAGATGCTAAAGTACATTTCCTTTGGCATATTTACGTAAAAGCCCAAGCTTATGACTTGTCTAATTACGTCCTCTGCAGGCTCTTACTATGCAGCTCAGTGTGAGACATTAAGTATATTCATGGACATTAGAAATTAGTCTGGATCTAAAATACTACAGAGTAGAAAAATAAGCTAACTTAAATTCATATTTTTTATCTCAAAGTGGTATTTCTAACTTGTTTATGACAACTGGAAGTACATGAAAACTCTGCCTAATGCATCTTTAACAGTTAGTGAGGTGCTTCAGGTGAGAGGTAGCACAGTTATCTTTCCTGGTGTGGACAGTGAAGACAGTGTTAGGATATATACTGCAGACTGAGCCGTTTGAGTCACATAGTTGTACAGCATGAACAGCCTGCACTATAACTCACTACCTCCGTCAGCTCCACCACAATAACCAGGGTTCCCACTCTTCAATTACATACCATTATTTTAGCCTTGGCTGTTACCTTACCCTCAAAAACCTTCATCTCCATAGCGACCAGACCTTGTTCATGGTACAGGGAAACGATTGCTGGCTTGTGCATCAAACGGTTGTCCTTCGTATCTTTAAAATTTTATAACTTGTGCTTGTGTGCCTACCTCTGGCATATTTAAAGCCTAAGGCCTATGACTTGTCTATTTATGTCCTCAAGGGCTGCATAGTGCCTCTGTTGGCTCTTACTAAGCAGCTCAGTGTGAGACAGTCATGCACACAGGTATTAGATACTATCATGACAGCAATGAACATTTTTCTGAAAATACAGAAAAGTGTTTCTTTCAATAAAAAGAATTCTGAAGTCTGTCAAATTTTCCAATCTTGGGAAAACTATGTTGGTAATGGGTAGTATGCTCTAAAAGTGCTTCCCAGTGCTTTGTTACTTTATTAATGTCCTTACAGTTTTTGCCAATAGACAAAATTAAATTCAATTTGAAAATAATGTTTTGGTTTTATTAAGTTACTGAGTAAGATTATTTCCACTTTTGGGGCCGCAACCTCGTGTTTAGCAACCGCAACTCTAAAGGATGTGGCCATATATTTGTAGTAGCAGCCCGCAGGATATTTCAACATAACTAAGAATGGCATCTTTATGAAATACTGATACAAAGGTCAGTGAGCCAGTTGACTCTATAAATAAGAGAGACATTGTAACATGGAAAATTACCTTGTTCATTGTCTAATGTTACAGTACATACAAAGGCCTTTATCCTATACAACACACAATGGAGCTCATCTCTCAAGTGTGACAATAGGAAATGACAGATTTGTCTGTGTTGGCATGGAAACAATTAGGCTACTTTTCCTAACCAGCGTAGTGTTGTAAGATTCTGTATTTCAAGGTTTTTTGAAGATAATTCTTGCAAAACACAAAGCAGCTTGTTCAAACAGAGTGAAATGAGCTCTGCCCTGATTCAGTGCAGCCCTGTTATCTCTGTTAAAATGTCAAGTACCTGAATACGCTGATCAGGGCTTGAAAGTGCTTATATATATTATGTCCTTGAGTCCAAGAGATTAGAATTTCCATTTCAGGCAAAAACCTCTGGAAAGCCAAATATCACATGCTGAGTGCAGAAAGCTGGAAAGGTTACTAAGCCTTATCTGCAATTATGCAAAAACACAGAGATTGGCCCAACGCATATTGGTTGGTACAAAGGGACTCTACAAAGCCTTGATGTTGCCAGCAGTGCGGCGTATAGCACACAGCCCATCCTAGAGGCAAACATAAGCAAGAACAGCTGACTGTATGCAAGTCACACCTCCGAATGTTTTTAATAATGAACACACGCAATTAAAGTTTAAATCCTCCCCATAGTAAAAAGATAGACTGAGAGTAATTAACAAGTCGTTTTAGTTTGAATTTTAATTCAGGCACTTCTTACACACAATTAAGATCAACTTAAGACAAGACAAAATATACTTTTAACACAAAATCTATGAATAAATACTAAGAAAATCTCAAAAGCAGCTGCACTGACAGGAGCTGCTCAGATGTTGACAACTCTAATTCTGCACTCATTGTGTCAACTTTCACAGATGGAAAGAAGAAAGCTTAGAAGGAAAACTTGGGTCACAAGGAAAAACCGTCTCTTTTTATCTTTTTGTCGACACCTGGGAATATAAATAGCTCTGTTTAAAAATAATGGTTTTCATTTTCAATTACACATGTGATTACTCAAAAATGAGAGCAATAGTGCCCCCTTGTGTAAGATACAATTAACAGTCTGTGGAGTTTGACTACAGACGAGCTTGTGAAGTGTGCACGTCTGAGGCGTTCCCCTGCAGTAAACTAGTCCTCTTGTTTCGTCGGTCTTTGCAGTCAGACGTTTTATCCTCCGCTGTCAGAGCTCTGGGCACACTCCACTGGCCTGGGCTCGATCAAATGCTCATAGGACAATGCAGTCATAACCTGCAAAATGTACAACGTGAAATGGGTTTAGAGAATAGAGAGCACAGAGTAATAAGTAGGACCTATCAAAGAAATGCTGAGTCAAGGCTTATACTGCTACTGCCTTGTACAAACCCTTTTTAGAGACTCGGATGACAAAAAAAAAGTATTTAATTTCCAAATGCAACCCTGCATCAAGCACTAACAACAGGCCACATGACCCAGTATGTCCTGTCCACACTGAGACAGTTATATTTGAAAGTGTCTTTTATGGGTGGTGTTATTTAATTTTTTATTTCTGACAGCGCCAACGTTTTCATACTCAACATCCCATTTTCTAAGTATGTTTTGGCTCAATGTGCACATAAAAAAATGTATCAAACTATACATTTGCAAGTTATGTGTTGTAAGAAAATGCAAAAACACAATAAAACTTGTATATCTGCTCCACAGAAAAAATGTTTGCGTGGACATAGCCTCTATCCTCCCATGTATCATACCCTCCTCTTGGTCTTAGTTTTGGTCATAATTTGGTATTTGTGAGTGTCGTCATGGTTACAATATTAGTACACGTAAGATTCTTTAAAAATGACTGAATCAATTGAGCTACTCACTGTGATCATAATTAGTAGAGCCAGCATCATTCCCAGCATTATGTATAAATTACTGGTCAATCCGCCGGCCCACAGAGGACCCAGGATGGTGGCAACACCCCCCACTGAGCGTCTGACACCTTGGCTGAAGCCTATAGGCAACACATTCCACAAACTTCACAAATACGGTTTATTTGTGACACATATGCTAAGCACAAATGTTTGTTTTTGCCAATGCGTAAATCTGAACCAACCTTGTGTTTTTTCTGCTGTGACTTTTGAAAAGAGAGACACCTGAGACACAGCGACGAAGGGAAGCCCCAGCAGCTGCAGAAAGACTCCGATAATAAATGCAGACAGCTCCCATTCATATCCACCTGCCAATGGAGACATGACAACACCACAGCATCATTACGCTTCCTTACTTATTGAATTATCAGTACTTCTACAGACTGTAAACTAAACCACACAATCTATCAACAGCCAACTACCCATTCATTTGACAAATCCCCAATGTTTTTGTTGCTTCTCATTTCTCAGCTAGAATGCTTCACCAGTGGACCATATACTTTCATTGTTCTATCATTTTTTTTTTCCAATGAGGGGGGGGGGGTTAAATCCTTCCACAAATGGGTTGGCACCCTCTGAAATATCTCTATCTCAATGCAGAAGACTTGCCAAGCTGGCAGCTTCCACATCTTTTCTGTGCTGCTTTGCATCATGTCTCTTTGTGGATCTGTGCCCACTCCAAGCATTCAATGTTCCCTTCGGAGATGAAAGTATAATCTTATAATCAAAATGCAATTTCACCAATCAGACATTGGCTTTTTTCAGGTATCTGTCATTTTGATTCTTTTGTTTGTCTTTTATTTTCAGCTCGAACAAATGCAGGAAATGCTTTAACAAATACCATGTTTACCTAATTAGATTACAGTAATCCTTTTATATGTACTCGGGCACTCCCATACTCCAGCACCTGTCACATGTAATCACGGCGATAAACGTGAGGAGTTGCAACATACGCAGGCCAAGAAGCAGAAGAAACACATATTGGAGTCAGAATGCCTGTATGATCTCTGCTGTCCTTCCAGAAATGAGAGATATCATTTACAGAGAGCATTCAGCTGAGCCAATGTGCAACTTAATATGCCTTTAGTCTCCACAGCTGGCTCCAAATACAAGGCATGCCCCAAGAAAACACGAGTTACCTCTCGGGTCACACAAGAAAATGAGGCACCAGATACAGGCCACGCTGCAGATGACCAGTCCCACAGCCAGGATGGCACGGTCCGACACCCTTTTGCTCAGCCAGCGCACAAAGAAGAAGCCCAGGATGACCTCTACTCCACACAGGCTGTACATCAGGCTGTTCCCCAGCTCTCCGAAGCTGAAGTAACGCTGTGTCATGGGAGTTACCATAGTCTGTGGATTTTGTAGAAAGACATTTGCAAGGTCAGTCAGTTTGATACAGTCAGGAGCGGTGGAGAAGATTCTTATTAAAGCTGAGACAAGCACCTTTTAAGTCTTTCAGAGCAATTCGCTTCTGTCCACATCAAAAGAATATGGTTGTTTTGAAATTGAAATAGAATTACATAACCTCGACCGTACACTGTCAGCCTCAACACTTTCCCATTCATCGTAAATTGTATCACTAAAGTTTACACTTTGTGCATTAAGGCATTATTTTAAGTATTTTCTAATCACTGTAGTTACATTAGGGGTCTTGGATTTTGTGTCGTTGTGGAAGCTAATGGAAAAGCTGAAGATAAGCTAAACCACAGAAGAACCACGGATTTTCTCCAAAAATGTATATGATGTAAATGTGACAATGGGATGACTACTCACAACTGAGGTCAGATAATCTCTTTTGCCATCTAGTGGCTGGCTGCGGTATTACTGTTTTTAATAGTAAATTGGAAAATACTTTAATGTTAAAGGTGTCTTTATCAGTTGAGAGTTAATCATTTATAATCATAAGGACACTGGAATTAAACTGGAAAATAACTTTCTCTTTTAATTTACTTAATACTGTGTTAGCTTATTTTTTACTACCTTATTATTAAGTAAATTATTAATAGCTGTAATGATTAATCACTTTCAAGCATCTGGAGCCACTCATACAAATCCAACATGGCTGCTCCCAAAACTAAAGAAGTAATGACTTTGTCCATAGTTAAATACAGTCACCCATTAGACTTATTTCTCATAACAAAGTCTGGTTTCAAGGAGTGAAACCTGGGTTAAGACACTCTGATATTGTGTGAAAAGTTTGAAAATCTGTGCTGATGGATCCCAACAGTAGTATCTCTCACCTCCAGCGCAGTCTGATTGAAGAGAGTTATGAACTGAGCCGTGAGCAGCACCACCATTTCTTCTCTCAGGAACTCTACACAAGGCCCACATACAGACATATACAGAGAGAAAGGGGGGGGGGGAATCATGAAACTGCCAACAATTCTAACACATTTGTACTGGCAATCGACAAAAACACAAAGAAACAGCAAAAGGAAGATCTGAATGTGATCTTGACTTTGGAAAGCATGAGAAAAATGCTGGCTGGTCCATTGTGCTGTTCCTCCACATTCTGATGGAGGATTTCATTACACAACAAAGACCCTTATGGAGTTGGATGTGAGGAATAATGAGCTCGGCTTGCTGCTAAATTTGGAATTGTTTTGCCAGATGGCTCAAGAAGTAGCTTGTTATTACTGAGTGTGACATTTCTATGTAGAGTTTAATAACTTTTATTAAAGTGTTTGTTGGTTTTAAACAGCAGCATTTAGGCGCTCTGGATTGTGTCCAGTCCAATGCAGTCTTTGATTACAACTTCCCTGTCTGCTGGGTGTCCTATGTTATGGTCTTTAGCTTCTGGAGAGATGTAAACACATTCTGCCTACAACATGTTGCATTATTAAAAGCTGGTCCCCTACAGACCATGCTTTTCAATCCATCTTCTTGTTCTCTGGTCACAAATTATTCTCTCCAGTGCACAACTCTTCATTAATGATCACGTGTAGCATATGTGCGCAAAACACAAACTCACTGATGCTTTGTCTGCTGCTCCTAGTGTGCATTGGCTAAAAACAATTAATAAATAACGTCACTGACGCTGTAGGTCACTTAATGTGTGCCAGGACGCATACCAATCCTGAGGCTTGTGACCCAGGCCTCACATCTGATCTCTCAGGATACATCCAGAATGCATTTAGCCATTAATGCTTTGCAAAAATGGCTGGCCACATTAGATTCAATCAGTCTGTCTGGTTTAAAGGGGACCATTGTGATCATTGTCAGTTTTTTCACTTGCTAAAAAAAAAGCAGTCCACTTTTTAAACTGTATTTCCAGCAGTTTTGGGTAAAGGAGAAAAGTTTTGAGTTTCGCAAAGGTTCAACAAAATTTCACAATCAAAAAAACCCCGATGGGTCAGAATTTGGAGTAAACAACATGAAAGCATGGCATCATCCTGCCTTGTGTTGTTCATTTAGGCTGATAGTGAGGTCTAATGGTGTGGGGATATTTCTTTTAGCACAATATGTGACCTTTAGTACCATTAGAGCATTGTTTAAAAGTCACAATCCACCTGGGTATTGTTGCCAACAATGTCCATCCCTGCAGGGTAACATGCCATGTTAGCTTTTACATGAGTCTTTTATACAATGAAACAAATGAGAGATGTTGCATTTTTACAGCTGCACAACTGTAAAGAGAAGACTCTCTTGCCCGAGTTTTAAGAGATGCTCCAAGATAGCTCCCAAGAAATGTGAGGGGAAGATCAATAATTCACAAAAGCGAATACCAGAGATACAGTATCAACATGAGCCAGGACTGCAAGATATCCTTGGGTTTTGCTCTTCTGCTTCTTGCACTGTAGATTTACTTCAAAACAAACAAAAAAAAATCAATACTGAGGATGTTGACCATATTACTAATTCTGTCTCAATTTCATCCGCAAGTCAACCACAGCAGGCCGGTCAATAAAATGGGAAGTCTGCCATCCATTTCGTTGCCATATCTTCAGAGAGTGAGGGGATCAATACTCAGGTTTGACAAGAAAGAGAAAGACGGAAGGAAGACCAGAAGAGCTTCATCAGTGCTGCTGCACAATCACTGCTGGCATTTCATGTACTTTAAAGCTAATTCAGTCGGATACATGACATGAGCTATACACCCATAGACGCACACTGATCCATACAAGGACGCTGATCTGCTGCATGCACATCCTCAGAGATTACTGGGAAAGTGTGTGTCAGGCCGAGCGTTAGAGAAAATCAATACAACAGATATGAAACATGTACATTGGTAGTGACACCTCCTCCTGGCAGACAGACATTGGTCGGGACAGGCTCACCTCTGCTGGCACTGAAGTTTTTGAAAGGGTTTGAGGCGCCCCGGACAGAGTGTATTTCAGATGAGCTTTCCAGTTGGTCTGCGTTGACAGCTCTGTAGGTGTGCATCGGCTCCTCGTCCGACCCCATGAGTGGCACCTCCTCCTCGTCCTGTTTCATCTCCACCATGGCAGTGCCCCCCTCTGTGGCGCTGAGGGGTGGGACATCCCAGTACATAGCCAAGATGACAAACTGGAGCAGCACCCACAAGAGGCACATGAAGATCTGAGAGTGCAAGTGCCAAGGGGAGAGAATTATAATAAATATTTAATAGTCAATACCATCAATACGTCCTTGATCCAACATTACGGTTCCTCTATTATGAGAATGAGTGGATTCCTAATTTATTCAAAGACATGTATTACCTTTGTCTGTGGCTTTAAGCCCCTTCCCCAGAGCAGGCCACTCTAATTAGTCTTAGACCCACTCGTTTGTGTTTCTTCCTTGCCACCAAAATTAATTGCTAGACTGACATTTAATGCAGTTTTTCATTGTTAGGCACCTGTCAGCACTAGCCCCTGAGTGCCTTTGTCCAAAAGTGGTTGGCTATTGCCGGACATCTTTTTGTATCTTCCCTAGAGCATCACATTGCAGCAGGAAGTGATGCTACAAACCCATCAAGCAGCATGACATATACTGTTTAAATCCTTGTTACACAAAGCTGAACATAAAAGCTAAGCTACTAAAGTGAAGGAAGGTGAATGTGGGAATATAATTACAACATTTAAGTAATTATTAAATTATAATAAATATGGTGTCAAAATATCAAATTATGTGTAAAATGGAAGTGGGCACAGCAGGCCTTTAATATATCTCAATGAAACCCCATCTGGGCTACAGGTGGTTTATTTAGTCTGACTTATGAGATGGAAACAGATCAATATGGCTTGTTATGTGGGTAAGTATAACTGCAGGTATTTTGTATTCATCTGTTTCCAAAGCAGAAACTATACAATAAACTGGAATATAGTACATCGTGTGTGAAGAATATTTCGGTATTCATGAGTCGTTCGCAGAATGGTAGATCACTGATTATGTGAAAGCTGTTACCCCAGGAGACGTATACTTGTTCACAACAAAGGGCCCCAGTTTGAAATCACACAGCCGCAGGAACAAGTTGAACGCCGGCCCTAGAGACACAGGAAGAAACGCTTTAAAGACAAAAAGGGAGTGGAAACAGAAGAAATACACCTTGGTGGTTTTATTGAACGTCTTCTGCACATCACAAAAGACTTAAAGCTGTCACTCATCTCCCAAGGCACAAAGAAGGTGAGCAGAGGTGGAGGGAAACTGACCGACAAGAAGGCCAGCTTGTCGACAGGCCATGATGGCAGCAAAGATCCCGGCTCGCTCCTCGGGCCGCGTGCTGCGAGTCAGGAAGCCGAAAATCGAAGAGCCTGCTCCTGCACCGACACCTGAAAGGGAAAACATCAAAAAACTGATATGGAAATACAACATTCACGCACGTTTGAGGTGTTATTTTACTAAGCACATGCAGGGAGGAAGAGTGGTCACCTGCGACAAGTCGACTGCCCAACAAGAGCCACTTTGAATATCCAATAAAATACATGAAGTTACCTGAGGATAGAGTGAAAACACAATAAATTCAATGTAATTTGCAAAAGTGTGTCCTTTAAGCAAGTTAAATTAGGCAGCTTGTGTTACATCACAGAGAGGCTATACATGGTGTACTTAGAGATCATTATATTTAATATTTGGTAAATAAAATTAAAACTTGTAGTGTAAACCTGAGCCTACACAGTACTTTCAGCTGTAAATGAGAAACATGAAGCAGGTCACACTCAAGTCTGTACTAAATGATCAGTCCCAAGGCCTAATTACTCTGGACACATTTGGACGTGACCAGGTGCACCTCTAAATGGATTTTTGCAAAAATCTGAAAAAGCAATGTCTCCTGGCCGCCCAAAAAACCTCCCATTGTACGTGTATATAACCAATAGATCCATTAAGTAGTGCTTTCTCTGTAGTGTCACATACAACATCTGTGCTGTCTACAATGAACCACAACCAGTAACTAAAGCTACTTTTGAGGGGAATACGGGTAGCTGTCATGACACAGAAAACTAGTCTTATGGCGTCTTAGCCCACTCACCAGCGATCTCAAACACATTGGAGAAAAGAAGGATTCTCTTTGTAGTTTTGCTGCGGTCTGACCAGAAGCCAAAGAATGGTCCCGTCAACAGTCCACTTAGACTGAAGGCAGAAAGACCCAGGCCCAGGAAGTAAGGGGGGGCCTCCAAAATCTGTAGGTACTGCCATATTGTGGGGAGAATGACAGCTAAAGGGGGAGCAGCGGGAGAACATTCAGAGATTATACACAGAGCTCAAAGTACTTTTTAGAATGTCTCAGTGATGTGAGTGCACAAGGAAAATACCAAGCTAGTCTCCTCCAGCCTGCTCTGTTATCAGGTCTGTCATTTTGAACTTACCGTACTCTATACCGCTCAGCATAAAGATCAGTCCAATGGTGAAAAAAGTTAGATTCCTTTTTCTGTGATCATCCATTGTGTTCAGAGAGCGGACAACCTTTTATATTCCCACTTCTGTCTGCGCCTGTTCAGAAATCATGTCCATTGGCATGATCACATAATGGGAGACACTGTGCGTTCAATTAAAGGCAGAGGAATTTGTCCCACTGTTCTACAAGGTCATTTAAGGACAGAAAAATGGAGATTATATGAAGTGTTCCCTAATGGTTAAGACCTAAAACAAAACCCAGTCCAGTTAAACGTAGTCGTCCACACGCTGATGCTTGAGATAAACTGTTTGAGTCCACGCTGTGACGCTCACAGTCAAGGCAATGTCTCATGTTTCCAGGTGAGGTAAAGAACACCTGGCTTTATACATATTTAATCTTGCATTCTACTGTTTCATCAGAAGCACTTGAATCTTTCACAAATCCCCAAGAAGATACTGGTTAGATGTAAAACCTTACAACTTTACAGATAACAAATACTCCCTCTCATTCTTCTTCTGAATCATACATTATAAATTACAGAAAGAATTCTTGTTGTTCTTGATCTTTAACATGGTAATATGAAAGCAAAACAATAAAGTTTGTCAATACACAGGTCCATGAAAGTATAACAATAACACTGTACTGTATTTAGTGTTCAGTGTGGCATAAATTAAGTTTGACAGAGGCGTCTATTGTACTGAATCCTTGGATCCATTTTCAAGCTGCTGTAGTGTTTATAGCCCTGGGCCTGTTATGTTAAACAGAACTGCCACCAAGTTAATGGGCCCATATGCTTTTCTAGTAAACTATGACAAATACAAGTGCTCGATTGTTTGAATAACGCACACAAAACTGGAGCAATGTGCAGTTATGTCCCTCTAAGTCAGTGGAACGAGAGGGGTTCAGAGCTGGATGGAGCTAAAGCCCTTCCTGTCAGGTAGGCTTTTCAATATAATGTAAATAAAATTTACTAGACTATACATAAAATGTTTTTAAATGTTATCATATTTTGTGGAAGATTCTAGAACATTGTGTTTATAATTTTGGCAGAAATGTCTAAATTTTCCCCAAAAATAAGAAAAAGGGCCTTTTTATTTTTACAGCCCAAGCACAATGACACACACAGTGACCAAGCCTCTCCCATGGAACCTCTAAAATGGTCCTCGTGCAGTGGTGGACGAAGTACACAAACCAAGTACTTGAGTTAAAGTACAGATACACTAGGTAAAATATTACTTCAGTAAAATCCAAAGTACTCCCTTTTAGCTTTCACTTGAGTAAAAGTACAAAAGTATTTGCCTTCAAATGTACTTAAGTATCCAAGTACTATCATTTATTATGGCTATAATGCCCTTATAATTTTTGTCAGTCTCTTGCTTAAAATAATTGAATATGCTTTTTGCATGTCATAGATGTAATTGATTTCAATAAATCTAGTGATATATTTAAAAATTATTCTTAAAGTAGATCACTACGGAGCCTCAGACGTGACATGCAGGAAAAAAATAAGCTAAATCGTGCGCACGATTTACTAATTCGTTCCCTCGAGTTTCAAAATCATGCACATAATTTATAAATCGAGGAAGCGAAATAGTAAATTGTGCGCACGTTTAGTAAATCAGTCTGTGGCACAATATTTTTTTTCTTGCATGCCATGTGCAGGGCTCTGTACATCACAGTCTTTGGAAGCTGAACTTTTGAAAAGAACGATCTAATAAGCAGCACTCCACTCCACCTTTCAATTGTTTAGCATCATAAGCTGCATAAAAAAATAGTCAAAATTTAATTTATATTCTACCAAAAGTGTTAACATCAATCGACTGTCATTTCACAAATCGAATCACTCAGTTTAAAATAAATACCACAAACGTTGGTGAAACAGCTAACTAACGTTAACTTAAACACAATGGTGCGAGATTACTCAATAAAAAATGACCACCAGAATGAAAATGGCTTACCTCAATGTGTTTGCTAAGATTAGAAGGAGAATTCCAGTATGAAGAGAATTTACAGTTCCGAGGCAGGCAAAGAAGGCAGTTAAAAATAAATGACTCTTTTTCTTTTCAACAACTTCAAAATAACACCGCAAATAAGGCCACGGATGTTGTGGCACTGGCACTTTAGATTCAGGAGTTTGTGATTGTTCCATCCTAATGAAGAGTGAAGACAATCAGCACTCTCAGAATGATATGCTGTTGCACTGACGCACTAAATAAGCGGTAACCAGAGTTACCAGACCAAATTCAAAACAGAGCGCGCGCTGTATCCTGATTGGTGGCTTGCCGCGTTTTTTTTCCATCCACTCATAAATAAAAAGGAACAACTAATTTTGCAAAATGTAATTGAGTAAAAAGTAAGATATTTGACTTTGAAATGTAGTGAAGTTAAAGTAAAAAGTATCTCCGAATGGAAATACTTAGCAAAGTACAGATACTGGAAAAAAACTACTTATGTACAGTAACGAATTACATTTACTTTGTTACTGTCCACCACTGTCCTCGTGTAAGGGCGCCGCCATATGGTGATTTTACAGCGAAATACAGCAATACAGCCGTCCACCAGAGGGCAAGCTCCAAAAGTGGAAATATAAGGAGAAACCCAATGGCGACTTTACAAGTATAAAACTCACGGGGATAATAAAGGGATAACATTGTGGTAATTATTGTGGTAATATGTGGTCATAATTATGTTGTTGCCTTGTCTTTGTTCGTTCTGTTCCAGAAACGCTATTGTTCTTTGCCTAGGACAAATGTCCCCGTTGGTGACAATAAAGTTTAATCTAATCTAAAAACAAACAAAAAAAAAATTTACTCACCCAATATTGTATTTGTGTGTAGTGATTTTTTTTATATATTTGTGGATTTTATGTTTTGTGCAACTCATAACTTAAACTACTTTAACACAGCACTGTTTTAAGCCTAGCCCATTCATGATTTTTTTTTACATACATGAAACATATAAAACTCATGTTTACAGCCTGGTACAAAAGATGGCTCCGGTCTCTAGAGCTAAGTTTTTCTTACGTGACAACTCTGGGGGGGTGAATTTTTGATTAATATGTCTGTTTATGCTATCTAAACACTATTGTTTTACTATGGAGTAAAAGCCGAAAAGCCCGAATGTAACTGCCATTTTATTGCCCATTTGCAATGACAATATTGGTAAATAGGGGACCAATGGGCGGATAACATCCATATTTATTTACAATCTATGACAGTAACCGAAGCACCTAGCATCTTCCTCATTTGGTGATTGGCAGGTGTTAAGGCCCGCCCCTTGAATTACCGACTATTGAGGCTAAATGTGTTCAGCCCAGAGACTCGGATTTGACTGAAACTTAAAGACTTACAAAGTGAACTTCCCTGTACTTCTAAGAGAGAGAGGAGAAGAAGTAACAGGAAGAGCAGGATGCTTTTATATAAATACATTAGATTTGTTCCATTTAGCATTAGCATTATTTGTTGTCTTTAGAATTAGCATAAAAGAATCATAAAATTAACATTCTTTTTGCCTCAGTCTTTTGTTGAGTGATAAAACATTGCATTATTTAGAGGACGCTATAATGAGATCACATAGATATTTTGAATATTAAGTGTTTGTGTGAAAGAGAAAGAGTTTGTTTTACATAATCCTCAGTCGTGTTGAGCACTTGTTTAATAAAGCACAGGGTTGCTATAACTAAGTGGTAAAGACCATTCATATATCTTGTTAGCTCAGTGGGTTAGATTAATAGTGTTTTTATTGCATAAACTTAGTTTTCCTTTACATTTTGTTTAAATGACAGTTTCTGATTTTCACTGTTCTTCTTTTCATGACAAACTGTGTCCTCTGTGCAGTCGAGATGCACAGGCCCACTGAGAGGTCATTAGCATCCGACCTGACTTACCTGGGCTTGTTTCTATGGCAACAGTCATGAGGGTGGAAGGTGCTTGGCTCTCACCTTTGAGCTTTGGTAAACAGCAGAGAGCTCCTGAGTAAATGAACAGTGGAGTGTTTTTCTGTCCCTTCAGAGGAGAGTGCGATGATCAGCTGTTGGCTGTGTTAGCACCGAGACCCACACAGAAGTTTGTTATAGGAGTGAGTTTTCAATTCTGGGATAGACAAGGCCATGTTTTTGAACACGGCTTCTCCCCGGAGGTCATTCAGCATCCCCATTAACATCAATCTGCAGGGCACTCGCAGGCGCCAGACACGGTAAGAGGAGAGGCTCAACAAAACTGGCAGCTTCAGTTGAAACATCTAACTTAGACACACACAAAAATGTTAGTGTACTTTTAAATATATGTTAAAATGTTAAGCCTTAATCCAAAACCTTTACATAATTAGTGGTATGTGTTTTGGTCTTTGAACAAATCAAAGCTTGGGAAACAAAAAAACAATACCAAATCAATAGACATCACAAAAAGAAAATCTAGGAGTTCATTTCAAAAACATAATAAAAGTAATTCTTCATACTTTGAAAAACAAATGGCTGTTTTGCATTTTTGTCTCCTGTCAAGTATCATGGGGCTGGAGGAAAACAAACTAAGTTTTCACCAATATGCGTGACATCGTTTCAGACAGAATCAAGAAACAAATGTGAATCTTGGCTGGATTTAATCAATCCTGTCTGGTGTCTGTAACCATTGTCAAAGTAGGAATTAAGTTCAATTTGTAAACAGATGTTTAATAGTGAAGGGAAGACAAAAGTTTATTTTAAATCCCATACTACTTCCTGTAAGATTTTGAGGGTATTTAGCCTCTTACTAGCTTAGGATGGTCGCAGTGTCTGAAACTGATGCTGAATAAAGGATGTAGAGACCGGGAGTTTGAGTAAGAGCTCTTTCTTTTTTTATTTAGGATAGCAGGCGAATAAAAATGACAAGCATAGGTTCCCCTTTTACAAGCTCAACCTTGTGTCAAGAATGCACAGGGGCGCAGTGGTCAGCAAAAAGTGTTCAACTCCGGGTTGAGCGGGTTTGAATGTTCACCACGTGCTTGGGTGGGTTTCCTCCAGGTACTCTGGTTTTCCCCACCAACATCAAAAACATGCTAGGGCCCCTCTGGTGGTGTCTCCCGATACGTAATTTCACCACGGGGATAATAAAGGGATAACATTGTGGTAATTATTGTGGTAATATGTGGTCATAATTATGTTGTTGCCTTGTCTTTGTTCTTTCTGTTCCAGAAACGCTATAGTTCTTTGCCTAGGACAAATGTCCCCGTTGGTGACAATAAAGTTTAATCTAATCTAAAAACAAACAAAAAAATTTGCTCACCCAATATTTAATTTGTGTGTAGTGATTTTTTTTATATATTTGTGGATTTTATGTTTTGTGCAACTCATAACTTAAACTACTTTAACACAGCACTGTTTTAAGCCTAGCCCATTAGTGATTTTTTTTTACCTACATGAAACATTTAACCCTGTGCACTGATCTTTTAACATTTAAAAGTCTCTGATTTAGCTCACTTGCTTTACTTTTAATCTTCACTTCACAATTTCCCTAACCCTCTATAAATATTTACATAACAGTCAGTAATAACAGTCCGGTAAATTCATTTACAGTTTTTTATTTAAAGCTAGGACAAATATTTAAACAACCTCATTGTCTCCTAAACCTACAACCCTCTCTCACTTCCACATGGTGTGACACAATGAGGGTAATTGATTGCGCCAGGCCATAGTTAGCTCATTGGCGGGCTTCCATGATAGCTCAGCCAATGACCTCAAAGAAAAGAGAAGGTGATGAAAAACAAGGAAGTGGACAGAAACAAACGCCCTATGTATTAACTAACTAAATCCATCCTTTTAGCAGCCAACACATAAAGCAACTGACAAACAAAATATAATGAGTTAGCTGGTGTTAATAACTGTTCTGCCGCTACAGGTATGTGTGGACTGCATACACCTGATCATGGAGGGGATGTCTGCAGAACCCACACACATCCATTTGAATTGTATGTTGTTCTATGTAAGTTCTATGTTGTAAACTGTGATTGTATGAAAAACACAGGGAACTGCTGAATCCAGCTGGAGCGCAGGAACTGGAGTGGAGTCGAGGGGGGAACCCTCAAAGAGCAGGACAGCGAGCCCGGCCCCTGATGTCTGCGCCCAGCATTGGGGAGGACAGAGCAATCCTTCTTGGCTTCAGCATGATGGCCTTTGCTGTGCTCATGTTCTTTGTGGTTGGCTTCATTGCGGTCAAGCCTTATATCAACAGGTAAAAGTGTAGAATAGGATAAAACATAACATGCTGATTGATTGGACCGGGACGGAGAAAAAAGTTATTTTAAATGAGCCAAAATCTATTAAGCCAGTAGATGGTGAAAGGTTAATAGAATTGTTAAAAAGCTGTTGGAAAAAGATTGGACAGCAAATGTCTTGTGAAGGTCTCTGGTTATGTTGTGTCCATCTACTTTAGTTTTTATCACTGCACTACATTCAAAATTGACCTATATTTAAAGCAAAAAAACAGTGCCTATGTACTCTTAAACCCCAAAAAATCCTCATTAGATGTACACGTTCTGCTACTCAGTGAGCTAATTAAAACAAAACCTAAATTAACTTACTGCAGGGAAAGCAAGGAAAGTGTGCAGAAGAAAAAGTGTCAGCCAGGGGTTTATTAAAAAACAACATCCCTGCTGTGCTTTCAGTAACTGGGAAGGTAGCACCAACTGCACCCTGCTTCACACTCAGATCCTGGAGGACTGGGTGAACTGCAGAGGTGTGAGCAGCGTGCCGTGTCTTAGAGTGACCGTCAACCTCACAGACTCCGGTCACGAGGCGCTGCTGCACTTTGACGAGGAGTCTGTCCTGCTCACTCCAGAGGTGAGGCCCTGGCTATAAATGTGGTGGTACAACTTATCATAAACATATGTATAAATCACAAAAGACTGATTAAAAACATCATTGAGTATTTTTCATTCCTTATACTGCTTTTTTAAATTTGTCAAGCTAAATATCTCAAGTCATATTGTCAACATTATGCTTCACGTTGCATATCGAGGTAGGGACTACTTCAAACATCACACATTTGACAAAAGCTTATTTATTGTGCATATATTGAGAGTGTGTGAGGGGTTGATTTTACTGTAATTGTCTGTTATACTGTTGCTCAAATGTATCAAATATCTTTCCTAGTGTTTCTATGTACCTACATGTCGAATGGACGCACCCAAACTTGTAGCTGAAGTCCAGGAGTTAAAGGAGAGCATAGATGCACAGCTTGGAAGTACTTTCACTTGCCTCACCGACGAAAAAAAGCACCCCAAAGATGGTATCTTGGGGAGGAAGTACACTTTTCACACCGTCTTGCTGGCACTGCTCTGGCCTTGTCTAATGTTGGGGGGCGGGGTCCTGCTGGTGGGCCTGGTCAAGCTGAACCAGTACTTGTCCCATCTCTGCTGTGAGGGGGGGCGGAACAGACACGCCACACTGTACACACTGCTGCGGAGGTCGTGTGTACTGTCTCCGTGAAGCTTCACACGAGCAGAGGTGGGCAGAGCTGTACTCAAGTGAAAAGGAATAGTTACTACATGTCCTTGAATGCACACAACACAAGAAATGTATCCTAACAAACTGTAGAGCATTCTTCCAATGAATAAGTTATGAACATAAATGTCCAAAATGAAACTTTCACAGTGCCTTACAATCTTTCCCACAAGAAGACATTAAAGCTAACTACAGTGAACAAAAATTTAAACGTAACACTTTTGTTTTTGAACTCAAAGATCTAAGACATTATCTATGTACCCAAAAGGCCTATTTAACCATATATATATATATATATATATATATATATATATATATATAAACTTAGTCAGAGTATTTCTTTAATGCAAACTGCTGAAGTAATAACTAAAGACTTAAGCATTTATACTTAGAAGCAAAGCAAATAGCCAGAATGGCGAGTCATTTACATAGGAAAATGCTTTATTCAATGGTACAATAAATGCGTAGTTCTTAACAGACATGGTAATATGTGGATGACTAAAGCAAGTAATTGAGGTTTATGATACATAAACAGATGGGTGGATAACATATTTGAAAACATGCATGGTAGCTTCTTCCTCCTTTGTGCTTTAACTTTTTTTTTTCACTTAGGGATCTCCACTTAGACCTCCGAGTGGCAACGACATCATGTCCTTGTCCTTCATTCAACATTTCACCTCTGCCTTGTCAGTTTGCATCCTCTAGATAAAACTAAACACTTATCTAAGAGCTGTGTGTGGTGATATGTGTGATTTCTCCTTTTTGGTTACCAGTTACATAGGAGTTTGTAGACATTTAAAAAATACAAAAATATATTACCTCTGTAGTTATTCAAGGAAAGCATTTGCACATCAGTATCTGTTACCTTCATTGTGACTTTGTACTTCACACAAGTAACAATTACCATTCCTAGACATAAAATTCAAGTAAACGTCATCAGGTCAAACAAAAGTAGATATTTGAGGACCTCATGCATAACGCAATATGAGAAACAAAAGCACATAAAGAAGTAGCACATAATTGTTTTGGGGGCCTAGTTTTTTCAGTTTGAATGGGTCCGGCCCACTACTCTGTATCCTGTACAGAAGCACTCTCATCACAGCAGGAAGCATTTTAAAGTCTGTGCACAGAAAAGTGGACTTAGAGAATGAAGTGTCCATGAACAGCCCTGCTGAGCGCCATTTGGTAAAGTTACATTAAATGACCACTTACAAATGTCTATCCAATGGAACACAGCATAAACTACCACCTCAACATAGAAGGATAACATTTATAGGAAAGCGGACACTTGGACGGGTTGACAAAATTCACTTGGGTTACATTTGTCTACCTTTTTTCACTGTCTGTATAACGCTGAATGAAACAGAGGGGGAAACATGAACAAACATCTAAGATGAATACAAATTCGTAAAAGGCAGGATGAAAAAGCACTTTTCACAAATATTTTTTGAAAAAGAGGCAGGTGACGCTGTTAACAGTGCATCACTGTGCATTTCTTCTTCTATGTATCTGCATCTGTACAAAGCACATTAGGGGGAATGCACAGCTGTCTCTGCATAACATTTCATTTTGCAGTACGCATTAGTATTATAACTTGCATAGTGTAACAGCACCACACAAAAGGAACACTGCACAACACTTTTTTCTGCCTTTCTCGCACACTTTTACCAGCTTAATTTGTAAAATGTTAAAACAGATGGAGGATAGAAAAGTATTTTTCTGTATCATGAAAGCACGGCGTGGTGGACGAAAGGCATTTGTGCCTAAACAGGATAATACTGATAGACAAAACACCAAATACTGCAGATATCAGTGCTTTGAGAAAACAAACTGGAATAGTAGTGACTAGTTTTCTATAAGACCGCAGAGTAGTGGGATTACACACTTAGTACTTTGGCTCAGTAGAGAATAAACAAAAAGGAATATGTGCACCGTATACAGACAGGATTACAGATATACTACTGTACAAAGTCACTTGTCAAGTGTGACATGATTTCTAGAACATCTGTATGCTACAGGTGAGTGGTACATGTTAGTTATGTGTTATTGTACGATTGCAATGTGATTTTGTTTGTTCCAGACCGGCTTCAGTAATGACTAAAACCCCTCTCCCCATCTTCATTGTTTCATAATAGGTAGTGTTGAGCCATCATGAGGAGATACCAGTTCACAGCTTCATCATGGTTTTTCTTTCTTAATGCTGATGCTTGTACAAATACAAAAGAAAAATATTGTTTTAGAGTATTTCAGTTCATAGCATGTTGGCGAATTGTGTGGAAGATCCAATCCATTTTTGTAGTCCAGCCACCATGGTGAGCATCATTCATCTGCTTCATGAAGTAGTCCAAGGCTTCCTGCTCTGATTTGTCCAGGGCCAGAGTTTTTCGAATGTAAGCAATGTCGTCGAATGATTGAAGCTCAGGCATTCCTGAACCGAGCATCATGGAGAAGAGGTTAATGAAGAGGTTGGCATGCTGCCGGATTGCAAGATATGCCTTGTAGCACATCTCCTGGAACCTGCAAAAAAAAGAGAAAGAGAAGTCAAGCATATCTTCCATTTGCTACATTTATGACATGACTTATTAATCATTCCATCTCATATCTGTTTCTGGTTATCTAAAGTAAACATATTTTAAATCCCGCCGCCACCTTTCAAACTCTCTTGTTTTGGTGCATTCCTGAGTTCCTTTGCTGATGACAATAAGGAAGTCCTGTGTCAGGACAAATGGCACCCGTTCCCTCTTATACCCAAACTTCTTCTTTTTGTGATCAAGGAAATGACCAAAATCGATGTGAAACAGCTTCAAGAAATAAAAAAACAAAAAACAATGACAGTTAATGGAAAAAAAATAAAACACACATACGTAAACATATCATGAGATCTGACGTTTATACCTGGCCATCATCTTTGACCATGATGTTGCTGTTGTGTCTGTCCCCAATGCCCAGAATAAATGTGGCTACACAGTATCCTGCACATGACCGTGTGAAGAGATCAATAGCCTGGTCATACCTTTAAAAAAGAATTTTAAAAAGATCAACCAAATACTTAAACAAGTTAAACAAGGTCTGTGATGACTATGATTAATAGCACAACTTATACTTTATACTACGAACAAAAACATATGGAGAACTGCCATAGCTGTCTGTGTAAAAAGGAGTACACTTTTTTTATTAGTTTTGCAACAGAATTCGAGTTTACATTACTGCAATAAATCACCAGATTCTGGGTGAATAAAATGCTTTATGAATCCGCTTACTCACATCTCTCCCTTGTTTTTATCCTTGAGCCACTGGTGTAGTGTGTGACTGTTGAACTGCAGCGCCCCTTTGAGGCCCCCTTTACACTGGATTTGCATGATGGTGTGGGAGTTACGCACCACCTCAATCAAACCAACACAGTCCCCAATAGACAAACAACCATATGGCAGCATCCTAAGAGACAAAAAGCAGTCAGTAAAATTGTGGTAAATCCATAAAGAATACTTATAGTATGGTCCTGAACATAATGGCTTCCTTCATTAAGCATGTTTGAACTGCATAATTCAACGTCAGCAACAATGCACAGGTTAGAGATGACCTGAGGTGATGCTGGAGATGCTGCTCGTCTACATTCAGGTACGTTGTTGAGAACAAGATATTGAGTGCCTATTAATGTGTACTGCTTCCTCTCCGTCTCGGTGAAGCGAGGATCCTACCTGAGATCAAGGCCTTGGTTCTGCCAGATGTTCTCCATTATCCTAATGATCTGCAGTGTCAGCATGTCCTGCCGGAGATCTGTGGGGCAAACAGAGATGACGAGGTGGATGACAGTGGAGTGAGTATTTGCTTCTTAGCTAATCTTTGAGCAGCTCACTAACAAATTATAAAGCAGAGCTGTCAAGCAGTTTGGTCAAAGTTGATACGGTAAGATGCACACGCATCGTGGTTTAACCAACACCACTGCTTCTAAAAATCATGTACAAGGAGCATAGACGAGGCTGTACTTGTGTACCATAATATGCTTTCCAGGCTCATAGCGAGTCATGCCGCATGCTTACAGCATTGCTAAGTCACTCACTGTTTGTATGCACTGATATAAACACAATATGATGCATGCATTGAGAAAGATATCAAAGAAAAATTCAAGATGCAAACTTACCATCACCATTTTTGAATATGATTTCGTTGTTCTGAAAAAGCAGCTCAGACATCATGTCTGGGTTTTCCCAGTTAAGCCAAAGAGGTCTCTTTGCTGATGACATCATCCTGCATTCTTCCAGGCTGAAAAGCATTTTTTTTATGATACAAATGTACAGAAAGCAACACAGTGTGTTCATTGTATGTGGCTTGAATTTCCATTATTAATTTGTTCACAGGATTACATTTTCAGAGATTATATCCATGGTTGTGACACTAAATACGTATTGTACCATCTATAAAAACACAATATAACATTATATAAAGCTGTCCATGTTTGGGACATACCGAAGGTTACCCAGCTGATGTGCGGGATTCAAAGGGGAGGTAAAGTTTTGTAGTGCATCCATGTAGTCAGGTCTTCTCATCTGCTCCACCAGAAACTTCATTTGTACCTTTATGGAGAAAGCAAAAGCATCACTTGTTTTTCTTTGGTATAATGCTACTGAAAGATTTGGTTTGCCTGTGAAATATAAATATAATATATAATATAGCCCCCTGCTGCTTCCAGCACATAAATGATCTATTCAATTTGAGGCAGTGCTGCTTTAAAAAGGCTTTAGAAAATAAAATGCTCCCTCTGGTGGTGACTAGACTACTACAGCTAAAACATAACGTGTGTTTACTAGTGTAACTATATATTTATGTTTTCTACTTATTTATACATTTTATTTTATGAAATGTTACCTTACCTTATATTCCTTCTATAAAAATCTACATAATCCCAAACAAATTTTTGATTTCTGACATAGTCAAATTATATGACTTAATAGTCAAAGTACTTTATCTCTCGTCCATTTAACCTGTTATTGCTATTTTTACGTTTATGTTAAAATCATAGCTGCCCTGTGGCCAAGACTCTGCAAAACAGTGAACAATGTACCTTCTGCGCCTCATCTTTTTTTTCCTGTTTGAGGAGGTCTGTCAGATTGATGAGCTTCTCCATCGCCTCGACTTGTCGACTGAGATGCTTCAGGTACATGCCACAAGCTCGACAGTAGGACTCCAGCAGCAGGCCAAACCGCTGGCTGACTGTCTTGTTGTGCATTTCTGACCTGTACATACAAATTAGTCTATTGCATTTATTTCATAAAATGTAGCTTTGTATTTGACACCCAGCATTTAAGACTATATTTAAAATTTTGATTCATGCAATTAATTTTTACAGACATATTTTTAAAGAACTTACTTTAGATGCCAAAAGAAGAAATGTCCTATCCTCTGATTGGTTAATGCCTTTTTGAGTAGAAAGCGTGCAAGTGGGTTATCGAGGTACTGCTCATACTTTAGAACCTGGACAAATAAAATAGTTGAGTAAATAAACAATTTTTTTTATTGTTAGCTTCAGATTTTGTAGTGATTTTGTAATTTAGTTGGCATTATAACTTGAGGCATAAGTTATAAAGTTATAATGATTGCATATTGCTGCTGGCAAGTGTAATCATCTTATGGCTATTTTTCAGGAATAACAAATAATCTTTTTTATTTAAGATAGAAATGTAATTTTTGACATAGTTAGGTAGATCCAGTCTTGTAGTCGAGTCACCAGTTTGAGTCCAAGTCACTTTCAAGTCCTCAATGTTCAAATCCGAGTCCAAGTCCAAGTTACCAAAGACTAGTCCGAGTCAAGAATTGTCCATAAGTGCAAGTCCAAGTCATCCAAAAAAATTCAAGTCAAGTCATCTTTAGTTGCACTGCAGGTCTGAGTCACTAAAAAAGGTCCAACCGAATACATTTATGAAAAAAATAATTGACAGATGTCAATTCAGAATAAACTGTCAAAAGTATGAGATGTACTTTAAGGACAGACAAATTGATAGACAACACACCTGAACCAACTGAATGAGGTACTGCGAGAGCTTGTCATCAGTTAGATATTTCTCAAGGCACATGACGGCAAAATCTCTGATCATTGGATCGGGGAAGTTGCAATCTAACAACTCCATGGCTTGTTCTGGCTTAATAGCAGGCCAGTCTTTCAAAAGGCAATACATCTAAAAAGGTGACATAAAAAATAATAAAGCTGTTTATTCTGTACTTGAAAACCAAAACACCTGTTATCTATAATAAAATCAGTAATAACTTGGATTTCAGGTTATAACTGTTCAATGATCTCCTTTAAAACAAATGCGTCAACCATGGAAACCTGAGCTCACCTGTGCAACCTCATCTCTAGAGTTCCATTTCACAGCCAGGAGGATTTTAGGAAGGATATCCGGTATATTAACAGAGTAATGTCTACAAACAAAGAACCAAACATGAGTGTTTGGTCTATTCACAGTAATATAGAAGCAGGTCGAACCTGGTCTTAGAATACATGATCTTTGATAACAGGGTATAAACAATGCAGTCAATTAAGCCTTGAATCCTTCACATAGTGCTGTAAATGTGTCCATGCGTTACCTGTGCCTCCACAGGAAGTCTTTCTCCTGCTCAGTGATTTCAGAAAGAGGGTCTCTGTTACACAAATGTCGTAGTTGCTCACTATCGCTGGCTGTGAGGGGGTTGTCCCGTGCTATTCTATTACTCTGGAACACACACATTGTTAAATAAATCTTGCAACTTTTGCACAGATGTGTCTGTGACACACATCAATAGAGACAACTTACCAAACCAGTGTGGCAATAATTGAAGCCAAGTTCATTGGATATATTCCAGTTTGCATGCTCTTCAATAATGGTCATATCAGGAAACTTGACTGGACAACTAAAATGATCAAACTCAAGTTCCAAACAAGGTGTTTCCTAAATATACAAAGAGTAAAGGGAGGGAGTATAAGCAAAGGTGTTAGATGTAATCAATAAAATTTGCCTACACGACGTACAGTGTGAGTAATTAGATGGGATAAGAAGCTTAGTTATTTAAATTGAGATGGCTTAAATCCTGATCTGAAAGTCTGCAGCCTGTTAGTAGCACTATTAAAAATTGGGTCATGGGGCTTGACGATGGGATGCAGATGTTTCAAGATAGCTATATTCATGGTGTCATTTTTCCAACCTACCAATTTTTTTTTACTGACCTTGTTTGGGTTTGATCCTGTGACACCAATAGGGTTAAGAAGGTCTTCAAGCCCGTGGGGGACAGGCCACAAGTTGAGAGCCATCTTTCCTGCTACTAGTGTGTGCGTGTAGTCAAACAGGTTAATGTTGCCCCAGGCTAGGGGGCAATGTTCCTGAGGGCAAAATATGAAAAAAAATAGAAGGTCAACACCTAGAGGCTAGAAAACAAGTAGCTGGAATACACTCTGCAAAACAAGTTATCTTTTTTAAATTCCTGCCTAAATGACGCAAAACCTTTAAATTCTTTCCCAGATACCTTATACTCGCAGTCCCATCCAAGCCCACTTAACATCAACAACAATAATGATAAGCGGGCTTAACAAAAATTACCAAAGGTTTTTGTTTTTAAACAGCTAACCTCCTTAGCTCCCTTCCTTCCTTTGACAGAGCAGATTGAGAGACAGAGACGAGCGGCACGAGGGATGTCTGGAATGTACATGTCGTAGGTCAACCACTCATTCCACCTGTAGTGAGCCAGGACGATGGTTATTATTTACAATGACCACAATCAAGCTAAATTAACAAACAACTGTAAGACATAATGCTGTCATTTGTACCTTGGATTTGAACAGGGCACGCGCTGGGTGTTGACATTGTCACACAGCTGCTCTCCACCATGGTAAATCCCAGTCCGAACATAGATCTAGAGCCACAAAAAAAAAGCATTAATATAAGTTATAGAGATTTATCTTTTCATTTAACATATGTTTTGTGTTACATATATGTAATGTGTATATATATATATATATACACATAATGTTTAGCACTGGGACACACTGAAGATACAGTATATAGCAGGTGGTATTCAGTTGTTTACCTTATCGATATCTCTGATGTTGACATTGACATAAGTGGCACACAGTATTCTGATCCGCAGTGTTCCATTGATTGCCCATAGAGACTTTGTGGCCGTTTCCCCGTTCATGTAGGGCGTAGCTGTAGATATCCGCCTTGCATACGACGGCATAGTAAAGTTGTCCATAGGCAACTGAGAATAAAGGCTGTCTTTTGACATCAACATCAAGTTGGGCATCCGTCCTAGCATGATACAACTGCGCACATACTGTTTAGGACAAACAAAGTGACATTTTAAAGCTTCAAATTACGTTCAATAAAATTAAATTGTATACATCAATTTGTACTATTTCTATTTAATGAACATCAACATTAAAAGACTTCCAGTCATGAATAAGCAATTGTCTACTCCCTAATCAGCACATTATTCAGACAATACATCATGTATATATAAAAAATGCCTCTCAATGTCATAAATGTCAAGCTTGGTTTGAGAGGATAAAAATTTTATGCGAGTACAATAGCATCAGCTGCAGCCAGGCCCAATTGAATTAGATTACCTTGTACTGACTCAGAGGGTATTTCTCCAGTAAGTATTCATCACAGCCACACACTTTGAGGATGTACTTTCCCTGATACTCCTGCACACACATCTTCAACTGCTCTGGGGAGAGCAACATGCTGCGTGTCTTTTTCCGTATAGCTTCGGCAATGACCTGCTCTGGTACATAGTCGTGATTGATTTTTAAAGTGTATTTCTGTTTGTCATTGCTGGGTGACACAATAACCCATATTACCACAATAATTTGACCTAAAAATTAGAAGAAAAGATGGTCACAAGCTAGAAAAAAATTCAGCTTATTTAACCATAAATGATAATACCTTTATCTAGCTTGTTATAGATGTGCCTTGGAAGTTCAGTTGAGGATTCAACATTTGGAGGATAGACGTACAAAGCTCGACTGTGGGGTCCATTACTGTCCCTGAGGTCAACAGCCTCTTTACAAACATTCAAGATGTTTCGTCTGAAGTCCTGAACCTCAGGGTCTTTCACCAAATCAAACTCACATATAGGCATACCAATTGCAAAACCTACAAGAAAAACAACAATTTAATATAAAACATTCCCTTTAAGGCTGAACTGTGCATGTCTGTTGCAGTAAACATATATGCTTTAATAAAATACCTATTAAACTTTGTTTTCCATTTTGTTTGTGTACATTACTGTACAATCAGAAACTTACCAATCTCTCGACTTAAGATTTTTTCCTCTCTGTTGCCAACAGGTTCGATGACTTTGAGGAAGGCCTGAAAGAGCCTGAGATCACATAACCTCCGAGTCTCATCATAAAACTCTTCCCGTTCTGCCTCCTGAGTGACACTGACAAAGATGTAGGAACTTTCCTCTTGCAGCATATGGTAGAGTGGGTGCTTCCTGGCTTCCTTGAAAAGCTCGTGCTTGACTGTGATCAATGTAGCTTCCCGGAGGCACTCCAATGTGAGGATCATGCCATTTGGTAAAAGGCAGTCCACAAGGATGCTGGGGGGCATTAAGTGCATGCCCCATAGTTCTCCTGAGGAGGGCCTGGGAGGCATGGTTCTGCCTTTAGTCCGCTTTTTTCAGAGCCCAATGATTAGTAAACAAGATTTTGAATCAACTGAAAAACAAAGAGAGGCCATTGTGAAATCCTAATGCATTGTGCTATTTGTTTAGTTGCAGAGGAAGCACTGTTGAGATGTAATTTTAATTCAATTTTAAACAAAACAAAATAAATATGTTTACATAAGCATCTTATTACTTAGTTTGCATCTAAATGCAATGTGTGAGTCTTTTTGAGGTCATTGGGTGAAGGTGCTAACTTAAAGCTTCCCAAGCTGTCCAGTGTAAACAAACAGGATCATCTCTTCAACTTGATATTAACATAAATGTATGTGGACTGCCAAATTAATTAATCGAATATACTTTAACTACAACTAATAATAAATAAACTTGCTAATGGACATTTCCGAGATGTTGTTTATTATGTAGGAAAAACACTGTCACGGTTTGACAGTCGTCGCGTAGCTCGTTACTGGGCAAAGTGAGCTAGGTTGTTTCTTAGCTATCCATGTTTACTAAAATTATCACTGTCATTTGTAATATTAAAATCTGATCTTATTAATATCGTCATGCTTTTTAATACCACAAATACTTCTGTCAAAAAACTTGGAGTTATGCAAACTCGGTTGGTACTACACACTACATTGAAAAAACGAAAACAATTGTAAGCTACCTTGGTCAGATAGCAACCGCCACCGGTTAGCTTGGAGCTAGTCAGCCCCCACCATATCTAGGTTATAGTCCTTAGCCGCGGCTAATGGTAGCTTTGTGAGTCCCATTCGTGCTCTGCACAGCTCCAGCGGTGCGGGGCTGGTCCCGAACTTAATCCATCCAAGACAGCAAGCTGGGGCCAGAGCAGAACCGGCTTACTGTCAAAATGTGCTACCAGCTCTTAATAATATTGTCGAAAGTCCGTGGGAGGATGAGTCTGTAATACTTCATGATGTTCTGTACTTCTGTAGCCTGGTAGCTCCGCTTGGTTAGCCTGCTCCACTTGATGGCTGCTGCTAGCTGATCCTCATGTCGGACCGCCCACCCCCTGTCCCACAGAGAGAGATCCAGTGCGGCCAGTTCATCTTGGGATAGGGGAATACACAGGAAATGCTTTGATATTTACTAAAACAGAGCCTTCATAGAAATGTACCTAAATAGCATATGAAATGAACTTCTGTAGTTGTGTATATTTTACAATATGTACAAAATATCCTATAGTTGATATTTTTGAGGAATGTTTAAAATTATTTTGTCTATTTAGCCTCTTTACAAATTTAGTTTCAGTTATTTATTTGCTGCTTGAATAAAAATAATAATACAATAGTAATGAATATTTAAAGATATAAAAGGTAAAAAGTGCATTCTCCTACTCATCGCGTCAGGTATTTATGCAGCCACTAAACTTGAGCTGTTCTGATTGTGATTGCTTTTTAGTCAAAGTGTACAAATCTCACAACAAGAAAGTCTTCGTTTGTATCCCATCCAGGTCAGTGCCTTTCTGTGTGGGGTTTGCATGTTCTCCCTGTGTCTACATATGCACACACACACACGGGGTCAGGTTGTCTTTGTAAATGAGAATTGGTTTTCAATTGACTTACATGGTTAAATAAATAAAGAATTAGTGCTATTTTTTGAACAGTTTACATACTGACAGCTTGGTCAAACATCACACTCACCATTCAATTTTAAAACACTACATTTCAGAAAAAGAGCTGCATTTTATTTGGTCGTTATAAAACTGCCATGTAGTATTTGATTGGAACAGTGCAGCTTTTTCATCGACACAACCACAAAACCCCAAGGACACAACACATATTTAAGATTTATATAGACATTCTTGTAAACAAGTATCCACATGAAAACATATTAAAGCTTTGCACTGTGGCAACAGTGTTTTCTAGTCTTTTTAATGTAAGTGTTTCAACTTGGAACATTCAGTCCACTTCATAAATGTTGTGAGAGTCAGCTGTTCCACATATCTCTTCTGAAGAGGAAAGTTTCCAAGAGGTCGCAGCAAGGTCATTTAGTTCAAATAATCTATTGCCAAAGCCATGTGCTCAGCGTTTCCAGCTTCCACGTATCTCACCTCTTGATCTTGCCAATCTCTTCACACAGTCTGGAGAGGTATTGCGTAAGTTTTACCATCACAATGATAAGTGTCCCTCCTGTGAGCATGCAAGAGGGCCAGAGCAGCGAGTGAAAGATGACATTGTGGTCATACAGACGGGTCAGAAGGACAGTCTCCTGCTGCTCATTTGGGTCATAGTAACAAGAGACCTGCTGGTTGACCTTCAGACGCTCTGAAATGTTCATAATCATGGTGTGCATAGTAACACTGTCCTTCTGGCACCTGGGCACATAGAAGCACTGCAGAGGAGAACACTGGGGTTATCCACACATTTTATACTGTTGTTTAACTATTATATGATGTGCTTTGTGTCACACATTTAACTAAATGCTCTTTTAATGTCTTTACCTTCATATTTACTGAACTCAACACTGAAACTGTGAGTCCTGTTATGTCTTTCTGTGTTCTACTCTTTCAGGTTTTATTGATATAACATGACCAGCTTGCTCTGAAACCTGATTTTAGCCTCATTTTGAGTGTTCACATTGAGGTCACATTTAATCAAATTTACGGTCATGTTTAAAAGTGGCCCAAATTAGATAAAAAAAGATCTGATAACATTAAAAATCATTCTTCTGACCAGGACATACTCTGTAAACACATTGTGAACGAGAACATGTGAACAAGATGTGTTTAACCAAGTTACAGCATTGTTAATATTTGAAGCAGTTCAGTAAGTCCCTGTATGTCCCCTTGGGCAGTGCACTCACCTCAGAGCTGGCGTCCTGGGTCTCCTCATTGTGAGATAAACGACTGATGCGGCCTGTGCTGTTGATGCTCACATACACCTGCAGACAGGGGTATTTGGAGACCCTCCAGCAGTCGGACCCACAGTTGTAGGAACAGTTCATGTCTGCTGTGACCGTGGAGTTGAGAACGAGACATACACCCTCCTCTGTCCACACACTGTTTTGACATAAAATCCCAGTTTAAACCAAAATACATGCACGTTTTAGTAATACATTGTGGCACTTTAAATGACTGAATGGACTTTTCTCACAGCAGGACTGTACCTGTCTGCGTAAGAGCGTAACATAGTGATACCCAGAACAAAATACATCATGACTGAGGAAAGAATCATCCCCAAACCCAGAAGAATTGCTCGATCTTCACCAGGCTTTAAAGCTGTCTCAGTGTTCTTCTTGTCCAATAAATCCACATCACGGAACTTTTGATATATTGACCTGTTAATCAAAGAACAACAGAAAGGGAAAGCCTAAAAATGACAAACATGAAGTCCTTGTCTTTTGGTCCGCTACCTTCTTTCATTTCCTCTGCTGCCTCCTCTTGTGGTTTTTGCCCCTGCCACAAAGAACATTCTTGATGATCCACGTCCTCCTTCTGTTTCTGATGCAGAACGAAAAGACCTACAAGATTTATTAAGCATGTGAAAAACATAATAAATACACAAGAAAAGAGCAGTAATTATACTTTACCTTTGGTGCATATTTGCAACCTGACACTTTTAAAAAGTAGTACATAGGATAATAATAGGATAATAATCCTAGCAATGTGCACTATGTTGTGTTGGGAACAGAAATACTGCAGACTCTGCGCTCACCACCACCAAATAAACATGTCATTTTGAACACAAAGAGCTGCTACAAAGAGTAATCAACAAGAATGATAGTCAAAAATAAAAGGTGTTAATGCTGATGAGGCATACTTGCTGTCTGGCTCTGTAACAGGTTTGCTGTCAACACAAAGTCATTCTCCTGTCACCTTCCCTCTGTTTTTTGGCTCCTAGTTTGTACAAGAAAAACATCATGATCAATGCAGCACATGCAGCTTCAGTCAGACAAAGAAACGTGACCTCGCTTTGGATTGTGAATGAGGTGCATGTGCCAAGACTTCATGAGTTATTATTATCTTGGTCAAGTAAAGTTAGCATTAAAGAGGAAATCGGGGTCTCATTATAACGTGTAATAGTAGTTCATTACATTGACAACTATGGATGTTTTCACTATGTATTTTTCACTCATTCAGCCTCTAGCTTTTTGAAAACTTATGCAATAGTAATATGTTTCTGGTCATTTGTTACTTTGATGCAAAACGTGTCTGACGAATAAGTGTTTTATATCCAGACATTTTGTTCTATTTGGTCTAAGATTAGGCAAAACAAGCTGTTGTCACTGTTATGGGAGATAGCAGCCTCATCCATGTCCTGGGATCAGATTCTTGTTTTTTTAATTTGCCAGAAAGTTCTTTGGAAATGAGTAATTTCCTACATTTCCAGCTGCTTCAAAGAAACATTGCTGCGAGCTACTCCTACAGTGACACACCACACTGGAGGAAACGGTCAATTCTGTATTTTACATTTTTGTGTGAAACGTTTTACGCTGTTTTGCATGCATACCACAGCAAACCACACTTAGATCCTTTTTTATCCCATCTCTTTTTTTACTTCCCAACTTTTTTCCTCGCCAAATTTCCTGCGTGCCTACAGTTGCCATGCATACCTTTATTGATTTTAAGCTAAACATGGACACAAAGAGAATAGACTGTCTTACACAGTTTAGCAAAGTCTTTGAATGCAGTTAAAGTGCTTGTGTAGCACAGAGGTTTGGCTCACACTGCTGGGTGTCTTCCTGCCTAATAACTTATGAGGAATGACCAGTGACTCTTTAACTAATGATATATTGAGCACGAGTCTTTCAGCCTAACTTTCACGTGACGGACATAAAGCAACAAAAAATAACAACAAAGAGAGACATTCCATATTGATATAGACATTATAATCGAAACCATGTTATGTCTGAAACAAAACTGGCACATAAAGTCTGTGTATGAATCACTGATGCAGCAGCGATTGTCAGTGATCATGTCTCAATTAATACATGCTGGAGCTTGTATATGATCATATGACTTCACTGTAAAAGGTGTGCCTACAATTCTTGTAGCTGCTTTTTTCCTCATCTGGTTAGGCTCAAAAACATGAATAAATTATAAATTTAAATGACATGTAGCAAACCACATAATGTCAAACTGTCTTTGTTTCTGGGACAGATTTTTATGTTACAAAGTTTGCTTTTATTAGGTGTTTATTCTTTACTTTTGTGCTCTGCAGCACAGTGACATTCAAAGTCCAGCCTGCTATCAACGCGCTCTTTGATGAAAAATGTCTCAGGATGTATTTTTGCCTTGTCCTTCCAGTGATTATTGCTTTCCAGTCAGGCGCTTTAAGTTGCCTTAAGCATCGTTGCACGGCACACCATAATGTACATCAGAGTCAGGAAAAATACATACCTGAGCTGCTCAAACAGATGTATAAAAACAGGAAATGCTGTTATATTTTGCAGATATTATTCACTTAAAAGTACACACAACACTTGCGGTTCACAGAAGCAAGAATGATTGATTAGGTTACATTATGTTACTTGGTATCCATTTTCAAAGATAACATTTATAGCAGCTGAATCCAACCTTTATAAATCATTTGAATGGTTTTGTCATGTGTAAGGCATTTCAAAGCCTCCATTCCCAATTTGTACTTGTGTTGTGTCCTTTAGTTTTCAACTTGTAGTATGTGCCCTGTGGCCCTGTGATACTCTCTAATGTCTGCCACAACCTCATTCCTTCCACATCCAAATTGTGATAAGCCCTAGGAGCTTTTAAGTGTGTCTAATGTGTACTCTGTTGAAATAGCAGGACTTTGAAAGTCCACTCTGTGAGGTCCTACCTCTTGTCCCTGGGGTTGTTATGATAATCCTGTCTTTGGGCTACAGTTGTCAGCAGAGGCTCTCCAATATGCTCTGGGCTCCAAGGGATAGCAGCGGGCTCCCTCTTATTTAAACTCTTGCCCCAAGTGTGCAGGATGCCTGTCATACCTGTGGAAGTAATACGAGTTCCCTGCACAATGTCGTCATGCTTAAAATGAGATGGCCTGGCACAATGAATCTCAGCTGTACTTCCAAAAACAGCAGCTGGCTTAAACTGGCTCTGGTGTGGCCATGTTGCTATGTTTGTAAGGACACAGTTCCACATACACAAGTAATAGTATGTCAAACACCTCTGCTTTTCCACATGACAAATGGTCCACAGGCAGCTTGAACACTGTCATGTTACTTTGTCCAGAGCCTTTGGCCACAAGGTGTCTCTGTAGTAACAGAAATTTACCAGCTTTGACCCTTTTTGGTTTACCTATTAATGCCATATGTTCTGCATGAGTGCTATTTTATTATACAAGCATAGAATTATAAAGTAATATGCTCAAAGTTATTGTATAAACATAACTTAGCTTTGTATACTGTGCTGGGTTTAAACTGACTAGTTTTTTGTGCACTTATGCTTTTTGTACCTTGTGTTGTTAAAATTGCTTTCATTGTTTTCCTCACTTGTAAGTCGCTTTGGATAAAAGCGTCTGCTAAATGACTAAATGTAAATTACACTGCTACTTTTTCTTAAAGAGTAATATGTCATATCCACACCCTGGCCACAAGACCAGTCATGGCCTAATATCAGTTTTTATGTGGCCAGGAACTTGAAATGTACTGTGGGTCAAGCACTGTGGAAGTGAATCAGTAAATCCCACTGATGCATAACAAGATTACTGCAAATAAAAAAAAGTTGCTTGGTATTTGGTCATGTCCAATCATGGCTCTGTTACATTTTACTTGTCCCACAGCTAATGTCTGTAAATTAATGTTTTACCTTAACTGCAATCAGAATTTATTGCTATGATGTGAGTCAGTTTTAAAACTAGTGGCAGCCCCCATTTTGTGGTGCACTGGTGGACCAATACCTTTTCCTTTCATTTCTGTACATAAGAAGACATTTTCCCTGAATAACAGCATAGCTCTTTTCTGCTCAGATCCCTTTCCCTTTAATTATAGTCTGGCTTTAAATTTAGCCTTGAAAACATAGCTTTCCTCTCACATGCATTAAGAAGCAGGGGATGAATTTGGAATAAACAAAAAAGGGTGAGCGCCACATCAAGACATAAAAAACATGGAAGAAGAATGCAAATGCAATTCTGATCCTATTTTTTTAAGGTCTAAAAATAGCTTGTGCTGAGCAGGCAGAGAAGCAAAGCTGCAGTGCTTTCCATGGCTGTCTTTTCCTAACCTATCTTGCAATATGATAACACTCCTTATGCCTCAGTCTTTTGTGTAAATTGTGTACCAGTTTTAATTAACTGCTGTTAATGCATAAAAACAGTAATAACTTTGTTTTAAAGGCATAACACAAAGTTACACTGCCCATTTTCCTTTTTGGTCAGAAACACTCATCAGTAGGCAATACTGCTGTTGCCAAGCCAGTTAAAGCTTTCTAGGCTTGAGCAGCTGTATCCATGCAATTACACAATGCCAACAGATCCAGCATACCCTTAGCAACATTTTTCTGAAGATGATTTCTCTGCCCACACAGATATCCTTTCTCAAAAAGTGCAATAGTATACCTAAGGATAATAAGGAATGAGAAATACTGTATATAGATAACATGGTGCAGGCCTAGCCTATATGAAGGCCGTAAATGTCTGCATCCACAAAATTAAATTGAATGCTTAATAGTAAAGACTGATGTAGGCACTTTTGGATAAAATAGACTTTAACAGTGGGAGGTATTGAATGAGCACAAGAATTCTTTTGGCCTGTGGAGGTCCTTTGGAATTAGACCTAACTGTTGCCAAACCATGTGATTTGGTACTCAACGCTAATCTGTGCGACACTTTATTGCATTTGGCTGCAGGTAGGCTACATTTACATTTTCATTTAACCATTTACCTGACGCTTTTATCCAAAGCGACTCACATTAAGCTTCTAATTACCAGTGTCACAGCTGGAACACCACTGGAGGCAAGGTGGGTTAAGTGTCTTGCTCAAGGAAACAAAGACAGTATGAACTGGAGAGCGGGAATCGAACCCCCTACCTTCCGGTTAAAGGACGACCGCTCTACCTCTCTAGCCACTGCGCCCCTGCTACAAAATGCATTTGACTGTGCACTGTACTATGTATAACTGTACATGCAACAAATAAAGCTTAGTATCTAATAATAATAATGGTGTCATGATAATTTTAAATTAATCAAACCAAAATTGCTTATATAGGATAATAGAAAATTATTATTTTAAGGACAGGAGAGACTGCCATTATATAAATCTTTTGATGTACACAGTGAATATTTAGTATAGTATAATTATACATGTGGAATAGGCTGTGTTGAATTAATGATGTGCATAAAGCAGATTGAAATGATGATGTAAGGCTGTTGTTGACTTTCCTAGTCTGAATGACTGAGCAGAGCGGAGGGGGAGGGTGCCATTAATCCACAGCGAGTAACGACCCACCAGGCCAAAATGAGCTGTGTGGGGGATGGGTAAAGGACGCTGTTTGTTATGACTGCTGCTGGTAAGGGTGGCGCTCGTCTCAACCAACTTTCAGAGGTGTCGGTGTCATTTCTGTCTCATTGGTCTAATTCATCATGGTGCAACGTGGTCTTAAATCATCCAGACTTACCAGCGACTAATATTTGATTAACGCCGAAGATTATTGTACTTTCCTAAATACCTATTTTGGAGTAACGGTCTGTTACGCACATTTAAAAGGTAACGCCGCTATTAAACATTATTACGAATATTGTTATACCAATTTAAAAGATTACCTACTATGTACCATTTTAAACTTCTAGGTAATCTAGGTAAAATGGTACATTTTAACCCTACCAAATATTTTACTTTCGTAAGATACTAGGCAGAATCTTAGCAATAACAGTAGTTTAAACCAGCTCATTTCCTCATGCCAGGTCACCTTGCTGTTGCGAGTGTCTCTGAAGCCGCTGCTGGCTCTTACCGCCTGCATTTAGCATTCATTTTATAACCTTGCGATACTATAATTACAAAAACGACACGGTTACCATTTAAAATATGCTATGGTATAAACGCCATATAAAAAGTAACGGAAGATATCATCCTTAAAAACCATTGAGCAAAATAGGTATGTAGCAAACATGTAGCAGCACTGTCATTAGCTTAGCATGCTAATGTTAGCTGCTAACATTAGCGGGTTTCATTTGATATCATTCGGTGGTATTAAGATTCGTGCTGGACAAAAATATAGAAGCTAGTCCAAAGAGACAACCTTACTGATAAGTCACTTATTGTGTTTGTGTTTTTGAAAGTTTAATTTCAGCAGGATAATTTAAATCCTTACAGGACCATGCCTCTGTGGCATGTGTGGTGAAGGCTACGGCCAGAGGAGAGCAGCGAGTGGACTAGTGCTACTAAGCTAGCACACACTAATGGCAACTTGACATATTTTAAAACGGTTGTAAACTGCAGACTTCAAGTAACGGTGTCAATGAACACGGATTGATTTAATTTATTATTTATTTTTGTTGTTGGTTTTCCCTCTTAGCCAAGATTAAGCGTGATCATATTTTAATTTGCCTGTGTCCCTTGATGACAAGTGACGTGTGGGCAATTGTCATGCCGCCTTTAAACTTAACAGAAATGACCCCTGTTAGCGTTTACATCGGCTATCAGTAGTTTCAATGCTTTATCCTCATTGCCTACATCTTAAAGTACTTTCGGGCAAGTTATATGCTGTATAACCTCTTTTACTATCTTGTACAGTGTTGTATATTCATTCAATCCTGTTGGGGAGGGGGGGTTAGGAGTTGTTTCTAGTTTGCTAATTCCCAACTTTTAGCATTGTGACGCCAAATCTCTTTGTTTATTTGTACAATACCAGTCTGGCCGGAATTAAATCCTTAAAGGAAAACTATTATTTTAATAAATTATAAGATCACTCAAAATAAGTCAATTTATCATGTTTAATTTTCTAGATCACAGCCATGTTTTGTATTTCATTAATAGAATGCAGAAGAGGGCACTTGAAGTTGTACTCCACTGTGCATACCTAAAGTTTCTATTGACCACTTTTGCTTTCCTGACCTAGTTTTTTTTATTGCAAGTGGAAACACCCTTAATGTTCATAACTCTTGTCTACACCTATTCTCTCTTGACACACTTCTGCTAAAATATCCACCTTTTACTTCTCACAGATGACCACATCAACCTGTTCAAATATTTGGCAGAGCTTGCCATGCACGTTAAAAACAACAAAGTGCATATTCTTTTATAAATATATCCATATTTATGCATTTTGAAATTGAATTTAAGATTGAACTAACATTTGTTTCTTCTTCACAGAGCTCCACAATTCCTGCTGAAGGCACTGATGCTATGACAGGCATTTAAAAACATCATGATCACATGGGTAGTGAATCTTTCATTTAATGTTATTGAATCTGTTCTATTGTTTCCTTTGAATTGTTTATTTTTTTATTTTACTTTTTCTATTAGACCTGCTTATCAACATGCAGAATATATCTGGGGCTGAGATAAAAGTGGTGACTTTTTTATTGGCCTCCTTCAACTGCTTGTAAACTTTAAGCATACTACTGGTACAAGTTTGTATGTTGGCTTAGGGGTTAATTGTATTTTGTGAAATGCCTGTATTTTTGAGATGGAGTTTCCTTATAATTCTGGTCAGTGAAAGCCACGTGTAATGATAGTACTGGGTATTAGTAACTCTTGGCATGGTCAAGACTGGAAAGTCTTGCCATGTTAGGGATGGTTAAAAGCTTAGAGTGAGCCCAAGCCTCCGGGTTAAGTCGGTATTTGATCTCAGCTTTGGGATATAACAGGAGTAATGTTTACTTTTTCATTGGCTTGGTATGATGGAAACTACTGCACTTCTGTCTCTTGTCCAGGACCCTTGTTTATTTCCAGAGTCCTATTTAAAAAGTTTTGCTTGAATGAATGAATGCCTGAATATAAGATCTGTCCATTCTGTTACTGATGTTATTTATAAAATGGAAACTATTGCTTGTGATTGCCTTCTCTTTTTGAAGTTGTTGTATTTAGGTCACACAAGGTGATAATTTAAACTTGCCACTTCTCTGGTTTCCTTGTGTGTGACTCCGAGTGTAATACTATCGTGTGTGTGTGTGTGTGTGTGTGAGATCTATTTATGTTACTACAGAATGTTAATGCAGAGCGAGATGAGGATCTCTTTTATATTATAAAATTTTTAGCACGTTGTGTCATGTCACCAGTGCTAAGCTCTTGCTTTCTTTTACAGGCTCCTATCCTGTGCTGACCCAATGGTTTGATCACCAGGACTCAAAATGAGCATAAGCAGTGATGAGGTTAACTTCCTGGTCTACAGATACCTACAAGAGTCAGGTAGGTTAAAACATAACATTATTTTATTTATAGCTTTTAATATAAATTTTCCTAACAATATTTACTTGTACTTCTAGGTTTCTCCCACTCGGCATTCACCTTTGGCATAGAGAGCCATATCAGCCAATCCAACATCAATGGAGCCCTGGTGCCCCCTGCTGCCCTCATATCCATCATCCAGAAGGGTCTGCAGTATGTCGAGGCTGAAGTCAGCATCAACGAGGTCTCTTCACAAACCTTATTTTGTCATTTGCTTTTAAACGGGTGGAATAAATTACAATGTGCAGTTGTTTAGCTAATCCACATCTTTTTAAAGCAAAGCTTTTGAAAAGAAAAATATATAGTCAATAGGCATGGGTTCAATTGTTTTCATGGTATACTGCGGTTTCAAAATGCCATTATAATTGTGGTATTAAAAACACAAATACCGTGCCAGACCATTCATTAAAAATGAGCTGAAGAGCTCAACAATGATGATTATTACTTATACACAGCGCTTGTTTGTAGGATGGGACTTTGTTTGACGGGCGGCCAATTGAGTCATTGTCTCTCATCGATGCTGTGATGCCAGATGTGGTTCAGACCAGGCAACAGGCATACAGAGACAAGCTGGCCCAGCAGCAGGCAGCGGCCAGCAGCGGGACACAGGGAAGCACCAAGAATGGAGAGGGCACTGCAAACGGTGAAGAAAATGGATCACACAGCTTGGCCAGTAAGCTATCTCAGGCACCTCACTCCAACATGAGGGCATCTCAAAAACATGACCACTACTCTACAGAATAAGAAACAAAACTTGTCAAATTGTCCATGTGCAATTGTTCATTGTGCTCTGCTTGCTGAGAATAGACTTTTTTATAATTTTGCATTAGGATTTAGGTTTCACCAGCACAATGTTTTTTCACAGATCACCATTCAGAGATGATGGAAGTGGACAGGGATGTGGAGATTCCCCAGAGTAAAGCCATGGTCCTGAGAGGCCACGAATCAGAGGTTTTCATCTGTGCCTGGAACCCAGTAAACGACCTGCTTGCCTCCGGGTCAGTTAACTACACTCCCACTTTGTCCCAGCTCTTTGTTTATAAAACTATTTGCTAAATTTAAAAAAAATGGGGCAAAATAACAACCACTGTGTAGTTCATGGGACCAAACAACATCACATTGTATATACAGCTTTTTGTCCTGATTTACTTTAGGTAAATGTGATATGTTATTGCACTGCCTCTGACAGGTCTGGGGACTCGACAGCGAGAATCTGGAATCTGACTGAAAACAGCACAGGCGGGTCCACTCAGCTGGTTCTGAGGCACTGCATACGGGAAGGGGGGCAGGACGTACCCAGCAACAAAGACGTCACCTCACTAGATTGGAATGTGAGTGTGTTACTGTACAAGGCCCCTTTTCCACTAGGTGTTTTTTTCTAATCTAATCTTTTTTTTTTTTTTTTTTTATTGATTTTTACTTTGAGGCATTAGGATTATGTCTTAGATGAGGACAAGAACTAGACAATGTGATGCAATTCAGCATCACTTTAATATTAAAAAAAGAAAATGCTCCATGATTTCAGGTAGTTAATTATATGGAATTAAAGGTGTCTGTGGCACTGGTTTATGAATTTGTGAGTGTGTTTGGAATGTCCATTGCCACAAAATGGCTGCCACGTCTCCATCAGTTTGTGACTGATTGAATGAATAAATGACTCAGTAAAGCGCTTTGAGAGCCTTGAAAAGCACTATATAAATCCAATCCATTATTATTACATTGATATATTATTTAAAGATGTTTATTTATATAGCTTTTGTCACAGTAATTGTTCTACAGTTTGCCCAATTTCTATTTAACTTAATGAATTAACTATTTGTTTCAGAGTGAAGGCACGCTGCTTGCTACAGGTTCATATGATGGTTTCGCAAGAATATGGACCAAAGATGGTAATCCTTTCTGCCACAATATAATCTTAAAACAAACATTAGTTGTACATGTTTAATAATCACTTATAACCCTTTTTTTCATTTTAGGTAACCTGGCGAGTACTTTAGGGCAGCACAAAGGTCCAATATTTGCTCTCAAGTGGAATAAGAAAGGAAACTTTATTCTCAGTGCTGGTGTAGACAAGGTGAGACAAGATCTTATATACTCAGAGCCATCTTGTAGTAAAATGTGTGGTAATATGTTAAAGCTCACTCTTTGAATTGCCATAACTTAAAATCCTCAGTTTCAGATTTGACATGACATGAGTATCCATATCTATCTAATTGATGTGGAGGATAATATCCTGGAAAAAAAGCACAAATACACACTTTTCACCATTGCCATCTAGTGCACACATGTATTATTACACAGACATCATCAAATTTACCATCAATGTAAAAGGCATCTTAAGAAAGTTGAACTTCCATGTTTTGAGTTTTTCTGTTTTGTATTAGTGCTTTATCAATAATTAAAATTAAAATCATATAAAGAGTGTTGTGTGAACAATAGACTTAACGCAAATGCATACAAAGAACTAAGTAAAATGTACTAATCTGACAAAAGAACTTCTGAAATTGTGATCGGACAAAATCAAAGTTTTTACAAAAGTATCTTCAGAGTCGACAGAAATAATATGAATAATTATTCGCTGCTTCCCTTGATTTCAGTTTTTAAAAAATCTCGTGGGACCCAAGACTCCTAGAAAAGGCATGACTTAGGGTCTATATTATTTTGTTTACATTATAATACATTTATGTAACTGAATGCAATCATTTAAGAGGGTCAAGTTTTTAATATTTTGGGTGATGTTTGTTTTGTCCCTGTAATAGACTACAATAATCTGGGATGCTCACACGGGAGAGGCAAAGCAGCAGTTTCCTTTCCACTCAGGTGAGTGACAGGCATGCTCCCTTTATATGAGCCTTCTTTTTACAGCTGAACTACAGGGAGCCCTTAGACATAACAAATAAGTCAGTTTCTGTCACCTGGTCCTAGTTTGCTTTTTGAATGGCAGCTTTGATATATGTATGTCTAAATACTATTTTGACAGCTCATGCAAGCCAAGAACTACCCGTTTAAACTTTTAAAGCCAGTTACAGAAGCAAGCTCTTTTTTTTTTCTCAACCTAAAAGACATTTCATCATCTCATTTCCCTCTTAACAGCTCCTGCCCTGGACGTAGACTGGCAAAGCAACAACACATTTGCCTCTTGCAGCACAGACATGTGTATCCATGTGTGTAAACTAGGCCAAGACAGACCTGTCAAGACCTTCCAAGGACACACGGTAAGACACGGGGTGAAAGCTACTCCTTAGCCAAATGGACTATTGCAGTGGTTCCCAAAGTGGGGGTCGCGACCCCGGAGTGGTGGGCGGGGGGTACGCGAGATGTTTTTTTTTTTTTATGATTATTATTTGTATATATTTTTAAAAAGGTTGTAATGATGCGAGTATACATTTAGGATAATTAAAATAAACTGAAAGTAAAACTTTGTAAAACTTAGTAAAACTTTGTTTGCTCCGATTAATTATGACAGGTAAGTGACGGCGTGCTGCCACGTCCGCGGGCTGCTTTAACACAGTTGCCGCGGGCTGTTTTTTATGTGGATGGAAGTCGAGAGAGAGAGATTCAAATGCATTCAAAAATAAATACAATAGGCTAAATAATAATCATTTGCATGTAGGCTACATGCATTTAGAAGAAGAAAAGAGGAATCGCGGTTCGTCAGCAGGCTAATATTGGGGGTCGCGGTCTGAAAAGTTTGGGAACCCCTGGACTATCGGACCAAAACGTAGTGGCACTATTGGACCCTGGAAGAAAATTAGACTAGACTTAATAACAGGGATTTTAATCAACACAAAACACAGCAAAATCCTAAACACACTAAACTCTTTAACATCTTTGTAAGTTTTTAACTTTGCTGTTGCTCACTAATTATGCAAATTAGCCGCTCTGCAACATATGCACTTAGACAGGCCTAAAGTAGCCTGTGTCACTGCCAGAGTCTCAGGACTCACAGCACACCTGAGATAAACTATTATTTATTATCTGTACACTGTCAACACTGTAATAAAACCAACAAAACCTCCTGTGTTGCATTACCTTGTTAAAAGAAGCACGTTTTCTTTCACTCTCCCATTTGTTAAACCCCATTTACATTTTTGGCTTTTTCTCAAACCTGTAAGGTTTAGTTTGTCTGTAATCACAGCTCTCCTGAGAGTGTGGTTTCTGTCACAGTTCTGTCAAATTGACCTGATCTCACAATCGTTATTACAAAAATACAGACTTCTAACACACTAGTGTCAAATTTAAGGTACCACTCAATAAATACAAGACATGGTTTGGGTTTTTATCCTCAACAGACGTGAACAGGACACAGCTCGCGCTAATCTCCATCTTTCATTGCGCTCATGCCTTTCACTCATCTTCAGTGAGGCATGACAACAGAGGCTACATGTGAAGTATTATGGAATAGGAGCTGTTTGATGTATTTGATTTGTTTAAGAATGTGTAAACAAATAGGGCTGTAGTAATCGAATATTTTGGTAATCGAGTATTCTACCGAATATTTTATCGATTAATCGAGTAATCGGATAAAATGTATTTTTACTTAATTAAAGTGCAATATTAAATATGGAAGAGAAAATAAGACTCTAGGTCTCTTAAAAAGAACAACTACGTTTCATTTTTAAAAAGAAAATTTTAATTATTTTTTTAAATGCATAAAATGCAATGCATACATCAAAAATAAACATTTAGTTATTACCCATTGTTTGTCTGTACTTGTACTGTGAACAATAAAAATAAAGTGCATTTAAGTGCCATTCATTTGGGGTTTTAAATAAAGCATTTTCTGAGATGCAAAAACAAATAAAATTAATTACTTTTAAATTACTTTTTAAAGTATCAAAACTAAGGCACACATTAAATTAATAATAATATTACAAAAACACTGCCTTTTAAGTCATGCAACTTAACTTTCAGAACTAAAAGTTAAACGTTCTGAACATAAGTCTTCTTGGAATGCTCTCTGAAAACTCAGCTGCTCAGTGGAACATGAAGTAGCTGTCCGCACATCTGTTCATACGAAGCTGTGATGATTTACTGAAAAAGAGGTGAAAAAAACAAAACAATTATTGATATTTATTACTAAGTAAGCTATAATATCATTATTATACAGCAAGTTCATGGCTGTGTATTTATAAATACTATTCATGGCAATCAAACTAAATACTTGTGAATACTAAAATAATTTGTATTATGGCTGCTCGATATTGAAGAAAAATGTGATGTGCGATAACTAACAAGATGCAATGTTCGATATACAATCATTGGATAATGTTTTGAGTGTGTAAAATAAATTTAAATGAATATTTAAAAACTTTAAATGATAAAACCAACATGCATGTTTTCACATTATAAATAATCTAGTATACTTCATTGTAAAAGCCAATCACAACTTGTTTTTGCAGTAAATAAAGTCCTTTGGTAGCCGTGGTATAAACTGCTGTTAAATAATCTGGTGGTGTAACCCCTCTGCAAGCGCGTGGTTTCTTTTAACATAATTGTACTGCCAACGTGGGTTGTCCATGACATAGTTAACATACTTGATTTAACAGCCTTCATCTTGACTAGCAATCACATTTATTTAATGCTGCATTGAATTTACCTTGTCCTGGGTGACGGTGCTCCGGTCTGAGTAGAGTGGATGTTTTCTGTTGCAGCTGCAGCATGGCCTTCGTACTGTTGTGGTATGCTATGCTAGCTCGAGCTTGCAATGGACACATACGCCACAATGTTCTCTTTACGTTTTAATATGAAACCCAAACCTTGGACAGTTTGAGTCGTTTTCTCCTGTTTGTTTCTTTGCTCATCGCTATTGTTATCAATCCTTCCATTTTGCAGCTCGCGCGTGCAGCGCACCCTCAAATCAAAACACTGCTAGTCTGCTAACTCCTTCCGTCTACTTCCGTCTCCTTCCGCTGCGGTGACGTAAACGCGCTGTGTCACATAAAAAAATCATTGCGAAACAAACTGACGGGAGCTTAAAAATAAATTAAAAGAAGCTTCGAGGCAGAGGAATTTGCCTCGAATATTTTTTGTAATCGAGTTACTCGAGTTACTCGAGGAATCGTTTCAGCCCTATAAACAAATACATTTTTAGAGCATCTCTCTGTGGTTTGCCTTGCCTCTGTTCCGGGTGAGCTGGCTGCCAGCAGCTGAACGGTAATAATAATAATTAAAGCCGCAAGCGGCGATAAAGGCCCTCGCCTCCCTTGAGACCGCGGGGACACATGCACTCAAAGGATTGCATTTCGTGCTTTAAAGCGTAAACTTCACGGTAATGTCAAATAACCGGGCCTGTGTTACTGCTGGGGCCTGCTACACCACCTTGTAATTTAGAGTTAAAGGTCTCCACAATCCCTGGTTTTCCTGGGAGCTGTCTGAACCTTTTGAAAATAGATTATGCTTGGGCTAAGGCGAGAAAAACAAAGTACTGGCTGGAGATTTGAGATGACTCAGGAATCGCTGCACCCCCCTGTTTTAAAAGGCAAAATGTAAATATTACTTGTCTAAAAGTACAAGGTTACAAGTTCCAAAGGATTCTGAGGAGTTTTCTAAGACTCTAGCCGTGGCTCTGGAGGGGCCTCCTCTAAAGGAAGGATCTTGGCAATTGGGAAATGGCATTTATTTCCCAAAGAAATGGCTGCCTCTTCACAGACTCATTACGACCACAGCCACAAATGTATCAAAAAACAAATTGATAACTTTTTTGGCACACGTGTCTAGATGATACTCACCAAATTTGGAGCTGTTTAGATGAAAAGCCTTTCGACACAGGGGGTGCAATTTAGGTGGTCACGCATTCCACCCAACATAGTAGATTTCCTGTTGAGTTTACGGTATGGCTGTAATCAACTTTTCTGTTTGCCCTAAGGTGTCCTATGGATGTACCAAGTTTTGTATTTCTACATTGGAAAAATTTACTTTCATTTTCCTTAGGCCCAATGTATTTTGACTTTTCTAAGGGTCGCCACTGAGTCATTTTTCATATATTCTTTTCGGGGACTTCAAATACATAAATTTTTCGCCGGGCTTGAAGTCTGTGACCAATAAAAATTACTTTAAGTTGCACGTTTACTGGGTCAAATTGAGGATCATTTTGCAGAAAAATTATAATAAAAAAATATATACCAAATTATAATAAAAAAATATATAACTCGAGCAAAAAAGTCTAGAAAAACACTTGTCTATTTTACATACATGTGTTTAGCTCATTTTGCCCAAGTTTGGTGTCTGTGGAATGAAGCAGCTATTTTCTGTGTTCTTTTAAAAAAGAGGTGTATTTTAAGTCGGTTCACATTTTCAATTCAAAATGGCTGCCTTCCCGTGTGTGATAGGGTGTGGTCCCCATTGGCTTTTTTGTTCATAAGCCCATGGTGGATGTGTGTACCAAGTTTCATTCGCCTACAACAAACTAAAAATTTTTCTTCCCATTGACTTTTTCCAAATATTTGGGACGTTGCTATGGCAACACATTTATAGATAGGGGTGGTTGTCATTGGCTTTTATGCTCGTCATGACATAAGAGATGTGTGTACCAAATTTCATGTCTCTATGACAAACTAAATTCTTGGGTCCCATTATAAGTTTGTAGGGGCGCTGGAGAGCCATTTCTAAAGATAACCCTTTTATTTACATATTTTTGTGTTCAGGTCATGAATGTGCACAAACGCCTTTTTGGGTCCAACTCGATCCGAGAAGGCGTTTGAGAGTTAAGAGACGTTTATTTTCACAAAAATGGCCACCTCGTTACAGGCTTGCCACACCCATACCCGATAAGATATCAACAACAAAGTCACAACTTTGGTTGGCACATGTCTAGATGATACTCACCAAATTTGGGGCCATTTAGATTAAAACACAATGATTTGCATCTTTCTGCGCAAGTGCGATTTTAGTGGCCGCGTTTCACCCCACATGGCGGACTTCCTGTTAAGTTTAGGGTGTGACTGTCATTGACTTTTCTGTTTGCCCTGAGGTGTCCTATGGATGTACCAAGTTTCATTTTTCTACGTTGGAAAAAAGTTACTTTCACTTTCCATAGGCCCAATGTATTTTGATTTTGTAGGGGTCGCCACTGAGTCATTTTTCGTATATTTTTTTCGGCGACTTCAAATACATAAATTTTTGGCCGGGCTTGAAGGCTGGGACCAATAAAAATGACTTTTCGTTCATGTTCACTGGGTCAAATTTAGGATCATAGGTGGAAAAGAAAAAAAAAAATCCGACCAAAAACAATAGGCCCTACCGGTCATCACCGGCTCGGGCCTAATAATAAGAAAAAATAAATAAAAACTGATTATTATTGTAATTTATGCACCAAGGTATTGCAATACCTTTTGAAGTATTGCAATACCATACATCTTGCAACACTAGTATCAAATAATCAGTATTTAATTGTATTTCAATGAAGATTGGTAGTACGATCTCTTTGTTTTCTTTATATTGGATGTTTTTCCCGTTTTCATAGAACGAGGTGAATGCCATCAAGTGGGATCCTACAGGCAGCTTGCTGGCTTCCTGTTCTGATGACATGACACTGAAGGTCAGACAACACTATTTAAATATGGCACTACCATTTTTTTATTTTATTTTAAATGTCTTTGATCATAACCTTCTCTAACAACTCCCTTGTGTGTTTAGATCTGGAGTATGAAGCAGGACACGTGTGTTCATGATCTCCAAGCCCACAGTAAAGAAATATACACAATCAAGTGGAGCCCTACAGGACCCGGGACCAACAACCCCAGTGCCAATCTCATGCTAGCCAGGTGAGAACTTGCCAGGGCTAATATTTTTGCTACTGTAACGTTCTTATTGGGGAGCCAGTGTAATGTTAAGTAAGATTCAGTTGCCAGTATTTATACTTTTAAAACCTACATTGCAGCAATAGCTTGATAGCATGGTATTATTTATTATCAAAAAAGCAGTAATGGAAAAGTTCAGTCTTTTGATACTCATGTGTAATTAACCAATTTCCTTTTTGTTTTCTTGCCACCTTTCCCAGTGCATCATTTGACTCTACAGTTCGTCTCTGGGACGTGGAGCGTGGCGTGTGCATTCACACCCTGACCCGCCACCAGGAGCCCGTCTACAGTGTGGCCTTCAGTCCTGACGGCAGACATCTCGCTAGCGGCTCCTTCGACAAGTGTGTCCACATCTGGAACACTCAGGTCTGAGTACTATAAAACCTATAGTAACCTATATTCTAGCATACTCTTAAAAGCAGTAGTCCAATTAAATGGTCTGGTCTTAGCTGTGCATCTAAACCTACTGACCAACAATGTCTTTTTTGGGGGAAAAGGATTAATCATTTTCACTTCTTTCTTAAGGTTATGGTATGTTTTGTTTGTTTTAGACGGGAGCATTGGTCCACAGCTATCGTGGGACAGGAGGCATCTTTGAGGTTTGCTGGAATGCCTCAGGGGACAAAGTAGGAGCCAGTGCATCTGATGGATCGGTGAGATTTTCCCTTTGAAATAAAAAAAATAGCTTCCCTCAATGCTGTTGACACATAATGTCAACCTCTTTAGCATTAACTTTGATCCTAGTCACAATGAACTGCTGTTTATGATTGAGGTTTCTGTTATATATTACAAACTGCACATTCTTGTTTTCTTAGGTTTGTGTATTAGACCTGCGGAAATGACACTGGTCTGGGGGAACCATGGACCGACTACGAATGTGTACATAGCCAAAATGACTGACTGCCCCTGCCTGTTCGTCACACTGCTGTAGTCCATCAAATGCCATGGTCTTTTTTTTTTTTTTTTTTTTTAAGCCAAATGGAATTCCCCCTTGTTCACTAAAGACAAGACTGCCTCTAATGAACGTGCATCAGACAAACTTCAGGTTCCTACGTTTATTCATGACTTTCAAGGAACAACAAAGCATTTCCATGTGCTTTTTTAAACAAACGCATGCAAACCAAAATGCCAGAATACATTCTCTTTCCACCACTGGCCCTTCATACCAGAATGACATTGTATTCTGTGGGTGTGTGCATATTGCATATGCCCGCATCGAGTGTCCTGTGAACAGTGTTCTTTTAAAGGTGAATTTTACAGAACCCTAGTTTTTACATTTTCATGTGGGATGGGAGAGAAAAAGACTGTTTTTTTCACACACATCACTTCAAGGCAAATGTTTAGGAAAGCTCAGAGAATAAAATGGCTTTTAGGTTCATCAGATTAATTATTATTCATGCCGTTCTCCCTGTTAATACCATTTTTAACATCGTATTCAGTTAATTGATGGTAAAATGTCCTACCTATCTGTTTTTATCCTCCAACCTCAGAAATTATTTTCAAATGTTATACATGAGGTTCAAATAGTGTCTACAGCCAAACTCAGTGGTTATTTTCTGTCTTGAGTTGTGCCCTGGGCTCAGAGTTGAGATGACACTGTCTCTGCCGTCAAACAGACAGATGTGTGGATGTTGATAGCGAAGAACTGGATGTTTCCTGGCGTCATTTGGGCACTAATACAAAGAGTGGGTTTAAATAGGTCCTGGAAGCAGGCCTTATAACTGCATCTATTGGACATTTTCTTGCCATTATTGTGCTTATTTTCTCAATTACTGGCTGGTTGCTTACCAATGCTGAATGATAATCGGACTACGCTGCTCTAATTGTGGCCTGTTTTCTGGCTTGGTCATTAAACATCACCTTTTTACATATTCGGATGTGGACAAACCATTTAAGGTCAGTCTGTCTTAACTTTTAAGTCAACAGCTTTCACGCTCCGTGTCGCAGCTCTGCACTACACATACCTGCAAACTAGTTGCCTTTTGGCAAAAATTGCCATTTTGATCCCATAACAAGTAATTAACGTGAATCGTGCAGATCAGAGTAATTTATTGGGGTTTTAGGGGAGAGAGTCATCTTTTTCAGTCCATCTGAGTTTGCAGGTATGACTACAGCTCCTGCTTTGGTTTGCAGTTGTTGGGCAGTTGTTCAGCATTACCTCATGCTCTATAGAGACGGGCCTCGTTTAGGCCTATGCACCGCTTTTAGTCACCGCTTTTGTTTATTGTTTTTGGGCTTGGTGTTTTTAAAGCAAATCTGTGCTAGTGGTCAGGCATGGAGAAAGCACTAACTAGTGGTGTGTCACTTGACGTAACATGGTTGTCTGCATAATAAATATATATTATTAGAAAAGTATACCTGTGCTATCACAGGAGATTCGTTTTTATGCCGTTCAAGCCACCAGAGGTGATTCAATGGTCATTGTAACTCTTTAAGGATGCTTGAAATACAGAAGGAAACATTCTTGTGCATCATCATTAGTCTTGAC
>CM044557.2:16589584-16647084 GCA_024416835.2 Perccottus glenii | reverse complement strand
GCTCTCAGCGATTTTAGGTGGTCTGTTCCTTAAACCCCTCCATTATAGACCTCGCTGCTTTTGCTGTGCTGGCTATTGCATTCAGTCCATGTTAGCCACACCCTCCCTACAAACCGTTTAGATTTTTCAGCATACTTAACTTCACACTTCATACAGGTAAAACAAACCTTTACTATACTATACTTACAACACAATGTTTTGTGAAAAAACTCAGTTAAGAGCATCATAAGAAAAGAAAGTTTAATTTAACACTGTTGTTTACAATTCTCAAGTGCAAATATATATTTATATTGAGTTAAAAGGTGCTGTTTTGGGTCATATTAAAATAACATTGATCTCTGGCCATGTTCAAAGAAGAGAAAATCTTATTTTTATTTTTTTTAATGGGTAAAGTTACTGTTGCAGTGTTTATGTGTCCTAGCCCTTCTGCTTTGCAACAAATCGAGAGAAGAATATGGTATCCCATCCCTTTCACCCAATCAGGAGCAAGAAGTCAGCTGAGGTTAGCTTTGCGATGTTTCTTTACATTTACATTTAGTCATTTAGCAGACGCTTTTATCCAAAGCGACTTACAAGTGAGGAAAACAATGGAAACAATTTAACAACACAAGGTAGCAAAAAGCACAAGTGCACAAAAAGCTAGTCTGTTAAAACCCAGCACAGTATACAGAGCTAAGGATAAGAAAAAAAAAAAAAATATATATATTTTTTTATTGTTTTAAGAGAAGGAATTGACAGAAAGGAAGTAGAATTCAGTGTTGGTCAGTCAGGTGTTGACAGAAGAGATGTGTTTTAGGCGTTTTTAAAGATGGCTACAGAATCTGTCGATCTTGTCGGAGCAGGTAGATTATTCCACCAATGTGGAACAGAGCCAGAGAAAGTATGTGAGAGTGATTTTTTTCCTTTTTGGGATGGTATCACTTGACGTTGTTCATTTGCAGAGCGCAGGGATCTGGTAGGAACATAGACATAAAACGTAGGTCTGTATCTTTAATGGGAGGCTGTATTTTACACCAAAATTGTCAAAAGGATATCTGTTAGCTAACTAGGAAAGGTTTGTTGTCAGTGATTTATTAGACTGACTTGTTTGAGCTACTGTTCACTATCAATATTTTTATAAACAAACTGTTTTAACTACAGAAACAGACCGTAAGTCAAAATGTCAGTGTACCTACATCAACTTGCCAAACTCTAAATTAGCCGATACACAATCTCTTTCTCTTTTTTGAGGCGAAGCTGTTTGACAAAACTATTGATCAACTGTTCTCTGTTTTGTTGGTCCCCTGATAGTTTGGAGGATGGCACCACATATGGATGGTGTATTGATGAGATCTCGGTGACTGTGACTGGATGTGAGAGTGACAGTGATGGGGGACTTTTTCCCAGCAGGCATTGGAGCATCTCTTCAAACTTGTGCCTCTTCTCATCCCTCTCCTTGACCGCCAGACATAAAGGGCCATCTGCAACTGGGTGACTTACCTTCAGGATGTTTATTACTTACCGTCGGCTACGAAAATGCCAGTGTGTGCAGCTGATGACCACATGCCTGGTGCTGTCAGCGGTGATGGTTTACTGGGACAAGCTAGATAACAATGTAGTCAGCCATGTTAAGTCCTACTCATACCGGTACTTCATAAATCATTTCAGCCCAGTAAACAAGAGCCTTACCATCCCACGAGAGCAAGCTCAGAGCTTCACTAACTTTCCATACCTCCTGGACAATCCCAAAAAGTGCAAGGACCAAGATATACTTCTGCTCCTCTTTGTCAAAAGTTGCCCAGATAACATTCTAAGGCGAAATGCTATCAGATCTACCTGGGGAAATGAAACCTACATCCGTGACAAACTGGGAATCATTGTCAAGGTGGTGTTTGTTTTAGGAGCACCAGTTGTTCCTAAAAACAAACCCCCCAAGATGGCCAGATTCAGCTCCCAGGAGCAGCTTGTCTTTGAGAACAACCTCCACAATGATCTAATCCAACAAGACTTTTTAGACTCTTTCCACAACCTGACCCTGAAGCTGCTCATGCAGTTTCACTGGATGCACCACCGCTGTGCCCACGCTCGTTTTCTCATGACAGCCGATGACGACATCTTCGTCCACATGCCAAACCTGGTCAAATACCTTCAGGACATGAGCAGTCAAGGGGTCACTGACTTCTGGATTGGCCGAGTGCATAAGGGCGCACCACCCGTTCGAAGTAAAAACAGCAAGTACTATGTGCCATATGATATGTACAAGTGGCTGTCCTACCCTGACTACACAGCTGGAGCAGGTTATGTGGTCTCAGGTGATGTGGCAGACAAAATCTATCATGCCACTCTGACCCTGAATGCTTCACTTTACATAGATGATGTTTTCATGGGCATCTGTGCCAACGCCATTGGTGTCTCTCCACAGGAGCATGTGTATTTCTCAGGCGAGGGAAAGGCTCCCTACCATCCGTGTATCTACAAGGAGATGATGACATCCCATGGCCATGTGGAGGATATCTTTGATCTTTGGAAAGCTGTCACACACCCTCAGGTGAATCAGAAGGTCTCTGGACCAATAGGAAGACTCTACTGCACTGCTGTCAAAATGGCTCTACTCTGTAAACCTTACTATGTAAACACCTACCCATGCAAAGCAGCCTTTTCATAGTATTACCTGGCTGTCTGTAGCCAACTGTATGCAAAGATGGATGTAGTGACGCAGTCTCTTGCTTTTTATTTTATTTTTAAGTCTTCCTTCAAGTCTATGTTTACTAGTGCTGCTACATTGCTGCCACAAGTCTAGAAGTGGTACAGTGCGCTCACTCCCAGACATGTCCTTAGATCATGTGTCCATTTCTATAACCATGTTTTATGTTTTTGGACGAGGTGGAGTCTATGGCTTTGATATAACATCTTTAAGTAATCTTTGTTATGAATGTGCAAGTAGATGCAACACCAAATGTTGTGGCTTTAATGGCAACAAACATTACCTCAGTCCTTTAAGTCGCACAGACAGTCTTTTATGTGTGTTTAGAAACCAGTGTATCAAAGAATTGAATTTGAAAATTAGACTATAAATGTTTTTACAACACATTGTTAGGTTTTTAAGAGTGGTTCAGTTCACAACTGCAACAAAAAAGGTTTTTCTAATTTAATAAACCTAATTCTGAGTAAAAAAAATATTTTCTGTGTTGAAGTATTGGCTAATGTTTTGAGTTTAAACAGATCTCTTTTGATTTTTAATGGACTTTTTTTTGTTAGTTTGAAAAGTATGATGTCTGTGTAATCATATTTGTGAATCAGCATTATTGTTTTCTCTGATCTGAAGCTGTTTGTGATAAGTGCACACACAGAAAAATTTCCAGTGAATCAACACTGTAGGTGTCTCTTCAGATATAAAATTTCAGATCAGCACTTTGAAAGTGTTAGAAACAAGCCTTAAACAAAGATTAGTAAGGGCGTGGGTCTGAGACCATACGTGACAGTCAAGAACAGACAGAGATGTCATTTTTTTTCAAACACACACACACACACACACACACACACACAATTTGCCACCGGTTTATGCGAACTGTGCACCCAACTGTGAAGCTAGCGGAGCTTCGAGAAACTAGTGAAGGTGGTGGAGCACCTGGAGCCAGCACCTCCACAGTTGGAGATGTAATCACTCAAGTAGGCCTACTCCGCAACCCACAGCAACACAGTCTTCTATAATGGACCAGTTTAGGCAAAAGTCAATGTCTGTAGCAAAAAAGGCCAAATTGATATTAAATTTGCAAAAATGTTTAAATACAAATGTTTTATAATAGTCTTTTTTAATATAACAAATCAATGCATTTTTAAAGAAATTGTGAGACATTAATTATGATTTCATTTAATAAATTAATAGGAACTGTTTTCACACATAGTCCAAGTCTCTGTGGATGGTATCAGAGAAAAACTAGTGAGCAAGTGTTGAGCATATAAATCTGTGATAAAAAAATAATAACATGATTTTTACCAAAACTTAGTAAAGATGATGAGTGCTGCTGTTCCTATGGGTCATGGTCAGATTAGGACTGACGTTGACAGAGACAAGTTCAAACAGGGTTTAAACAGATTTAGTTTGAGAGAAAAAAAAATCAAGAGTTTGTCTAACATACAACAAACCAAAGCTTTTAAATATAAATTATAAATTAGTATAAATTATAAATTATAGTATAAATGATTGTATTTATTGTCTCATCACAGATGTAAACTCTCAACACTTGGTCAGTAGGTTTTCTCTGATAACATCCACAGCTGTAAAACTCCTACAGGTCATGACAGTATCTCAAGAGTAGACAGTACATCTCTGGCCTCTGTGATTGTCACTCACTTCATATAGTTTCAGTTTTTTTGGTCATAAAAGAAACAAAAGAACAGAATCAATTTTATTAAAGATAAAACATTGACCAAAAGGGTTTTAGGTTGAAGTCAAGACACCTAACCCCTTTAACATTTAAATAAAAGTGCTATATATCGCAACAAAACAGCAAAACAATTAAGTAAACAATAGGTTCCATTTACTAAACAAAAGAGAAAAATTTAGTTTAATTTTAATATTAATAATAAATTATTTAATCCATTATTAATATTATTTACTACATTTACAAATGTTATTTACATCCCAGTATACCTATCAAAAAACATATATTTATATATTTTTTTAATTGTTGTAAAGTTACCACACCACATTAATGTCATGTCCATTCCATAGAATCCCACCTTTTCTGATAACACACCAGTATTACTAATGTAGTACGAACACAGTGTACCTTCAAATTAAGTTCTTGCTCAGCAATGTAACACCAGAAGTCTTTATATGAGTCAAAATTTAACACTGAAGACTTAGTGCTGTGCGTTAGTTAGACTTGCATATAGAATAGGAGGTGTGCTAAAAGAATTAAAGTGTACAAACTGAGTTACAAACTGCGCACTACCTGTGCTATGGAAATTGTGTCACAGTTTCAAAATTTCTGTTTCATTACAACTGCAAGAGTTTCATAAACAGCACCCATTTCAGGTGGACATTGTGTAAACTGCACCTGCACAGTACGTGCAAGTAGCTGCAATAGATTGAGTAATAGATTTTTGTGCAACAAATACACAAGAGTCAATGCACCATTATGACAAAAAGGGAAGAGGGACAAACAAGTGTCAACATTTTGTATTTCCACAAAGACTTTACACATTGTGTGATGTACAGGTTTTTCACAACCGCTAAGGCACATTTCCTGCAACATATTTCTGCACCTCTAACACAGTTTAAAACTAGCTCAACAAAACCACTTTCCCTCCAAAAGCTAACACTGTTGCCATATATAAAATTTGGTCTGCAAAACTAACACGCAGACACGTTATGCAGAGCAAAACACTAAATACAGTTATCAATTTATCATCAGGAACCAAATTACAAAACGGTCCAGCTCAGTAGATCAAATCACAAGAAATGCGGTGTCATTTATAAAAAGATATAAACTAAAAAAAACCTCCTTAGTATCAGGTCTTTTTGATGAGAGTGCAAGGCTTCATCCACAGCTCTGTGTCCAACAGATCAGATCAACTCAAACTTTTAGATTTTATTCATATTTACACAGTTTCTATTACAATAGCACACAATCAGTTTTACAGAAACAAATTGAAGAAAAACTATTCAGAAATGGACAGTCTGACATTTTGTGCACAAAATATCTGGTGACACTTTATTTTGACACTTGATACATTGTATCTACCTCCTTGTGTAACTACATAGAACATACATAATGGAATTATGTGTTCATATTGTAGATAGGGTTTAGGGAATGTATGTACTACATAGTTACATGTTATTACAGTTTGTTACACTGTGTTACACGTTGTACTCAATGAGGTAGATACAATGTGTCAACTGTAGTGTAAAATAAAGTGTTATGGTGTCTGGTTTATCTAAAAACTTTAAAGGATTTTCTATAAATACAACATTCTGGTCTACTTTAAACCTGGGAACATGCTGCGTCGAAAACCGGTCCACCTTAAAGCCTTCACTAACAAACAGTAATGTGGTCTATGCGGTTCAGTGTAGTGTAGGCTAAACGCCTTTGCTTTAACCTTTTCTTTACAGTTATTTCCAACTGCTCACACACGTTTTCAAAACTGTCACGTTTTTTTCAAAACTATTACACACAATTCGCAAAACTGCAAACACAAATGCCTCACATCTTCAAAATGTAACACTACTTTGAAAATGCCTTAAACACATGTCAGAATGATTTATTTTTGTAATAGTAAATCTTTGGACATACCATGTGAACACTGTTGTTCTAAACATATGTAAACCAAAAGTATATTCTTTAGAATACAGTCTTTTTTCCGGGCTGGGTCTGGCCACAATACGTTGTCCACATCACAATATACGTTTTCTCTTGCCAAACAGTGTCTAGTGATTGCTTAGTGATTAGTTACTATTGCTTTTTGAGTGAGAGGTTTCAAAAATGAAAGGATTTTGTGTGTAAGCAGTTGGAAAAACCTGCAGTATTACCAAATATCTTTTTTTTTTTTTTTTACTGTATTAAAACCCCCTACGTCATTTTCGGTCCATAGTCCTCTTCCTCAAATAATCTAAAAGATGTAGCTCAGTTGTGTCTCAGAACTGTCTTTATATTGGTTTCATTTCTTTTGTTTTTACTTTTGAGGGGTTGTGTGTTAATAATCGAGGCTGCAGTGTGTTAATTGTGTCTAACTTCTGCCCCATTGTTAACTTTTTGACCCATATGTGTCTAAGAATGTAAGATGTGAGAATGTGTTCAGTGTTTTACAATAAAGAGTAAGTTAACTGTATTTAACCTGCGGAATAATTAACCAATCCCATAATAAATAATTACCAGTTTGACAAATGCGTTTAAGCTGTTGATCGTTTGGTTCAGAGAATGGCATTTACTCTTAGCAATTGTGAACTGTAATAGTCTAATATTTAAGGCATGGCTTACGTCTGGCTTGTGGGTCAATGGGTCATGGTCACGTCATTATATTGTTCTATGAGTAAATTATAGATGGCTAGGTGGTATGTGATGCAAAGTTTTTGTGATGCACTGAAGTTCTTTATTTTAAAACCTACAAATATCTAGGCATCTGGTTGGACTCATCTCTGTCATTTACCACACATATCAATAATCTTCAGGCAAAAGTCAAAGCCAGACTACCATTCCTCTTCCACAATAAAGCCTCCTTCACTTATGCTACCCCTGTCAAGAGGACAGCACTCCCAATTTTTTACTATGGCAACATTTCTCCTCCCCGTTCTTTGTTAAGGTTAGATGACCTCAATTTCACCATTTCAACTGTCTTTTGTTTTCCTATTTCTACATACTTGTTCTGTGTTCTTTTGTGTAGTTTTGCCTGTGTACACATGTATGTATGTTTTTTTTATTTGTCAAACATTTAACCTGTATATATACAGGTTGAATAAAACATTTAAAAAAAAGAATAAATGCTTTTTTACTTGTAATGGAATTTGAATGAGCAGAGTGGCCACAACATTTAATTGTGAGGCACATATCTAAAAGAAGCAAAGTTGTGTTATACAGAAGGATTGAAAATGGATTGAAACCTGTTTATTCGGTTTAAGCGGGAAGGCAGAAACCACAATGCACTGCAGAACTCACACCTGGGTGTGAAAAATGTGCAAAGGAAGCACAAGACAAGTGCAAGAAAGAACTCAAGTGGGCTCAAGTGAATATGTGAACATGTTGTGTGTACTCTGAGACACAATATACTCACCTCAGGTTGGTTTAAGCCTTTTCCATTAGACAAGTGACACCATAAGCCAAAAATACAAGCAGTTGGCCTTCGGTTCAGAGTCCAAGACCATAACTGAGGACGCTCAAGTTTCACTGATTGACATACACAGGCATCATCTCTTATTTAAGCCAACTTCAGAATATTATTAAAATTCCACTGTTTTGTGGAGAATATATAGTCTTTAGAAGTTTGTTTTTGCAGCTTATCATTGAATCGTCCAATCACTGACACTGGATTAGCTGTTCTCCAAACAATTGTTGAGTTTCTATAGTAACAAGTAAGTGATATTTTACATAACCAGCTTCCTGAATCTGTTTTTGCAGGTTCGGTTTGGGACAGTGTGAATGACGCATTAGACCTTTAGTTTTCCACTTTTTACTCTAAATGGAAGACAAAAGGCAGCTGTTTCCTGTGAACATTGAAACTACAAAAGTCAAAGGCTACTAGAACTCATTGGACACATCACATAACACAAGTAGACAATAGCTACTTATAAGCTGAGTTTACTTGATGTTAACTTTGTCAAAGAAGGGCTCAAAATTTTACTCTAAGCAGGTTTTTAGTCCCAAAATGATAGAATACAACATTTCCACCTTAAAAATGAACAATAGGGGTTAAACGGGGATGAACATTTCTACATAGATCCAGTAACACACCGCACACTCATTGCTTCCCACTCAGGAAGTCATTACCTAACATTAGAGCAGGCTCATTGCGCTAACCCTGTTTGTTGTGTCAATTAAAGTTTTTCCAACTGCTTACACACAAATCTTTTCATGTCACACAATTTTGGAAAAACCTCTCACTCAAAGTGCAAAAGTACACACCAAATCTCCAAAACCATATGCTATTTATCAGCCTTTTTCCAAAACTCTACACACAATTGTCTACCTAAAACACAAAAATCTAACAGGAAATACTATTCTTCAGGTCACACACACAACTGACGCATAACTGATCACTAACCAATCACAGCCTAACTGTAGTATAGACCTATTGTTTTGAACAATACATGCCAACAATGGACAAAAAGAGCAGTAGAGGAAGAGGTAAAACGTATATTGTTACCCCTCTCAGCTGATTTACTTCACTGTAGAACATTGTATTGAAATGTAGACATAAAAGTCCAAAAACCTTACATTTAGAACAGTGTTTACATGGCACATCCAAAAATGTACTATTATAAAAGAAGTGTTTGCCATTTGATGCAAATGCTTCATTCTGGCATGTGTTTTGAAGGCAGTGTTACATTTTGAAAAATTTAGCATTTTGCATTTTACAGTTTGTGTGTACACTTTTGGAAATTGTGTGTAGAGGTTTTTTTTTTTTTACATAGTTGACATGTGACATAGATTTGAAAACATGTTAAAGCAGTTGGAAAAAACTGAAAAAACATCTTGACTTTTCACTAGACCGAACCGCATAGACCACACTCTGTTTGTGAGGGAATCATGTCTTTAAGGTGGACTGGTTGACACGCAGACTCTTCACAGAAAGACAGCAGTTGAACGAGAATGTTTGAGTCGGCCGGAGGACTTCTTCCTGTGAGGCAGGAGTGCTAACCACTCTTGTAGTACATAAATTCCCTAACCCTATCTACAATATGAACACATAATTCCATTATGTATGTTCTATGTAGTTACACAAGGAGGTAGATATAATGTATCAAGTGTCAAAATAAAGTGTCACCAGATATTTTGTGCACAAAATGTCAGACTGTCCATTTCTGAATAGTTTTTTCTTCAATTTGTATCTGTAAAACTAATTGTGTGCTATTGTAATAGAAACTGTGTGAATATAAATCAAATCTATTTTTGAGTTGATCTGATTTGTTGGACACGGAGCTGTGGATGAAGCACTGCACTCTCACCAAAAAGACCTGATACTGAGGAGGAGAAATTTTATAGTTTGTTCTACTGAGCTGGACCGTTTTGTCATTTGGTTCCTGATAATAAATTCATATCTGTATTTAGTGTTTTGCTCTGAGTGTGTTAGTTTTGCAGACCAAATGTTATATATGGCAACAGTGTTAGCTTTTGGATGGAAAGAGTTTTTGTTCAGCTAGTTTTAAACTGTGTTAGAGGTGCAGAGATATGTTGCAGGAAATGTTTTTTTAGCGGTTGTGAAATACCTATACATCACACAATGTGTAAAGTCTTTGTGGAAATACAAAATGTTGTTGACACTTGACCACAAAAACAAAATAAAAACACAACCACCCTAAATTGCACTTGACATGTAGGCTAGATTAACTGTAGCTGTTCCAAGTAAATGTAGGCCTAGCCATAATTTGTCTTTAGACAAGAAAAAACACCACCCCCCAAGATCAAAGTAGACCCAGACCAGACCTAAAATCAATTTTAGCCCAGGACCAGGACTCTTGTCCCTGATTGGTCCACCTTCTGCAGTGACTGTTTATTACAGTGTAATTTCTACAGGAGACTGTCCCAAATTGAAGCTCATTGTCCCAGGTCCAACCCAGTATCTTCATGATTCTCAGTTTGTAACAGTAACTGTTCCAACACATGTTTAATAATATTAAATACATTTTTCTCATTGCTTTTACCCATTTGCAGTTTTTCCATCTATTTTATGCATTTTTATTTTTCAGATGCAAATTCTAGTTTCATTCCAATTTCTAGCTTGGCTTGCCAAACCCACAGACATCACTCTCAATCCCAACTCTATAGAGTAGAACTGAGTAGAACATGAAACCTGTATTTATCCAAGTACCTCTATATTGGGGCAGCAGTGGCTCAGTGGTAGAAGGTTCCCGCTCTCTCCCAACAGTTCATACTGTCGTTGTGTCCTTGGGCAAGACACTTAACCCACCTTGCCTCCAGTGGTGTTCCAGCTGTGACACTGGTGAATGGAACCTTAATGTAAGTCGCTTTGAATGAAAGCGTCTGCTAAATGACTAAATGTAAATATTTCAGGTGGTGGTAGTAGCACTGAAGTACTTTTACTATGTACTCATGGGGGTGTACAAGTCAATTTTTAGTTCATACATTTTTTGTATTTGAAAAGAACACTGTAAAGGACAGGCTAGCTTTACGTGCAAACGACCATGCAATCACTTCAGCAAAAGTTAACTTTCGACACGTGTTTCCTTTAGCAACTCTGGAAATCATGACAAATGTTCCCCCCTCCTCCATCGGCCACTAGAGGGCAATAGACACTAGGCAGTAGCACCATTCGCATGAGAACTGCATGCAGCAAGAGCAGCACCTTGCCCTGAATGCCATTAAAACTGAAGTCAACATCTACGCTTTAAACTCTTGATAAATACTGGTTCCACGACACTAATCTAAATTTGTACAGCAATTTAGTTTATTAAGACAATCATACAAGTCTGGAGTAAGTCTTGAAAGAATTAGGATGGGAAATATTCTCTGAAGAGTAAAACCACATCAGCAAAACATATTCAACAAGTGTAATAAAGCAGGTGGGATAAAAATATGGTACATTAAATTAAAACATTCACAAAATATAACAAAAAGTGAATCTACATGACAAGTGCCTATATTTAAGCAGACCCACTATATATATATATATCGCACATATGTTAGCATAACATAATTTGCAGACTTTATACAGCACTTATACCTTTTAGTCCACAAGTAAGTTACTAAATGGTGGAGAACATCAAATACACGCATTTTAAGTGAACATGTAAAGTAATACCTGATAAGGACCTTAACGTTGACAGACCCCATGGCTTTGTAGCTCCAACCAGCAAAGTTTTGAGGTTAGAATCTACAACTGTCCGAGAGGGACCACCTTAGAAGTCACCTCGCTTTAACACATACCAAAATTCTGATCCGAAGTTTAGCATTGAGAAGTTTTTCCCCCTCAAATATTATAAGCACAATGCAAGTGGACAATCGCTATCACTGCGTTTAAAAAACAAAAAAAGAAAAGAATCTCCGGGCTCAAATCAGATCTGCCACATTCATAGGCATCTCCTCCACAGTCGTATTGTAAAATGTCTCGATGTCCCGAAGAATCCTCTTGTCCTCCTCGGTGACGAAGTTGATAGCAACTCCTTTTCTGCCAAAACGGCCACCACGGCCAATTCTTTAAAAGAGAGATGCCAATGTTAGATAAGCCTTAAGTGCTAATAAATGTTACTCGTCAGTGAGCTTTTACCTATGAATGTAATTCTCTCTATTAGTGGGGAGGTCATAGTTAATGACCAAGGAAACCTGCTGCACATCAATGCCACGAGCCTGAGGAGAAAGAACAAGGTTAATCCAAGACAGTTCTTAAATGCATGCGTTAACAATGTGGCCCATGTTTAAGTAACGGAGTCCTACATTTGAGGAAGCCATTGTGGAGAATGGGCACTTATTTTCCCAAAGGTTTTACCTGCTTAGTCATTTTTGGACAGTTACAGAATTGAAGACATTTTGGGTTTTAATACTACTTCTAGTGTAAAGCATTTACAACTCTTTAAAACAAAAAAAAAAAAAACACAGACTAACCAGAAGATCAGTAGTGATCAACACTCTGCTGGATCCGGACCTGAACTCCCTCATAATGACATCACGCTCCTTCTGGTCCATGTCTCCATGCTAGGGGCCAATGGAAAGTATTAAAAAGCCCAGCCATCAGTAAGTATACAAGTATAGAATACAAGAAACATTTTACAATAACCTACCAGAGCAGATACAGTGAAGTCTCGTGCGTGCATTTTCTCTGTCAACCAGTCAACTTTTCTCCTGGTGTTGAGGAAGATGACAGCCTGGGTTATGGTCAGGGTCTCATACAGGTCACACAGGGTGTCCAGCTTCCACTCCTTCAAAAAACATGCATTTTTATATACAGTATTGTTCAAAATATGGTTTTAAAATTGTTCAAAATTATTTTGAACAATACTGTACATACATTTAGTGTTGTCTAAAGTCCTGGTACACCAACACGTCACAGAAAGTTTTTTTTGAGTACCAGTGGTATTGAGCATCGGGCCAACCCGGTTCTCGATGCACCATTTGAAAGATGCACGGTTGGTCCTCAGTACAAGTTTTATTCTACATTAAAATTCCGCTGGTATTGGCACAATCTGCAACATGTCCTTGCCATACACCTCTCCGCTCACTAACAGTGGAGACCACAGCAGCAGGCGCCATCAGACACATGTAGGAGCTCCATGCACACGCGAGGTGACGTTCAGCCATTTGCCTTATTTTACGTCTGTACAGAAATTAGGTTGTTGTTAGCAGGGCGCTAAAGTGCAGTTTGCAGTGGAGCCGAGTATGTGATTAGCACCGTCTGTCACAAGCCACTTGCTTTTAACACTTGTGCATCTTTGTTTTGCACAGAGAGCAGCGGAAGTATACTGGAGTAACACTTTATGAAACCAGTCATTAACTTTTTACTCCATATTTTTATTATTTGTGGTAAAACTTAATTTATAGATTTTGTTTAAAAATAGTGCGTGTTCCATTAGCGTTTGTTTTGGTACCGAGAACCGTGGATTTTCACTGGTATTGGCACAGAATACTGAAGTTTTGGCAACATGACAACACTACATTATGTTTATCTGTACAATTATTTAGTAAAGTTGTAACACAAGATCTTGAGACATAGGACACTGGACATTAAGAAAGAGGTCCCTCCATGCCTCATTGGCGATGCTGTGCATTGATCTCCTTCCCTGGTGTACCCATGCTTACACAGTTGCATGAGCCAAACCTGAAAGGCTTGGCTCCTGCAGTTTCAGCAGGGTGCTTTAAAGAGAAGGGTGATAAGTATATACACGTTTTATACCCATACCTCTCGCTCTACATTGATGTAGAACTGCTTAATACCCTCCAGGGTAAGCTCCTCTTTCTTCACCAAGATGCGGATAGGGTCCCGCATGAATTTTTTTGTCACCTCCAACACGTCGGCTGGCATCGTTGCAGAGAGCAAAACCACCTGCATACAACATTAGGTTGCTCTTAAGCGAGGTTTAAAAATCATCATCTAAACAATACTGGTTTCCATGTGGCACTGAGCCTTAGAGACAGAGGCCATTGAACATTAAGAAAGAGGTTCGGCCACGTCTCAATTTCAGTTCAGAGCTGTTTTATATCCTTCTGCGCACTGCTCTGCTAGCATCACTGCATCAGACAGATTTATCTGAATGACACAATTATAGCAGATCTCTTTGATGCAGAAGTATGTGCCGTTTCAGATACTCACTTGAATGTTTGTGCTCAGCTTTTGGAAGATTTCATAGATCTGATCCTTGAATCCTCGACTCAACATCTCATCAGCTTCATCCAGAACAAACATCTTGATGTATTTAGGGACTGGGATTAAAAAATAAATAAATAAATAAAATTGAGAAACGTTCGGTTTTCCTTTCAAATTCATACAATTCTGTTGTCTAGGACTTACTCAAGTGTCTCCTGTTGAGCATGTCATACACACGCCCTGGAGTGCCCACTACTATGTGAGGGGCCTCGGCCTGGAACTTCTGAATTTCACTCCGGAGATTGGTACCACCAATACAGGCATGGCAGGTTGCCCCCATGTAGTCGCCCAATGCCAGAATCACCTTCTGGATCTACAGAGTATAAAAGAAAAATAGGCAAGTGTTAAAACAACCACAACACTAGAGACAGATCATGAGAAACCATAATTCAGAAGAGGCTAAAGTGATCAGTAGTATAAAAGGAAGTCTCCATTTCAAGAGTCAGTCCCGAAAGATGGTATGCCATCATTTCACCTCGTTTTCTATAAACAGCCAAACCTGCTTCAGGTCATTGCAACCATGCAGTGGACAACACCAATCAGTGAGGTACTGTTTTAAGGAAAGGCCTGAAAACTGCATACCTGCTGAGCCAACTCTCTGGTGGGAGCCAGCACCAGAGCCTGCGTGTCCTTCTGCTCTATGTCCAGCTGTTGCAGTATAGAGATGGCAAATGTGGCAGTTTTGCCAGTACCTGACTGGGCTTGAGCAATGACATCATAGCCTGTCAAAATTAAATCATATTATGACAAGACCGTTGTAAACCCTGCTGTATTCACTGGCAGTGGCTTAAAATCAACAGCTATCTTGGCATCAATTAAATATTTATCAAGCTCTTCACTTGCTAAACATTTGACTGAACACAAGCCTTACATTTAGACATTACAAGGTTTATAAGTGAAAGATCAGTGAATAGTATTTATCCCCATTATTGGGTAAGTCCCGAAAGATGGTAACACATCATTTCACACATTTCTTAGTTTATATACATTAGTAAATGGATTACTTAGTACTGGATACCTTTAATGCAAGGGATGATTGCCCTCTGTTGAATGGCAGATGGCTTCTCAAAACCATATGCATATATTCCCCTGAGAAGAGTCTCCTTCAGGACCATATCATCAAAGTTGTCTGTAATGTCATTCCAATTGCTCTGTAATTAAAAAAAGTTCGAGTTGACATTTTTGCTTAAAATGAAAAAAATAAAATAAAAAAATAGATACTGTAACAAATGTCAGGTATTAAGAGATAATGACATGTAATACAGACACGTAATCACTGTCATAACCTTTTAGAACATAAATTTAGTTTGTGGGTATTGCTTTTATCAAATTAGGACTTCATTTTTTTTATTTATTTTTTAAACCCTCTCTGGACACAGCAAATTCTGAATCAAATAAGTCTGTAATGAATATATTAAAGTTTCTAGAGTTAACTCTTAATACACGGCGGTAAAAGTACCTCAATGACACCATCAGGCTCCATTCCGTCGGGCCCTCCATGGTCTCGGTCTCTTGAGCTGTGGCAGAACAGGAAAATTGTCAGGTTTAGGACTCAACCAAAAAGATCGAATTATAAAAAAACTACCCTATAATACTCAATTACGTTACTCGAGGTTTTGATCAAGCTGCACGTTTCCACCACGTGTCGTGCAGGGGAGAGAAAGGGTTGCTGTACAACTAAAAGCCAAGGAAGCTTTTCTTTTTCCGGGAGAAAGGGGACAGCTAAGACCACTACCGCCCCCCAATGGCAAGCAAAAGCACTGACGCCTTTACAAGCGCAATCCATTAAAACTGGTTTGGGTAGCGAAGCACCCAGTCGTCCAGAGAAGGCCCTTAATTTGACAGAAATGGCACAGTTTAAAAAAAAATAAAACAAAACAGACAACAGGGCGACCCAAGTGGGCTTTAACAGTAAATGCAGAGTGGCGTCCCGCAAATGCGTCAGATTGGCAGAGCGGGAACCCCAGCAGACCTGCTCCGGCACGGGCAATGAGCAGTCTGTTAGGCCCAGGTTACGCCCAGATGGGTATCCTGTTACAACCCAGGCTTTGCTGGACACACGTGTCAGATTCCAACTAACTGTATCTCTAAAAAAGCCCGTTATGTAATCTAAAATATGCTCACCCCCTTCCTCCCATTGACTTATGCTCCCATTGAGCTCAAGTCTCAACAAGGTAATATATAAGCCACGTCGAAAGCCGTCCCGTTAAGTTTCAATATGGAATCTCGCATAACCTTAGCCAATATGTCGGAGAATTGGGCCTATAATGCCAATGATGGCAGGCAGCCTGAATGCTAGGCCATGCTATCACTTCAGCAACTTCTCTACGATTTGGTCACATATACGAGCTAGCAAATATACCAAGTGATAAAATATACAGACCAGTAATATTATTACAACAACGGTTTATTTATAACGACTATAATTAAGTGCTACGGGGAAGTAGCCATGGAAATAGAACGCATCTATGGCCGGGTCGCCCTGGCACAGGCTGAGGCCTAACTTAACTTGAAAATAACTAATTTGCGTTTCTTAGCTCAGGATTACTCTTTACGGCTTTTGTATTTAGTCATAAATCGAGTATACGTCTTAAATGGAGCAAAACGTTCTTTTTTTACCTGTTGTAATCAGCAGAATCGCTAGACATGATCCGTACGCAACTTCAGCATGCGACTGGAAAGATCGCTAATGGCGAAGGCTACTGCCTTTATGCAGCCGGACTATTTTCACCCCCGGACTTACTGCCCAGTTTCACTTGACGTATTTCCCAAGCTTGCCAAATTAATGACTGGATGATGCTATGTCATAATAAGAACATTATGTTTTTGATAGTATTTTTAAAAACACAGAAAAAGACAATTGTTCCGGACTAGTTTTATCCGCGGAAGAATATTGCAGTAATAGCAGGTAATATATGGCTGATATAGTGTCTCAGAAAGGACAAAATATGTATTGACGATGTTGCGCAACGCTATGGTAAAGAAACTTATAAAAGCTTTTTTCAAAATTATAGCATCCATAAAGTATACTTCAATAAAAAAAATCATTTAACAAATTAGTTTAATTAATACTGTTAATAGTGTTCATAGTAAACATTCTACGAACGAACTTTTCATAAAGTACAGGTTTCCATTTCTACTAAAAGATACTAAGACACAATGCCTACAGAATTGATTAGTTCTTTAAATATTGTGTGGTTGTGTTGGCAAATTAGCTTAAGAGACAGACAGCAAATACAACTAATCATACTTCTTTTTGGATGTAGAACCGTATGGTGGTGTAGTGTATTGGTAAATGTACGCATTAAAAATAACTTTTGTAGATAAAAAAAAATCTTTATTTAGGCAGATCTACTGAGTAGACTTCACTTTTAATACAATATTTCACAAACCTTTAATGGCGTTATAAAATGTAATTTAAATACTACCTATATTTAACCGAACATCATTTATTTTTGCACATGTTTATCTAGAACAAGTGGATTTATTCTAATTGTAAATACCAAAACCAATGTATGTATAAGTTAATGTACAATAGTGTAATAGTTGGAGAACAGTTCCTCTTCAGCGGAAATGTCTCTGAGTGACACCAACACCACACAGCGCAAAGGCCGCTGATGTGCGTCCAGACTGTAGTTGACATTGGGCAAATACTGTCTAAGGTCAATGGGGAAATTGTTGGGGACATCATATTCCTGGTAACACACATTGGCAGATTTCTCATTGGAGCAATTGTTCACATATTGTCCCACAGCAAGGGGGTTTAGCAGATTTGTAGTCAACCAACTGGTGTCACTGGTCAAATATGGCCCAAGTCTGTCCCTGCCACTGCAAGACCTGAACACCATTTTAGAGATGCCTTTGTCATTCCCATCCACCAACACCCCATCAATGCACCTAAAGACAAAGGGGTTCTTGATGGACTGCAGGAGAATAGGCTCATAGGCTTGGTAGACTGTCCCAGGATACATGGCAACTGTGACTCCTTTAGGGACAAACCCCCTTGTTACAAAAACTCCAGTTCCCGCAAAAGGTAAAGTGCTTGGCTTCCTTTCAATACAAAACCCCATAGTTTGTAGCATGGCATCATATACACCCACTGTACATGCCCTAAACTCTTCATTTTTTTTTGAAGACCAGACGGAGTGCGTTTGAGTGGTGTTATTCCTTTGAAGAACCATGAAAAGCCTCAACAGGCTGTGGGACACTTCGTTGTCTGGTACCACTTTGTCTTTACTGCGCCCGTTCACTTTTCGAAGAGTTTTCTCATTGTTAGAAAGGTTCAAAACAAGCCAGGGCACAAACCTGTATCGGTAGGCCTTCCATTTGTTCTTAAAACGATTTAGTGCCGTTCTAAACATCCAGGGAAACCAGAGCAGCTAAAGAAACAAAAACAAACAACCGTTTTTGGTTCTCGTTTACGTCGTCGTCTTCTTCTTTTAATGGCAGATCTGCGTTTACGACAACTCACTTATCCCATATTGTACAATACTGCCTCCTGTTGGACCCTATAAGGTACTACTACCACTACTACCCCACTTTACATTCACGTGTAATTTTAGCAGGAACTTACTCATTATTGTGACTAAACATTTTGAGTCCAATTTTAACATTTGATGTATACCTGTTGCAATGAATTGGGTATTGAGTTCATACAATTGCCACAAAACCCTTGACCTGGCTGCAAAAGGGACCTGTCCCTTGTTTGGGACACATGGTAAAAGTAGTTGTCACGTTCCTTCACTAAACATTTGCGGCCCCAGCATTTAGGTGCCCAAGCAAAGGCAAACACAAGTTGGGCCTCGCAAAACCACTGTTTCTACTTTGTCAGTCCTTACTTATCTGAGAACAATATCAAACCATTCTTCCAACTCAGAGTGTCTCAGTTTTAAGAGTTGCTAAAAACAACAACAACAAAAAAAGAAACTTTTCAGTATGAAAACGAATGCTTGTTATTCGTTCTGAGAATTTTAAATGTGATTTTATCCGATAATAAATGTATATTACAAAATACGTCTTATACATTCTAGCGCTGTATTTAAATTTTTTTATTTATAATTTTTGTTATGAACCCCGCAGTAATCTCATAAAGCTGTTGAAAGATACATTAATCTTGCATTGCTTTTAACGTTCAATCAGATGTTTCAAAATAAATGTCGATTTCGTTTAATTACAAGTATTTCATATGCTGTCCTAATTTTACTTTCATTTATTAAAATAACAAGCACAAATTAATCCATACTACGCAAATGTAGCTTTTTGCCTCTTTCTTTAGGCACACAGTTCGCCCATGTTTTCACGTTGAAGCCATAGAAAAACTAGTTGACCTTTTACTCTGAAAATAACCTCTTTAACCGGAAAACCCTTTTGATTTCTCGTAAAATCTTCACAACCACAGCTAAAAGCTCACTGGATGGGAAGGGTCGGGCAGAACCGAACATGGTGAGCGAATTGTCTTTTATTTGGGGCCAGTGATGTAAAAATAAGTAAGGTTTACGCAAAGGAAACCTTAAAGTAATGCGGTATGTTGTAGTACACATGCTTATTATCTACTCTGTAAAATGAGAAGAAACGCATCTAGCTCAGGTGAGCCTTGAGAGTTAGCTAAACCTGTTAGCCTTTTAAACAGATGACCAATATTAAACATCATTTGACTTTCTGTTGCAAATGTATTTATTGTCACAGTGTCACTCTGAAATTAATCTTTACTGTCTGAGTTGCTTGTTATTGTTACTGAGACACAGGATACTTGTGAAGCAAACGGTAGTACGATATTAAAATTTTACTTCTAAATACCTTCTAGATGAAGGTATTTATTTAATGACTCTGGTGTTACCATTTCTGATTGTCTGTGCTTTTTTTCTCTCTCTTTACAGAACAAGTTAAAATCCTCGCAGAAGGATAAAATTCGTCAGTTTATGGTTTTTACACAAACTAATGAGAAGACAGCGCTCACATGTCTATCACAGAATGACTGGAAATTAGATGTTGCCACAGACAAGTTTTTTCAAAACCCAGAACTCTATGTTTGCACTCTAAAAGCAGCCTTGGACAAAAAGAAACTTGAGCAGCTCTACAACCGGTATAGAGGTGTGTAAAAAAAAGATCCAATTGCAAAAATATGAAATGACAAAGCATCATATTAAAAGTATATGTTAGTGACCTATAATGACTAATAAGTACTCGGTGTATCACACTCATTTAATTAGATCCTCATGATGACAACAAGATTGGTATCGATGGTATCCAGCAGTTCTGTGATGACCTGGGATTGGACCCAGCCAGTATAAGTGTGCTCCTCATCGCCTGGAAGTTCAGGGCAGCAACACAGTGCGAGTTCTCAAGGCAGGAATTCATGGATGGCATGACAGAACAGGGGTGAGAAAAACATATAGTGCCGCTCTTTTTTCAACACTCCAGCCAGAGGTTTGTGAACTTAAATTACGCATCTAAGGCGCTTAACGATTATGTGTTAACATGGTGATATTGGGATTTATTTCTTTATACAGCCAGCAGTCTTTAACCAAGTTTTATCCCTGCAGGTGTGACAGTACAGAGAAGTTAAAAGCTCAGCTACCAAAGATGGAGCAAGAGTTAAAGGACCAAGGAAAATTTAAAGACTTCTACCAGTTTACGTTTAATTTTGCTAAAAATCCTGGCCAGAAAGGTTTGGGTAAGTTCTAATTGTAAATCCCGAAATACCAATGTTTTGTCTGTTTTTATTTACATTTTTTTGTTTTGTTTTTCAGATCTAGAAATGGCAATTGCATATTGGAATTTAGTTCTGAGTGGAAGATTTAAATTTTTGGACCTTTGGAATACATTTTTAGTTGTAAGTTATCTCTGCATAATGTTGCTATCAATATGCAAATACCATTTCTTACCTCTGTTATTGTCACTGTTTTTAGGAACATCACAAAAGATCTATTCCTAAAGATACATGGAACCTCTTACTAGATTTCAGCACAATGATAACAGATGACATGTCAAATTATGATGAAGAAGGTTTGTACATCAAATCTCAAATAATAATTACACCAAAATGGGCAATTAGTCACCAAAATAGTTGTCGAAATGTGCTGTTAGGAAATACAGGCTACAGAACAGACTCAGAACATGCAGCTGAAATATTGTGTAGATCATAAGTAATGCATATGGTACTACCTGTCTTTCATCCGGTTATCTTTTTTCTCAAACAGGAGCTTGGCCTGTCCTCATTGATGACTTTGTGGAGTTTGCACGGCCACACATTGGGACCAAAAGCACAGCAGTTTAGCATTGTCTTCTACAGAGGGGGAGGGATCAGTGGACAGGAGGACTGCACTGAGTTGACAACTACGTTGCCTTTTCAACCCTCAGGACTGACATTTTTAAACAGCACAGACTGCAATACATGTGTCTTTGTGGACTTGTATCGAGAGTATTAATGACTTCTTGCGTGCGCTCATGCCAAAAGGAGTAGTTGTTGTTTTTGCCAATGATGTTCATCATTGAGGATGGCTTCAAAAGAAGCTTCACACGTTTGAATTGTTTACTAAACACAAGGTTTCCTGAAAAATTCCTAAAAGACTAAATTTTAAAACTCTTGTTTAACCTGTTTTGTTTTGATACATTTATGTGACAGGTTGGTATAGTGGTATGGTCCTTTTTAGTGAATGCTATTTCTTTAAACACAAATGAGTAATGAAATAAATGTTTCATTTTGCCTTCTTTAAATTTTAGACTTGGAATTTTTACGTTGACAAACCTAATTTATAAAATTTATAAAGAGTAAATAGTTTGTATGTGTCTACTATATCTGTCTAAATATATATTTTTATATATTTTGTAGTCTCAAAATAGTATTATATAGACAACTTCAAATGAACTCTAGTTGTTGCATGAAATTCATCAGATTTGCTACTTCTGTCTGTAAACGTGATTTTATTTAATGGAAATCCTGCATATTGTACCTTTTAATGACGGGTAAACTGAACATGTGATCGTGTAGTAGCCCTTGGATGTATGCTGCTTTCAAATGGTTGCACTGAAAGCCTTGTACTGCCTCCAAGTGGTAAGAACACGGTTGCTATAGCGACCAGAGACAAACAGCGGTTTGAAGAGTTTCAGTTGAGACTACTAGTATATTTTAACTCACACACCACTTGTAACGCTGTACATTGACATTTTATGTTGGTAGCGGTTTAGTTTTTTATAGATTCGTGGTTCGAGCGAGCAGTGGCTATTGTGTAGATATGTCAAGCCTTGTTAATTCGGTTATGGCTAAGATGGACTGGGACGTGCGCTTTGCAATCCCCGAATCAAACGCCCAAAACAAGGCGTTGATAGCAGAGGTAAGTGGAAAGCAGTAACGTTAGCTTATACTATTTTATTTATTGATTCCTGGTCCTTTTACTGCTAGGTTCTATTTTTATTATCCTACTTCTTGTCTACAATACAAATTCAGAATAGCCAATGTGCCATTTAATGATTTTCAACAGCTTATTAATAAAGAGAAGGAGCTCGTGCAACTGGAGCATAAACTTGAGACAAACAAAAATGCGAAGCCGCATCAGGCTAACCACTTCAAAAATGTGAAACAAGCACTGGAAAATACAGAGGTCCGTGTTCATTATTATGTTTTTTATTAAACTTTTTAGAGTAAGACACAAATTGAAACGTTTTGTTTGTCTGTGTTCACAGGCTTTATATAGAGCAATGCAGAGAGAAGAAGAAATGGAGAAACACCTTACAGTCTTTGCAGAAAGAGAGGCTGGTCGGCTGACCCAGGAGACCTCAAAGATGAATACTGAGCTCCGTGGTTTAGCAGAGAGGAGCAATATGTTGGAGGTCAGACACATAACATTGACTCGCCATCTGTCGGGACAGTTATAGCATTTCAGCAAAAATTGATGTATTACTGTATCAAAAATACAGAATCAGATCTTCAAGACCAAGCAGAAGCTGCAGGACTTTAAGAACCAGATGAACTGGGACCAGCAGACTATGGATGCCTTTTTGGAGGAGTCAGTGTGTAAAGATGAGGACACTATGGCCATTATAAAGTATGCACAACAGGACGAGCAAAGGATCAAGGTAGAAATGTAAACACCTGCAAAGTAAAACATGTGCAGTCATTATGATAACTCTGTAAAATGTTTTATTTCTATTCTGTAGTCACTCACACTGGCCATTGAGAAGAAGACAGTGGAGGCAAATGAAAAACGGAAAGCTCTTGACAAAGAGTTAACTGAGACACTATCCACCCAAGTATAATGGGAAAACACATTACACTTACACTTTTTTTGTATATCCCATTTGAAAGAAATGAATAAAACAGTTCTTGTGTCATTTAACAGATTGCACTGGATAAAACTACAGAGAATTTGCAGCAGGTTCATCAGGAAACACAGCAGCTGATCCAACAGTGGGAAAACACCATCAAGCAGATGAAGCAAAGAGACAATGAGATGCAGCACTGTGCATTGGTAATGATTGTAGATTAGGTTCAGGAATTCCATTCATTCCAACATCTTATTGCAGTCCAAGCAGTCTTAAGTTATGTGAATATATGTGCATATTGATAGTGTGATAACAAAGCTTTGACATATTGTGCATCCCCTTAAACAGTATACACCTTATCTCACAAAACAAGTAAAAGTTTAATAGTCAGAAAGAAAATTTAAATAGTCTAAAATTAAATAGTCTAAATAGTCACACAGTTGGATGTGGTCTGTCTGATTTATATTGCAAAGACTCAGACTGATGATCAACAGTCCAGCCTGGTCTGTAAAAAGTGTTGTTAATAACATTTCTTTAAGAAAGACAAGGGGTGTTTGTTTACATCTGAAAAAGCCAATAACAATCCCTACCCATCACAAATCTACGGTGACAAGTCCTTTTGGTCATTTAACATCTTGCACTTCAGATGTGTTAAACAACCACCAATTTTGCTTTTGTTTCTCTTTGGGCTAGAAACTTGCTGAGATGAACCAGACAGGCAGAGAAAAGAATGAGACGATTACAGAGAAGAAGCATTTGCTTGAAACGCAGCGGAACAACAACAGAGAAACTGAGAGGAAGGTGATGATAGCCAACCAACTGGGTGTTAAACTGCGACAGGTTCTAAAGGAGCAGGAGAGTAACTACAGTCGGCTCCAAGATGAGGTCAGTCAACTCTTTTCTGCGTAGAAAATGTTTATTTCAGCATAAATATGATTAATGGTGCCTCATTTATGGTAAGAAGTCTGTTCTGTCAGTCGAATGTGTACTGTATTGTCTGCCATTTGCAGTTAACCACGTGCAAAAACACACTGGACAGAACAACATCTGATGTGGATGCTGCGACGTCCCATATATCCAGACTGAAAAAAGAGATCAGCGACAAGAATAAGAAGTGAGTAAAACATTAAAGTCATTAATGGAATCTTACTTTCCTGGCAGAGTAAACAACTATAACTGTATGGTCTCTGCATTGTTGTTGTTTTCAGTCTATATTTATTTGTGAAAAGTAACCTTAAAGGACTGACTTATATGAATACATTTGCATCCTATCACCTTTTTAAAATAATCTTATATTATCTATCACTGTTCAAATCACTCATTTGAACAGTGGACAGTCAGACATAAAGTAGTTAAATGAGTTATATAGTTATAAAGGGTTTTTGCCTTTATTATGAACTAGACTACAGAAATGTTTAAATGTGTTTTCATAGACTGAAGGTGGCTCGAGCTTACAATGCTGTATTGGAGGAGAAACTTAAAGTGGTGACACAAACAGCTCTGAATGAAGAGGAGAGAGCCTCACAGATGGAGCAGTTTCTTCTGGATGAGGAGCAGGCTATTAAGGTGAGTGGCCCCATGATCCCATCCCACAATTCATAAGCCACAGAGGAGACGCCAGATAAATTATAGGAGTCAAATTGCAATCCAGTTGTAAAAAGGATGTGGATAAATAAATAAGTTGGGGTCCTCCACTGTCTAAGACATGGCCAAGACCTTTGAAAAGTGGCCTGGGGATTAAGATGTCATTTTCTTGATATTCAGGAATTGGAGGTCCAGCTACGTGATCACAGAGAGGAGTTGTTCCATCGCAAACAGCAGCTTCAGACACTGAGGAATGAAGAGAAAAATGCCCTCACCCAAATTTCAAGGAGCAAATGCACTATCCTCACCCTCGAAAATGAGCTGAAAAAAGTTGAGAGGGATTTACTGGCTCGGCAGATGTCCATGAATACACAGGCAAGCTCTTTATAAAGCACACAAATCAACATAGTTTTGTGGAAAAATTTCTAAACCATGTATTTGATCACTTGTGTAGGAATCCCAGATCAGATGCCTAAGTATTAAACTGGAACGGCTGCAGGGTAATGTGAACACCGAGGAAAAGAAAATGCTTGATATGAAAATTGCTGAACTGACAGCTGCTCTGGAGGAGACGAGAAAGGAAGCAGGTTTGCAAACCAGCAGGCTGAAGAAAGTGGAGGTTGGTTCATCTCTCAAAGGATCACTTAGTTAAAGTATAAAATAATTTGTTTTGATGTGAAACTGTGTCATTCAGGACGATATCTGTAGCTTTAGGAAAAAAATGGAGAAGTCAGAAGGTCAGAGGAGGAATTTGGAGGAGAAGGTAGAGGAGCTTGAACTGCAGTGTAAAACAAACGAGAAAGAGCTGAAGTTACTGCGGTCCCAGAAGCAGGTTAGTGAGATCATTCCTTTGATGCTACTGCCCCTAGGATCATAACTGTGTGGTGTGCTTTATCTAAAATAATCCATTCACATGCTAATCACACAGGACAACATGGTGGAGCATAACATCTTAAAAATGGAGGTGAAACGCAAGCGGGATCTGCTGTACAACAAGACGGACAGTGTGATATCTTTGGAGAAACAACGGCTGGGGCTGCAGCAGGCCATGAAGGAACGACAGGAGGAGATCAGAGTGTACAAGGAGCTTCAGATCCAAGAGCTCAAGATCATCGAGCAGGAAAGACTCGGACTCAGGTGAACTCAACAGCTGTGAGGTCAACTATTGTTGAGTTGCTATTATGAATTTTTAAACTTGTACAAAACAGCTGACAGGATACAGAAACATCACATGACTCTTCTGAGGAAAAACAGAAAAAAACAAGATAACTAAATGAATACCAAAAACTCTCAAGTTAAGAGTTTGGCAGGTAATTTATTAATAAATCAATATCAACTATTTTGTTTGTCATCTTTTAGTGTTGAATTAAATGAGAAGCTGTCAAAGGTTGACTTGATGAAGAAACGCTTTGATGTTTTGACCATTTCAATGGCGGGTCCTGAGGGTGAGGAGCAGAGGTCGCAGGCTTACTACATTACAAAGGTGAGGTGTCAAAGCTGTACTTGTAGTACACCTACAATACAAGTAGAGCGGTACTAAATTGAACTCGAATGCTTTACTTTAGTGACTCACAAAAAAACGATTTAACAGTTGACAGTTAGGATGTGTACACACAGTTTTCTAATTACAAGAAAATATTAAATTATCTTTGAGTCAGTGGGTTCTCTCCGGGTACTCCGGCTTCCTCCCACCGTCCAAAGACATGCATGTACAGGTTAATTGACAACTCTAATGTGTCCCTAGTGAATGAATGTGAGAGTGAATGGTTGTCTGTCACTGTCTGTCTCTAAATGTCAGCCCTGCGACTAACTGGCCACTGTCCAGGGTGTACCCCGCCTCAGGCCCAAAAGCTGCTGGGATAGGCTCCAGTCACCCGCGACCCCTAACGGGACTAAGCAGTAGAAAATGAATGAATGAATGAATGAATCTTTGAGTCTCAGTCTTACTTGCCATGCTCTCAAAGTTTCCCAGGTCAACAGTGGGCAATGAAAACATGTTTTTTAGGCTGCACAAGAAAAAGAAGAGCTCAAGCGCAAAGGAAACAGTCTGGATGCAAAGATTCGTAAAGTTGAACTGGAAAACCGTGCTCTAGAGAACACTATTCAACTTTTCAACAACAGCAACTCAACATTTCGTGAATCCCTCAACAAAGTGAAGGAATCCAGTATGTGTAATAAAGAATGCTACCCCACTTAAAAGAGCAGAACAGTATGTAACCAGTAGAAAAATATTTCAGTTGTATGTTGTTTATGTTTTAGGTCCGGAGTTCCAGGAAAAACTAAAGTTGGAAGAGCAGCTAAAGGTGGTCGAGGGCACTCTAAAATACAAGCAGAGTCAGATTCAAGAGCTGCAGCAGGACTTACAGGTTACAACCAGTATTTTAACACTTTAAGTTTTGGGGCTGTTTTTTTTTTTGTTAAAGGGGGTTTATGAGATTCTTAGGGATACAATGCTAAGTGTTAAGTTTTAAATCAATTTACCATTTACATGGTTTACATAGTTTGGTGTCTGTGGTAATGCTCCTGCATGTTACTCCAAACTGGGGGAGTGCTGACTACTATTTACTGTAAGGAATCATTTAGCCATGCAAAAGTATCTAATAGAACCATGTTTTATACTATCCTTTTTATAGAGTTGGATACCATATAATCCAATGTGTTTTGAGTTCCATATGAGTCAGTGACATGCTTTGGTTATTTACTACTCCCCACATACAGGACATGAACAGTACTTTTGAGAATCTGCTTCAAGAAGAGGACATGGAGAAAGAAAAGATTGAGAACAAGCAGGTGTTCATCTCTAAGCTCAACAAAGAAGTGACCGCTCAGCAAGAAAAAATTGACAGAGCTAAAAAACAGGTCTGACATGTGAGAAGCATGAGAACAAAAAGCCTGGCCTGACCCTGTTGTATTGCATTTCAAACACAAAGCCTCAGTTCAATGCCTTTATTTTAAAGCCCCTTTAATTAAAAGAAACTATAACACTTTATATTTAACAGAAAATTAAACTGATCTGATAATTGTTGTGAAAGTAACATATTTTGCATACTATTTATGCTTAAGTGCTTGAAGTTAACCAGAGAGATACGCTCTATTAAACGATGCAAGATTGAGACGTTTGAAGAGAAGGACATCAGGCTTAAGGAGCTCAAAGAATTAAACAGAAACATTGACAAGATGCTGATAGAAGCAATGGGTGGCCGTGATGACCTCAGAGCAGCACTGGAAATGTACTTTGAACAGGTTTGTAACTAACTCTTTCAAATTCCAACATTTGATTTGATTTTAAAAATTGTATTCTTTGTTGCTTTGCTTCTCTCAGGCAAACCTGTCCCTTCCATCTCCCGCTTCCACTCCATCAAGCAACAGGAGCTCCAAGTCCGGCCCCAAATTCAGCTCGGTCCAAAGCTCAGCCCAAAGCTCAGCCTCAGTGAGGTCAGAATGATTAAAGCTCTTACTCTTATAGTCTTAATTTTAGACATTAGGGACATTTTAGAGAAGTTTTCTAGATCCATTTTCAAATAAACGCATGTATAGAGAATAATAAACGCAGTCCATAGATGTACACACGTGGACAAAAATGTTGGTACCCTTCGGTCAATGAAAGAAAAACTCACAATGGTAACAGAAAAAACTTTATTCTAAAAGTAATAATAAATAAAAATTCTATGAATGTTAACCAATGAAAGTCAGACATTGATTTTCAACCATGCTTCAACGGAATTATTTAAAAAAATAAACTCATGGAACAGGCCTAGACAAAATTGATGGTACCCCTAGAAAAGACTGTAAATAATGTGACCAAATGGACATGTTAATTCAAGATGTGTGCACTAATTAGCATCACAGGTGTGTACAATCTTGTAATCAGTCAGTGGGCCTATTTATAGGGCTTCAGGTAGTCACTGTGTTGTCTGGTGACCTGGTGTGTACCACACTCAACATGGACCAGAGGAAGTGAAGGAAAGAGGTGTTGCAGGAGAATAGAAAGAAAATTATAGACAAGCATGATAAAGGTAAAGGCTATAAGACCATCTCCAAGCAGCTAGCTGTTCCTGTGACTACAGTTGCACATATTATTCAGAAATTTAAGACCCATGGGACTGTAGCCAACCTCCCTGGACGTGGCCGCAGGAGGAAAATTGATGACAAATCAAAGAGACGGATAATCCGAATGGTAACAAAAGAGCCCAGAAAGACTTCTAAAGAGATTCAAGGTGAACTCCATGCTCAAGGAACATCAGAGTCAGATCGCACCATCCGTCGTTGTTTGAGCCAAAGTGGACTACATGGGAGACGACCAAGGAGGACACCATTGTTGAAAACCAGTCATAAAAAAGCTAGACTGGAATATGCCAAACTACATGTTGACAAGCCACAAAGCTTCTGGGAGAATGTCCTATGGACAGATGAGACAAAAATGGAACTTTTTGCCATGGCACATCAGCTCTATCTTCACAGACGGAAAAATGAAGCATATCAAGAAAAGAACACTGTCCCTACTGTCAAACATGGAGGAGGCTCTGTTATGTTCTGGGGCTGCTTTGCTGCATCTGGCACAGGGTGCCTTGAATCTGTGCAGGGTACAATGAAATCTGAAGACTATCAAGGGATTCTAGAGAGAAATGTGCTGGCCAGTGTCCGACAGCTTGGTCTCAGTCGCAGGTCATGGGTCTTGCAACAGGACAATGACCCAAAACACAGCAAAAAACACCCAAGAATGGTTAAGAGGAAAACATTGGACTATTCTAAAGTGGCCTTCTATGAGCCCTGAAGGAGCTGAAACATGCCGTCTGGAAAGACACCCTTCAAACCGGAAACAACTGGAGCAGTTTGCTCATGAGGAGTGGGCCAAAATACCTGCTGAGAGGTGCAGAAGTCTCATTGACAGTTACAGGAATCGTCGGATTGCAGTGATAGCCTCAAAAGGTTGTGCAACAAAATATTAAGTTAGGGGTACCAACAATTTTGTCTAGGCCTGTTCCATGAGTTTATTTTTTAAAATACTTCTGTTAAAGCATGGTTGAAAAGCAATGTCTTTTTAACTTTTATCAGAATAAAGTTTTTTCTGTGATCATTGTGAGTTTTTCTTTCATTGACCGAAGGGTACCAACATTTTTGTCCACATGTGTATATAACCATGGGCCTGTGCATAAGGATGAATACCTGTTGTTTTGCAGGTCGTCTGCATCGTCAGCCGGCAGCAGCCCCAGGACCTCAGCACTCCAGTCCCCCACTCTGACCACAGTGGAGCTGGGCCTCGACCTGCCCCTGACGTCCCCTCCACCGTCGTCCCGCAGCTCGAGCTCTTCTAGTGGCAGCAAAAAGAAAGCCTAGAGTTTACAGCAATGCGTCACACTTGACACCCTGAATCTGGAGAACTTTTTAACTTAAGACTTGTTTTTCTTTAATGCTTACCTTTTGTGTTGATGGTTGATTGTCTTCAGCAGGACACACAGTAATGTGTGGTCTTTTAAATCTGTATCCTTCTGTTGTCTGATCAAATAAAATAAAATAAAGATATGTTTGACTTAAACAATCAACTTTATTTGTTAACTCATTGAGGAATGCTCTATTGTGTTGGTCATATGTTGTTTCAAGTGCCAGGTGAGGGTTTTACCCGGAAACAGTAGATAACTATTGTCTTCTTGCCACACCTCTTTGCTGTCATTTCCTTGAGGGAACAAAGGTGTCTCTGGGTTTGATGCAATCGGCAGATTTCACCGCTATGTCTAACATGCTGCTGCTCCTGCTCCTTTTCGCTGCCTCTTACTCAACAGGCTTTGCACAGACAAGTAAGAGGCTAACTTTATAGACGAATACAGAAACATTTTTACAGAAGTGCCACTGGACATTGAGTCTAACTTATGATATTCATTGTTTATTTTAACTGTTTACTCAGTGGCCAGTGTGACGGACACGTCTCCAACAACTACTTTTACAACTTCACTTCCTGTGCTTCCCAAGGATAAAGACGGTCAGTGGGACTTTAACCATTTGAACTTTAAACTTTAGTAGCACTTTAACTCAAGTTAAACATATTGCACATTATGAAGGATTGTAATAATCTTTTTTTTTTATTACTGTCGGGCTCAATTCAGCTTTTTTTTTTTTTTTAAGGATTAGACAAATCATTCACTTAAGAATTATCTTTAGATGCTTTTTTACTTTTTTTTTTACTGCTTTGTGTCTCACAGGTCTGATCATCCTTCAGGCTCTAGTTAGAGCCACACAGGAGCTGAACGCAACTTCAATAGATCCGATTTTAGACCAGGTAAAACTCCACATTACAGCCTGTCTATGAATTTACAATGAATAAAGGAAATCCTAATTTAATAAACTGTATTTCCAGATTTCTCAAATGATCCAAAAAATCCAACCAGATGCTATATTCAATCTGACTCTAAAGTCCTTCACTATCGTCTAAGCTCCTGCTTGTAACCCAAATGCCAGCCAGCATTGTTTTCGTCCTCCGTAATCATCAGGCTTCTTATCTGTAAACCTGTTTAACTGCACTTAAATCTAAACAGTTCTTAGGAATTTAAACTATAAGCTTCTTGTGTGGTCGGCTTCATTGTTTATTATTAGTACTTGAAACTTATGTGAAACATGTGAAACATGTTTATCTAGATCTTCATATCTTGTCTATGTGTAGCTACATACTGTATATTTTACTATAAATAAAAAATATACCACAATGCAATTTGTCAATTGGTGTAACCGATTATTTCAAAGTATAACCTATATTTTGTGTAAAAAAAATATATAAAAACATTTTTTAAAAAGGAAATATGGAGTAAAATACAGTAATTATGTTTAGCAATGTCATCAAAACGTTTGAACAATGTATTCATATTTTGAACAATTTTATCAAGAAAACACCAATTTTTCCCTAGATTCTGGAAAACGCATATTAATGCATATTAATTTAATTTAATTCTAAAAGAAATTTTGGTGGAAATGTCATCATTTGCATGATACCATCGTAGATGCAAAATTTTGATGTTGACACATGCTATGCTTGTATTTTTCAAAAGGTTTTGGGAGATTTTAATATTTTTGTCGTGCACCCGTTTTGTCACTGACCCTTTAACCGTTGTGCCAGTAGAGGGCAGCAACAGCTTAACAAACTGCGTTGCGTCTATGGTCTATATCCCATGGATCCATGCTGTGTCCCCATCAATGACTGTAAAAGACCCTTTTACAGTCATTGGTCCCCATGAAAACAATATGGCGGCCTCACAATCGTTTAAAGTTAGTTTTTAGTGTTAGAAAGTGTAAGAAGTGTGTGAAATAGAATACGGTAAAGAACACAAATGTGTGTGTGGGTTCCCGGGGGTCAGTCCAGGAATTGAAGGGGAGGGGAGTCACCGGTTCTGAGCTACGCGTCATCTTTTCTCTGGGCTGGGTCTGGCCACAATCCTTTGTCCACATCACAAGATACGTTTTCTCTTGCCGAACAGTCAAGCAGTGATTGGAATTAGTGTTTAACTTTGCACAAGTGAGGAGTGTGTGTGTGACCTGGTGTAGCGAAAGTGTGGCATTTTGATTGGTTGTGTTTAGAAAAGGAAAGCAAGTCACTTCCTGTTAGATTTTTCTGTTTTAGGCAGAGAATTGTGTGTAGTATTTTGAAAAAAAGTTTTTATGCAATTGAGTCAAAGACTGAGAAATAGCATATGGTTTTGGAGATTTGGTGTGTACTTTTGTACTTTGAATGAGAGGTTTCCAAAATTATGTGACATGAAAAGATTTTGTGTGTAAGCAGTTGAAAAAAACTGTAAGAAGCCAAATGCTATAGTCAACGCCTCAAATTACGCCAGAATGAAACAATTATTTAAGTAGAAGTAAAAACAGTCAGGCTTTAAATAAGTTAAGTATTGGTAAAAAAAAATTAAATTAAAAACTACTGATTTAGGCCTATAGGTTTACTGTTGATTAGCCTGGTATACCAGACCGTTTTCCTTTTTTCAAAAGGAGGATGGCAGGGTTGCCAGGTCTCTCAGTCAAATTCCGCCCAACACTCGACTTAAAACCAGCCTAGAACCCCGTGGAATATAATAACACGGGGTTAGCGTGTAGATTTAGGTTTTGATACTGTCATTTAGATTTTATTTTGCCAAATTTGGTCATATCCCGTTTGAACTATATAGCCCTGGCCAAGCACAACCCGTGGACAATTTTTCTCACCCGCGGAAACGCTTTAAAAAAACTGCTCAAACTGGCTACGTCTTTGTCTAGAATAGGAAAAGAGTTAGTAGCGGGTGGCTTGATAACACAAATATATGTCACCCTTGATATCACCAGACCTTAATATCACCTGTGCACAGAAAGGGGGAAAATAAAGTATTTAGAAAAAAACCCAGCTATTGACCCGAATGGACCAATCAGAGAAATAAAGGTAGCTATTGTGGTGGTTTAGGACATCTGATCTTGCACAGCCTGCAGCAGGCCTACAGTTGAGTTCACTACTGAATTGGTTAATCTAACAAAAAGGGAGTTACCGTGTATCATGGTCTCTGGTGATTTGTGGATTTTTTTTAGAGGTTATTGATAAGGTTTGGCAACAAAATGTTCATCAACATATTTTTTGTAGGTTCTTTAAATGTCCTTCAATTTAAGTGTAACAGGTGAACCCGTTTGTCCTTCACAGTAAATCTAATGGGATATAAAGCAGCCTCTGTCAGCATTTGCACTGGCTGCTTCACATGTCTCTGTAAAAAGTGATGGTGAATGTGACCATTCAAGCACAAACACTATAAAGAACCTGTGTTTTACAAACCCGCAGAAAGTAACCCTTTGCACGTCTGTCCTAAAGTGTTTGTCTCAATTCTTTAAAATTTACAATAGATGGACATTTATGCTTTTGTCCAATCTGTCTCTAATGTGGGCTTTGTTAGGACTCTAATAGTTGCCAGCAGACTGATTCCTGATGCTGTGGTCGAGTAAAATTAGTTTGAGTTTGGGGTCTCAGATGCTTCTTTCTTGGTAGAGCTGTCTTTCAGTGGTAGAGCGGTCGTCCTATAACCGGATCAGCATGGTTTAGATCAGGTTACTCCTTTTGGCTTCTGCTGTGCTGCTGGGCACCACACTTGCCATCTCCATCACAGAGCGACCAGCGCAGTGCTAAATCAAATGGTAAGATGCTTATTTGTTAAGTCCATCTGTCAATTTTATAGCCTACATGACATAAGTGTATCTTAATAGTTTACAATAGAATAGAATCTACTTCTCTGAACTTTGTTGAAGTCATTGTTGTATCACATACAGCCACAATCATCATGAAATCCATTCAGAATAATAAATATACAATAAATACAATTAAAACGATTATTATATGGGCGGGTCACTGTTCATTAGTCTGACCAATGTGGGGACAAAGCTGGATAGTGCTCTTTTGGTTCTGAGTGAAAGTGATCTGTATCTGCGTCCTGACGGCAGTGGGCTGTAACAACAAGTGCTCTCAGAGGCTACCTGTCGACCTTTGGACCTAATCCTTTTATTGTAGATGTTCAGTGGTTCTTGTTCCTGTCCAATTATTTCACTGCTGAGTCTGATAATTGTATTTAGCAGATTGCGATGGATGGTACTGAGTGACCTAAACCAGGCTTTAATGTTGAAAGGTTATAAGAATTGACTGATTGACCTGGAGTGTATAAGAAAATATAGTTGTTGCTGACACTTGCAGACGATGTTTTCACTGTTGAGTTGGAATGTGAGTTTGTGGCTCAGTGGAAGAGCGGTCGTCCTTCAACCGTAAGGTAGGCGGTTCAATTCCTGCTCTCCCCACAGTTCATACTGTCGTTGTGTCCTTGGGCAAGACATCTAACCCAGTCATTCCCAAACTGTGGTCCGCGGACCACTAGTGGTCCGTGAGGGTACTGCAGGTGGTCCGTGGAAAGGCAAAATAAAATAATATTTTACCTTCATTTTACCAGGAAATTCCCATAAAAAAAATTAAAAGAATATGTAGGCCTATATTGATATAACATTTGCATTAAATTGTCAAGTTATTGTGCGATTACTAAAATATGCCAGTGGTGTTCGGCCGTGACGTTCAAGTTCAGTGTCGTTATGGATCGGTGGATAGCAACAGGTTCTCTGAAGAGAAAAGAGGCAGCCGTTGTGTGCAGTAAACTTTCTTTTAACAAGCCTGTTGCACACTGATGTGATGACTAGTTATAGTAGTGCTAGTAAGCCTATTTAGAGGTGCGGATTAATTCAGGTAAGACTGTGTGTAGACATTTTATTATGTGTGTTATGAGGTGGTCCGCAAAATGTTTTTATTACAAATAGTGGTCCACACACACAAAAAGTTTGAAAAACCCTGATCTAACCCACCTTGCCTCCAGTGGTGTTCCAGCTGTAACACTGGTAATTAGTAGCTTAATGTAAGTCGCTTTGGATAAAAGCGTCAGCTAAATGAATAAATGTAAAATGTAAATGTGGTTTATTATGTGATGTGTACTATTTGTAATGGGTTAATACTTTGAGAAATCAGTCACATTAGTCAGGGGCGTTAGACAAGGTTTCCGTCACGCTCCAAAGTTGATTATGGCGAAACTACAAGAATCACAAGTTTCACATTAGTCACATTTGGTAGAAACACAGTCAGACAGATGTGTAGCAACAGGGGTAAATATTGTAATCTTCAAGAAACGTTGTCCTGGTCAAATCAAACAGAAAATAGGCAATGTAGTATGTGAGATACACATTTACTTATTGGTACCATCTACTACATATTAGTTACTTGTGTATTAAGACTAATCTTGCTTGTAGTTTCATAGTGTTAACGTTATCTGTGGAGGTTCTCAGTCATCCAGAACTTAGTCCTTCTTTGAAACTCTTTCTTGAGTTGTTTTTGTTGCAAATTTTAAGACAACAATGATTTATTTTTCCAAACATCACTGTTTTTCCTGCCATTATTCAAACAATAGCTCCAATTAAAAGGGTTAGCTAAGTCAGCTTTTGTTGTCATTCTGAGGTTGAGTTGATAAACCCTTCCATTAACGCTACACATTGTCTTAAGGTTGTTCTTTTTGAGCAGTCCACTGTTTGCAAAGTGACTGTAAGTGAAACTCCTCAGCATTGAATATATTATGAATGGTTTGCTCACAAAAGGGAAGTACACACTTTTCTAAAGGCAGTGAGAGCATTCAGAAATTGAATCTACAAAACAAGAAAAACGTCTGTGAAGGTTCTCAGTCATCTGTAGGTTAAAGGTTAAAAGGTTAAAGCAAAGGCATCTGTGTTTTTAAGGTGAAAAAGATTCATCCCTTGTCCAAAAGACTTTCAACTGGTAAGAGAGCTGAGCTTTATCTCTAGAGGGAGGGATTTGACCTGAAACTAACTCTGATTGGACCAGGCTGTTCTGGTCTCATAGTCGTTACCATGAAAGGGCAGTGTGACTTCTGATGTGAGAGTCGTTAAGGTTCAGTAATTCAAGCGTGTTCTAGACTGAAACTGTTTTGATTTAGGTTTCAGAACACTGTTGTAAATAGCTGGCAGGTGATAACAGAGGCCTCCTCCTCTGTTCAGTGAGACAGTCTGGTCTAATCAGAGTAAGTTTCAGGTCAAACCCCTCCTTCTAGTGATATAAACTCAGCTCTCGTATCAGTTGATCTCAGAATTGACAGTCTCTTGGACAAGAGATGAAACGTCTTCACCTTGAAAACTAAGTCCAGATGCCTTTGCTTTAACCTTTTCTTCAAAACAAGAAAACAGTTTGCACAGAAGTTATTGAAATATATAAATTAAACTGTCACATTTTACATACATACAGTACATAATGCCACTTCCTCCATCATCCATCTTGCAAAGTGAAATTTAACTTCATGTTCCTCTTTCAAAGTAAGGTCTTCTGGATGTGCAAGACTTTCTACAAACTAAAAGTATAAAATCCTAAAATGCCATATTGATTTCCTATCTTTCGAGAGTTGCAGATACTTGACCTTTGTGTTGTTCCTCAATGTGTTTTCATGCCGATTCAGCACTTAGACTTCAAGGATACAGAGGCCAACAGCACAAACTACTGCAGCCTGCAGAACCTCGTGGATGGTGACTTGCACTTCCCGTTTAAATGAGAACTGTGCATAATGTGATAAGGCTTATAAAGGATTGTATGAATACTTTCTTTGTTGTCAATGAAGAAGAAAAATGTTTCACTTCCATCAAGGTTTGCAGGAGTTTTAATGGACAATATTAAATGCTTATTGATCTTATGACCTTTGTAATACCTCTTGAATATATACAGTATATAAAAGGTGATAGTTTAGATAGATACAGTAGATGGCAGGTTTAGGCAAAGATTGCTGAGCTTAAACTCCTTTATACATTTATTCATAATACATTGTGAAATCAGACCAGAGACTTTATAGAGATGTTTTGTCTGTTGTGCATTGTGTGAAGTCAGCAAATACATGTTAATTGCTGACTGTTTGTTGCATTAGTGTTAGCAGTGGTATTTTTTATGAAAACGGAAGAAACTGTATTTCTGTATCAGATACTTGCCAAACGACTCTGTTAAGACAAATGTTGAGTCTTTAAGCTTTTGACCTTATTTAAATAACATTCATTATCTCACTCTTTTTCCCAATTTTGTCAGTGGTATTCAAAGCCATAACAAGCTTAACTATATTTGTGTTTGTGAAGGATTGTTTTATTTATTGTTATATTTAAATAACATAGTTGCCTAAAGCAAAGTGCGACCAATCGTGTAAACAGTTTATTTCACCAAAGAACTCCAAAAAACAGCACCCAATTCATTCAAATTCAAGTGCATGTTGTTTCCAGAAGACTGGTGTGTTACTTGAGACAACAACTTGACCAGGCGAAAGCAGTCATCATAGGTATTGGGAGTCTCCTGAGAGCATGGCCATCAACACAATAAATGTCTCCGGTCGAAAGAACAGACCCCAAACCAATGTCCTTTTATGAAAAAAGTGCCGCTCAGTTTTTTTAACTTCGGCTTGTGTTTCCGTCTCAGTGTCAGAGTCAGTCAGGCAGCAGTAGAGCAGCATCTGGGTGTATTTAGTGCCCAGGGCTGTGAGTGATGAGAGAACAACTCAGGTCATTTATAGCTAGACAATGCACATGATAAATATACACTACATAATTACTCATGTGGGAGGATTATTTCACAAAGTAAACAGGGTAATTCACATTTTCACACACACAGACATTTCTATAATCTTTATCTTTCTATAAGAGTAAAAGTTAAAGACATTAAAGTAGTCTCTGGATTTGGTAAAACTCACCATTTAATTTGTGGATGAATTTGGGCTTCCTCTCATCAGGCAGGTAAATGGCCACATAATAGACGGGTATCCCTGACAGAGAAATGCCGATACCAATGAGAGAGTTAATGGTATCCCAGAACAGAGGCACAAAGACCAAGAACAGGCTACAGATGCAGTAGACAATTGGGAAGAACAATGTCAGCTGTGGAGAGAGAGAATGTAAAGTTAGCCAGTGTGTACTGTTTTATATTACTCTTGTGATTAATATGTACAACTGTATAGTTGTCTTAAGTTTACAATTGATATTTTATGAACTCTACAGCACGAATTATAACTCCTGTCCCAATCTCACACCATAAAGTGATATTACTAAAACATCAAAAAAATAAATAAATAAATAATAATAATACAAGCTACTGTAGACTGGCTGTAGTTTATCTTGTCCCCAGAATGACTGAATGTATTTATAGACTAAAGTCAGTAAAAAGCACCTTGATAGGCCTGTGCCGTTCTGGCTGCGTGATGCGGAGGTAGATCAGACCTGCCACAGACAGTCCCACGTAAAGCCAGTAGCTGAAGCTGAAGTAGTTAATGAGCTGAAATACATCCTCCACACAGAGATAGATGAGGCCCATCAGACCCTGCAGAATGGCACTTGTTATTATGGTGCTGTTAGGCTACTTATTTGTTATACTATTACTTATTCTCACGTTAAAGATCAGTGCAGGGATGGGAGTGAAGCGCTCTGCGTGAATCAGACTCAGACTGTTTGGGAGGTGGCCTTGTCTGGCTCCCACAAAAAATAATCTGCATCAAAAATAAACAGAAGCAAATTAACAAAAATGGACCATAACACAAATAGTTCATGATTAAAAAAACTACAGAAGGTTGTTACAGTATATTTAGAATAGTTTACTACTTCCTGTTTACCGTGATGCTGCAATGATGGATGCATTGAGTCCTCCATAGCAGGACATGGCCACTGAAATGGGTATGATCCACTTAAACGGGCCCAGGACAGCATTCCCAAATGTCTGTATGATCACAGTCGCATTTTGTTATTTTAGTTTTGGACATGGCTCACATCATTTTTAACTGGGTTGTTTTCACTTTAGCGGTCATAGGTCAAAGCAAAACAAGTATGTATTTAGCCTCAGGCTTAGCTGTGCATTTGCATTTTGGGGTCTTACCACAGCTACAGCGTCACTGGCCAGCAGAGACGACATGTCCAAAACCACATAGTACGCCACATTAGTCAGGAGGTAGATGATGGTCACTATTGGCATAGAAATGGCAATGGCCAGGGGCAGATTTCTACAAAAAGATTTTAGTTCACAGTTTACACACTAAGAATCCTGTTTTTACTTTATCAGTACCCATGTAATTATTAACTTCGGTCGATACTGTGGTAAAACTGCTGAGAAGGAAGTAGAATTGGGAAAATACACAGGTTGTTGAAATTTATACCTCTCTGGGATTTTGTATCTCCTCAGTTACAAAGTTAAGTGTGTCCCATCCAGAGTAGGAGAACAGCGCTGAATACAGGGCCAGAGCTATGGCCCCAGGGTCAGTGGTCGAGCCTTTGAATGGGTTTTCAAAGCTGTTTGTTTCTCCTATGAAGATATTAATTACACTATATGTTACATTGTTCAATTCAGTTTATGCATCTTATTTATAAAAACCTCACCTGTGAATATATTTATGATTCCTACAACAATGATGAGAAGGAGGGCCAAAACTTTAGCATAAGTGAAGATGTCCTGGACCAATGTCCCCCACTTCACATAAGCACAGTTTATGAAAATAAGCACGCCTGCACAAAGAAAACACAAATTGCACCATGTCATGTCTCATGTGTCGTGTTATGTTTGAGTCATTTTAAAAGAGAGAAAACATTTGATTTGCTTAAATACAGACAAATGTTGTAATGTCAGGAATTAAAGCCAGGTCTAACATATCTTGACTCATGCTGGAGGTCCGACTGCTCTTTAACCTAAATACCACCTCAACCTCTGCAGCACAAAGCCTGGCTGGAAAAAACATGATGTGCTGCAGTCTAACCACAACTAATGCCACCTACTCAAAAGGAGCTCAGCACACTTTTTAACTAAAAATACAATACAAGAATGGAGCACATTTTGTTAAAGAGTCTTGGTTTAGCTCTCACTCCAATGGCCATTACTGTGGTAGTGTTTACTCAGTAATGTGGTAGTCCCAGTATTATGTTTTGGTATTCCCGTCCCCTTTCAATCAAGCAAATGTGGCAATTCAGAAAATACGCTGCCTATGTCTATAAGGGGTTTCCATACACAGATACGCTGTATTTAAATCTAAAAAACTGTATGGAATGTTGGTTAGCTCCACAGTTGTCAGTGTTTGTTTTATTGTACATATTTCAATGAAGTAAAGAAGCTTCATTACCGCTTAGATTTTATGCTTTCAGCACAAACGCGCAAAGAGCTTCAAATTGCTTCTTGCTATTTGACCTGACCTGTGGTGTTGTTTTGAAATGCTGTGTTGCTTACAGAGGCAGGTAGCAGCGATTAGGCGCACGCCGTCATATGGGGGTTGGCAGGTTGGATAGAAAGCCTCCACCAGGTAGTTGGCAAAGGTGAGGGAGATCACGGCCTGGCTAGCTGGCTCGATGAGTAGGATGGACGTCCACAGGCGAATGAAGGCCAGAAAGCCTCCAAATGACTCCAGGATGTAGACATAACTGGCTCCGGATTTGGTGATGGTGGTGCCCAGCTCTGCATAACACAGAGCCCCAAACACAGAAAAGATACCTCCAAGGGCCCAAATGAGCAGTGACAGTCCATAGGAGGCGCTGTACAGCAGGACCCCCTTTGGAGACACAAAGATCCCTGAGCCAATCATGTTGCCCACAATCAGGCAGATGCCATTGATGAGTGAGATCTCCCTCTTCATCTGCATTTTTTCTACTTTTGGGATTTTAAGGTCCTCATCAGATGGAGTCCTTGCACGGGGGCAAATGGTCTGTGACATGACCCCCATCGTGTGCCTCAGATCACCCATCTTCCCAGTAGCACTGATAAAACAAAAATATCCTAACACAAACTAACTCTTCTCATTTGAAGAGTCCACAGCACTGCTTTTCCTGTGGTCTCTCAATGTCTCCCAAATAAAGCTCTGACAACAACTGCAGTGAGGCTTAACAGCACATTTAGTGAACAGTAACTGTACCGTTTCGAGAAGCAGATCCCAAGGTGAGTTTGTCCCTCTTAACACAAAGAATCTGGCTCAGATTGGTGCTGCTCTTGAAACAGGTTTCAATCGAAGTCACATCTGAGAGGAAGCAACAACTTGGTCGATGTTGCAATGCTGGCAACCAAGCACAACCATGGCGAGTGTTTTTCTAAGTACCGGGACAACCACACTCTCGTATTCCCCGATGGGCTATTTTGAGAAACGGCAGCATGCTCCTGCCCCCAGACAGCCTTCAAAAATATAAAGAGAGGGGGGCAAACGTCTATTGGGTAAGTCACAATACAGAAGAATACACTAAAATAAACTATAAGACATTTAAAAGTCTATGCGGTGGCACAGAGACACAACAGAGTGAAAAATAAAAGAATACCAGTATTTATTGAATAAGTTGTTAGAAGAAAAGTTGTACTTCCTGTCAAAAGCTACACATTGACTAAATTATATAAACTTTCTATCTAATGGACTGGTGAAAGTAAATACTTATTGCAAAAATGCACTTAAAAAAATTAATAAAAAAACAAGTAAAATTTTTTTATAAAAGGATGAACTCTATATACAGTACAAAATATGATACAAGTTTGTTACATGTTTCGAAGACCAGATTTGTTGTATTTTGTTTGATGTGTTAAACATTGCATGTACTGTAACTTGTTGAAATTAAATGCAGATTATGAGGCACATTTGTTAAACCAAAGGCAATCCAAAACCAAAGATATGGAAGTATATATATCATGTTTGGCTTTTGATTGAAAAAGGGTACACTAAACATGACTTTCTGTGACTCAGTGTTAACTTCTCTAATCAGATTCAGCGTAACCATTATTTTCACATCCTCTTCTGAAGAGTGTTTACAGCCTACAGGGAACACAATAAAAATTGCTCTGTTGTTAATTTACAGGTAAATTGGAAGCTAAATGTCAAAAGCACTCTGCTGGAGTCTGAGAATCTATTAGAGGAAGTGTAGGCAGTGAGATAATGAGGCCCTGTCTACACGACATTTTCTAGTGTCTATATGCTTTAAAACCTTGTGTTGCATTGTTTTTTTTAATACAATGACATGAATGAAATAAAATAGTAATAATAACTTATAACTAACTATTGTAAATGTTTTCTTAAATGATACTTGTCTGGACTGACAGGGTTATGTGGTTTAGTTAAAAGCCTGGGCATTTGAACTGTACTTTACAGTGCGTTTATCCTAAAGACAGAAAGTAAAATGGATCACTGTTGCTGTGTCAAACAACTGTTAAAGAGTTGTTTTTCTAGATTCCCTGTTACAGCCCATATTGACCTACTCTAACCTAATGTACAATAACAGACAGAGCGTTTTTTTACTTTTTTTAACTGTTTTCCTGTAACATGTCTAGTAACTTCTCACCTCAAGTGAGTCCAGTGTAGTTTTTCGGGATTAGACAAAAAAACATATTGTGCTTGCAATAGATCTTTCAGCAGTATGCTATGAATAAAAACATAGTAATGGTTATTAATGATAGAATAAAATTCAGTCATCGTCTGATTATTCTCTGTGTACAACCTTAAAGTCTGGTTAAAGTGGTTAATCGCAAAAGCACAGATTACAATGGTACCACTATTATATATATATATATATTTTATGCAAAAACTCCACCACTATGTTGCTGTCAATACAGCAAATGTTTGTAGTGTAAACTTGGCACAGTTTCTGATTTGTGGCGGACTGCTAGATGTTCTTGGACCGGGACAGGGACGGTGCACTAGGTCCCACAGTCGAAAGAGTGGCAATTTCGGTGGGATAGGGCTTCAAACCCATTTGCTTGTTGTTGTATAGCTTGCATACAACAACGCAAGAGAAATCTTCATTGTGTCTGTGACAGTAGTCCAGAAGTTTGCGGACCTTTGCGGTACGTGTTAATTGATTCCCCACTAGTTCATAGTCCTCCTGCATGATCATGCCTTGAGAAATAAGGGCATCGAGAGCCTGGTTCAGACACGCCTCGGTCATCTGTGACACAATGTCCTCACGACGATTAGCAATCCACTCTGCAATCGGACCACGCAAAGGAGCAGAGAGGGGCAGCGGAGGTGAGTGATTACCTGTAAAAAAGAGAAGAAGTGATTGTTTAAACTATAGGGGACAAAAATATTTTCAAAAATATTTAGACCTTTATATCCTTGTACCTTGTTGCAGATTCTCCAGCTTGAGCGTAGTTTGATCTAGTTGAGCCTCAAACTCATTGATAGGAATGTTTAATTTCTTTCCACTCATGTATTCGTTTAGATTGTTGGCTGCCTCAGGGTGCTTCAGTGACTGAGGCTGCTCCAGGTGCATGAATGAAGATGGGAGACCCTCTACTCCAAAAAGAGTGATAAATGCATTTAAGTATTCTTAAAGAAAAACATACTCTCTATGGCATGCGATATTGAAAGAGTACTCCAATGTGACAGTGGTATGGATCAGAGTTATATAGACTTTCTACAGTGTGTTGCATTGATACTTTCTGCAAATGTTTCTTTCTGAATGATGACCTTTCATATAGAATGGTCATTTCATTTCTATCAACTTTATTTGTTGTTGTTTTGTAGTTTGTTAATTTGCATGTTATAAATGTAAACCTTTTCCACAAAGCAGCCCAACCATCTTGTACATGTAGTATTACCTTTAGTTGTAGGAGCATTGCTGTTGGTGAGAGAGCGTGGCAGAGACATTTCAGTCTCCTGTGAGGAGCAGGACCCTGAGCCTGAGGTGGAGCTTTCCTAAGGCAAGTCAAACAACATTTTAATTTCCACCAGAGGTTACATACACATTGCTGAAGATTCAGAATCAAGTAAGTGTTTTAAATACTGTTGATATGAATGGGTACTAACCTGCCATGGACTGGGTCTGTCCTTCAACATGTCCATGTCACTCCTCTTCTGACAAGTTGATGGCGGTGCACAAGAACACTCTGTATTTCTCTACATCAACAGTAGAGAGAAAAACAAATATTAGCTCAAATGACATTAAAAAATGCAGTGAAAACATGGAAAACTGGATTTGAACAGGAAATTAGTCTTACTCTTGTGTACAGTACAGTTTTACTAATGTGAAAACATGATGAAACATGAATACAACTGAGAAAAGGAAAGGGAAATTAAGATGAAGTCAGAGCTGGAGGGCAGAGTCATTACTTGTATTGACTTGTATTGTAACAAAAACTTTCCCAGATTACACGTAGCTCTTCTACAAGATCCTACACTTTTCCATTTCTCATACCGCAGAAAAAAGGAACATGTGAACAGAAGTGCTTGCTTACAGTAGTCAATGTATCCTAGCTGGGCTGCTTTAAGGTTGTATGACAAATATGTAAACCCAGAGGAAACCCAGAGCTAATAAACAACAATGATTAAAGGAAGTTCCTTCTAACAATTACTTCTTAGCTGTACAGTATGACATACTGTATGTTAAAACAAAATAATAAGTGAGAATTGTTCTTACTGACCTTTGACCTCTTGATCGCCAACACTGCTTCCAAGAAGTCAATTTCATCAAACTGTCTTATCATTGGCTCCAGCTCAATCAAACAGTCTAACAGACAAAAACATTCACATTAAAGTTATAGACAAAGACAAAATCTGACAAGTTAAAAGAATTGAGGTATATTATTTGGCTTCATCAAAAAAACAGTATATGCTGTGCAATTATGACAAATAGAAACGATCCAGGTTATTGTATACATTACAAGTCTATAGTTCCTAATTTCCTCATTTTTCTAGTTGAGATGAGTGATATGCACTTACCGAGAAAGGAATGGCGCTCATCTGGAATAGCAGTCCAGCCCCTAGTAATTAAACTGATGAGGGTCTCTCTGCTGGGAATATCAGCAGGAAGACTGTCCAAACTAGTGTCAGGACGAGTTCCGCGAATTACACTGAACATGATCTGCATTGGGTTGGTCATCTCTAATTGCAAAAACACACACGGTTCAGTACTTGGTCCATTAAGTCATTACAGTCTTACATAAGTTACAAACTATTGGAGTTACCTTCAAAAGGAATCTTCCTGGACAGCACCTCCCACATAATGATTGCGTAGCTGCAAAGCCAAAAGGACAGGAGTAAAAAATAGAAAAGCAGAAGTTAATGTGACATTATCCTTTCTAGTTGGGTTTCCCCTAAAAAACAGAGAAACTTTTATTTTCCTTTATTGACAAAGGACAGTAGGTTGGCAGGAAACAGGATGAAAGAGGGGCAAATAGATAACCCCAAAAACACTCACAGTTTCACTTTTCCACCCAGAAAAGTCCCATATACATGTATTTGTAATGAATAAACATTTACTTGCTCCCTTTTTGTCACTCACAAACCACACATTTGTTTTGTCCAAAACATGGTTACTGGGTCTAACCTGTACACGTCATGTTTAACATCGGCACGGCGGCTCTTGTTGGCAGGTAATGGTTCGTACTTCTCAGGGGGCATGTAGATCACTGTGCCACCCATCTCTGTGGGCTTGGACCCAGAGCATTTACTCACTGACTGCCGCCACTTTGAAAGTCCAAAGTCAGCAATCTTGAAAGAGAAAAAGTTAAACAGCTACCCTGAGACAAGCGTTCAAGTATTACCAACACATTAAGCTTGTGCTAAACACTGACCTTAACATGATACTCTCCATCCAACAGTATGTTTTGTGTCTTCAGGTCATGATGCAACAGGGGTGGGTTCATGTTGTGAAGGTAATTAACCCCAAGAGCAATCTCATACAATATCCTCAGTCTCAAAGGCCAGGCCAGGAAGCGGTACATTTCCTTCTGTTAAGGTAGAGAAAAATGTCTCACTCTTTGTTCTGACTTGAGCACATGTTTTTATCAGCTTGTATATTGATTTTCAATGTAGCACCACATATGTCATCAATTGTCTTAAAAAAAAAGTTGTGGGATGGCAAAATAAAGGCATAACTATTGTATTAAAATAGTGTGTGGTTATGCAGCAAATCAACTGCTAAAAGGACATCTGCCACAAAAAATATTAAGAAGCGTAATTGTCTTTTTATAACTGATATTATTACAGATATTACTGAATTACTGTATACTTTTACCTTAGATTGTTAATAAACGTACACTGAATAAAGACTGTTGCCCATTCACTACATTAAACAAACAAATATATACAAATACATAATCACTTAGGTACCTCATGGAGGAGCATGTCCAAGGAGCCATTGCTCATGAACTCAGTGACAATGCAGAAAAACTCAGGCTCATTGCAGATGCCAAAGATCTGTATAATGAAGTTAAACCTGGCCTTGTGGAGCACCTCAGCTTCCTTCAGCAGGGTGTTCCTTTCTCTGAAACACAGCCATAAAAGAATTGTTCAGGTGTAATAAGAGAGGAAAAGGGTGACATTTGACATAACATTTGCACAGCTGATGAGGTAAACAGGGCAACAAGGGGAAAAAAGATGCCTCAAAAAGTAAAATTGGTTATATTTTTCTTTAACATTAATCAAGATTTTTAGATTACTTTATTTCTTTAGGACAGCGTACAATAAGCCGGAGCAGAGATTCTTGTAGATTATAGCTTAACAGCTAATTTCCATCTGTAGTCCTACTGTATAGTGTACATGTATTTGGTGGTAGGGGAAACCAGAGCACCCGGAGGAAACCTACTCAGACACAGGGAGAACATATAAACTCCACACAGAAAGGCCATGCCCTGGATGGGAATCGAACACAGGACCTTCTTGCTGTGAGGCCTGCCAGTAGTCATTACAAGGTTACCTGCAGTCTCATTAAGAACTCTTTCAAAATTATGAAATATGAATATCAGTTAAAGTGTCAATGTTTTAACTCACTGGAACAATCAATGCAGTTACTTCTGAATGTTACTCACTTTGTTAATTTATATTATTAATTTAATTTTAATTTTGTGATTTATTATGGCCAAACATTGTGCAATGCGTTAATTTTCGCTTCAAACCTTTAAAATCTTGGAACACTGGCCTATTTAAGGAATCAGGGATCTCTTCAAACAGGCCTACGTAAAACTTTCACTTTGTTGTTCCAAACCCGCGAGTGCACAAAGTGAAGCAAGTCAAAAAAAACATTCCACATGGTCTACTACGGCACAGTGACCAGCCAAACTCCGGCTGAATATCAGGCTGGAGTGGGGCCACGGTTACTTTCCCAAAATCGGATCACGCCTACCTCTCGCCAAACGGAGCGTCCAGCTTGAGACACTTGATGGCCACTGTGGTTCTCCAGTCCGAGTGCTGTGCCTTGAAGACGGTGCCGAAGCCGCCTCTGCTCAGGTAGTACAGGTCCGTGAGCTTCTGGTACGGGATCACCGGCAAAGTGCTCACCAGACTGCCCAGGTTAAGGCAACACGTAGCCGCCTGCGGCTCCATAGCGGTCTATAAGCTTCTGGTGACAGTAGCTAGGAATTTATCATCAACTAAACCCGTCTGAGAAAGCAGGACTGCCCCTTTTGGGAAACAATACGGAAGTGCTCCTTCATTCAGCAAACGTTACATGCCTTAATGTCAGTTCCTGCTAACAAGCTAAGCTAACAGTGTAAGGAGAAGACTGCTATACACGAAAACACGGTTAATAAAAGAAGTCATTCCAATTTATTCTCTTTTACAGAGTATGTGTACTATGCTGTACCTGACTACCCCCCGGGCAGCTGTCACCAGCGGGGTTAGCGCCAGAGGCAGCAGGAGACAAGCGCCGCTGTTAAAGCAGGTGGGTTTGTTGTGGCTAATGACGTTTGTAGAGATACGTTCAGGTCCGTGGGATTTTATATTTACCGTTCAAAAGGTTTATTGGGACTGTTCTATCAAAAAACTTTAACTTGTTTCCTGCCGTGACTGTTTATTATTTTAAGGGACATTCACCTATTCCAGTGAGAAACTAAAACTTGATGGATTTATGCAAACCTCTAAAAGTGGTTTCACTTTCTCTTGTGTCAGTGCTATTTCCCCCAAAGCACTCATCTGAGCATAAACGCTAATCCAACATCATCACATGCTGGAATTTCCCAAGTGTGGGGTTTCCAGTGACCACACAGATCAGCTCATGGTGACATTAGATTTTACACTGACAGCCTCATATAAATAGATAAGTAGGAAGATATGAGAGAGCGGTGATGGTTGCATCACTTTTTGCATTTTCTTGAATTTCTCAGAGACTGTTTGTGTTGGAAAGACACAATTTTAATACATTACAGCCACATCTGTCTGCTATCTAGCCACACTGTTGTAACATGTGTATATATAATATTATACCTACAATTTGGACTTCAATAAACAAAGTCAAACGTTGCAACTGACACTAAGGGACGGTTGCAACAGTGCCCAGGGATGATTGCAAAATGTATTTAAATGCTATAAAATTATTATTAGGCATAATTCTGCATATTTTTTGTTTATTTGTGAACCAGAAAGTTTGTTACTTAATCAACTGTAAATCAACTGTATATAGTTCAAGAAAAAAGTAACAAACCTGTTTTTTAAAAAGTGCATAATGACATTAAAATAACACTGTGCATATGTCTATATTAAAAAACTCACACTCAACTCAAACTGATCTGACAAAAGACAAACTGAGCACAAGGAAGAAAAACTGAGCACAGAGAGGACAAACAGAACTAAACATACTTAATAAAACATGGTCTTTATTAATGTATAAAATTGCAATTTTGTTATGTTGTGGCAAGCTTTAGCCTAATACATACAGTAGTGTAGGACTAAGGTTAACTTTCCATATCGTAGACTGTGTATTTCAACCCATATGTGCAAAACTATAATCTATAGTTTAACTGTATTTTTACAGAAAAGACAATGTTATGTATTATATATATATATATATATATATATATATATATATATATATATATATATATATATATATATATATATATATATATATATATATATATATTACATTTTTTATTACTTTGATAAACACATTTTACTTAAGTTGGTCTAATATTTTATGTGACAATAGCTTCTCTATAATGTTTTAATAATAACATATGGCCTTCTCAAGAGTTCAAAGGCAGGGCTGTTATTTATAGGCTTCTCAGCAGAATGTCCTGGCATGACATCTGTTTGTTTTGTTCTCTTGTAAAATTCCCTTGTAATTTGAAACGTCTGTAGACAAGTGGGTGTTAACAAATCACTAACCACACAGGTGACTGCTGTCTGGCATGGATATATGTTAAGTGTTTTGAGTAGAATAAGAGCAAGAGTAGAAAAAACACTTTCCTTACTTCCTGGAGCAAATGCTAAAGTGAACCATGCAGCGAGACAATGATGTCCCCTTGTGTTCCTGTCCCTTTTCCAGTGAAATGGACAGAGGAGTGGTTGTCTGGTGCAGAAAGCCCTTCCTTGGTTGAATGTGTGTCTCCATCGTGGGGAAAAGAAGTTCCCTAGAAGATAAATCCAGAACGTCTGTGTTGCATGATTCATCATCAGTGCTGCAGGAGGGGTTCCTCAGGGACAGCTGGGGGGCACCTGACCACCCCAACACTTCGGGGTCACAAGATTCTCAAGAGAGTAGTCCAAACCTTATTATAATAAATCTAGAGGAGGAGTCACAGTTTGAGCTATAGCTGGCTATCAGAGGCTTTAGGTCATTGGACTTTGTCATAAAGATGTCATAAGACTTTGTGAATAAGTAAATCAGTTATTGTCATGTGTAAGTACTGTATGTAACCATGGCAAATAAAAAGTAAATAATAGAAGTTGTGAGTTTCAATATTTCATTAATTTATGTAAAATTTGTGCATCTCGTGAACACCTTTGTATTACTGTGCCTCCTAGGTTTGACTGGCAGTCAGCGAGAGAGTTGGGTTATTTTCAGAAGATACACAGACTTTTGTAGTTTTAATTTAGTGCACCATAGAAACGGTCCAAACCTTTTTAGTGTTACTGGCAATGTTTCAAGTTGCATTACAATAGGTCTTACAACAACAATTCAACAACATTTGTCTAATAATTTCTCACTGCAGATTAAAGAGCTGTTTCACGGCACTTGTTTGTTCCTTGGTTTAAAAATAACTATGAGGAAGACTTTTTGGAATCAAGGCAAACTGGACTACCAAGGTTTCTTGGACACTTGGCATTACACAATAAATACAAAGATTAGTCTGTTAAACTTGCACTATGCCTTGTTTTAATCTAATTTTGTGTGTTTGTCAGTGAAGCTGTCAGACTTTTCCTGTGTTTGATAGCTTGGATGAAGTTCAAATGAGTTTACGTTCTGTATTTACAAAATAAAAGAAAATAAAAAATAGTTCTTGCTAAGTTGAGACAGCTGTCTATATTTGTTGGCTGTTGTTTTGAGAACAGGCGTTTTGTGAGACTCTGGAGAAAACAAACCATCTTCTCCAAAGGGAGCTGTCAGAAAAACAGAGAGAAGTGGATGCTTTGAAGAGAACTGTGGAGAAGAGACAGAACCACATGGAGCTCCTGATGAAGAAAGTCAAGACAGAATAAGAAATGACATGTAAAATAATGGTGCTGTTATGATCCCTTTTCCCCCACACAGGTTTCTGTGCCATACTAATACTGTAGCGACTCTAAGTAAAGTGAGAACCTCAAAAATTATCATAAGACACATAGAAAACACTCATCTGAGTACATACAGTAAAGGCCATTGCTAAAAGTGAAGCTAATCTTGCCTCTTCACCTCCAAGGCACGTGTTCACCTTTAAAGTAAATGTATGTGACTTTAGTTTTTAAATGTGGCCAGCAGGAGGCAGTCTGGAGGAAGTTTACAGAGAGGAGACCCTGCACCTGAAGAGAAAAGGAACTTCGTGTTCTTTTCTCAATGCACCCAAGGGCGCCATGTGTCAGGATGAGATATTTTTCTTGAATAAAGGGAGAAGTGGGATGAACCTTTGTGTGTTATGGTGTAAATCTGTTCTCACAGTTTAATGTTTAGGCAAAGGCTTTTCTAAAAACATGTTAACATGTTCTATCAGGTGGGGTAAATTTCATATGGGAGCTGGTTTGTGTAAAGGTAACTGCTCCTCAGACGCTCATTCCTTGAGCATATGAAGCTCAAACATAAACCTGTCTGCAACCGGCCTGTGTTGCAAGTTTACAGCATATTTAGGTTGGTCGATATTATTAAACAGAACATCCTTCTTGTTTCACGTTTAGTTTGAACCACTGTTGATCTGGCCCTTTTTGTCTATTTCTCAAGGTGTCTGCTCATCTTTTTTTCTTTTTTTTTACACTATCCCTCAACAGACAGCTGCATTATGACGAAACATGCAGCTGTGAATACATTAAAACAGTGTCTCTGGCTCTTCCAGTGAAGTGTGTCTGTATGGGTCAATTTTTAATGATGGTCACTTGGAGGAGTCTCTTGTATTCTTTTCCATCTCTTCCATCTTCAATAAACACCACAATAGGAGTGTTGTTTGAGTATTTCTGAATGGGGATTCATGTTAGAAGGAATTTCATAATGTCCTCAAAAGGCTTTTTCACAAAATATAAGAGAAGTTTAAAGTGTGACCTTTGTGAAACAGGGCTATGTCTGTGAGTTTAAGGTAAGGTATGTGTATGCAGATTCAAAGACAGAGGCTAGGCATGGTCTAGTTATGGTCCTGAAAGTCTGGCACAGTGCTGGGTGTCTGTAAAAAATAATGTGTAAGTAAAAGGCTAGATAACACTTTAAATGGAGTGAAATTAATCAGTTGATTGAATAGAATGGGTAAATCTCTTTTTTTTCTTTTAAATTTTCTGTTACTATATATATTGACCTTTCAAAAGTTATTTGTTGTCATATTTTTGTCACTGACTAAGACCATTAATACTGACAACCTGAAGATAATTTAAGGACTGATCAAAAATACTTTTGAGATGTATGCACTATAATCCTGATGGTTAGCCAAGATTAAGAGAAACCTTTCGACTAATTAGATGAGGAACAGCAATGTGCAATAGTTTTGACACAGACTACTTCCCGTTCTTGCGCTCTCTTGCTTTACATCACTTTGTATCCCTTTGACCACAAAACTTGGTGGGGTTCCCATGTTAGGGGAGCAAACACCTTGACAGAAACTGACTGATGGTCTATTTTAACTTCTGCTATTGTTCCATTAGACTGGAAAGGCCCTCTATTATCATAGAAAAATGTTTTGTTACTGTAAAGCCATCCTTTGAATTTTCTTTTGAAAGGACTGTACGTCATCATATCACTGGCACATGTTACATACTGACAGATACTCATACTCAATTGTTGGGTTTTACTGAAAAAGCTGTCAATACACTCAACTGTCAATGGCAATGTTGATTAAGTTTCTAGCTTTCATCTGATAAAACATCTTGCTTAACTAGTATGAAGAATGAACACATTGTGAGCCCAAGAAGAAAAATGTAAAAAGTCAGGGGAAAGATAGTGGAAGTACCTCAAATCCCCCCTGATGAAAGCAAAAGTTTCGGGATCCTAGGATTTATGAAAAATGAAAGCAAACTTTTAAACAACCATCTTATACATACATCTTGATATACATTACATTTTTAAGAGGTTCTCTACATGTTAAGACAAGTGTATTTGCTGTGCAATTTTTTTTATATATTTCAGGGGAGGAAATTGCTGGTAGCTATATGAGGATGAACAAGTTTTGTTTAAAGTAATGTTGATCTCAAGTAGCTCAGGCATGATTGTTGAGATTGTTGAACAAATGCAGTTTTGGTGCAACAAATTTTGTGTTATAAGTCTGGTTTGTGTAATACTTTTCTTGTCTAAATATTTTGGGTACTCCAGATCTTTTAAATAAGAAGTTGACATTTATTTAGTCAGTTTATTTTGACTCAAATGCAAAGATTATTAAAATCAATAAATAGGTAATCTGAAAACAATCTGAACAATGTCATTTTATGAGCTGTTTGGTGCAGCAACAGTTCTGTCTGTAAAGAAACCAGTCCTACAGCAATTTTAAGATTTTTTTTTTATTATTTTTTTTTTTTGGTGTCTGCTTTCTTTCCAAAAATGGGATTGTATCCTACGTCATAGCCTACTGATAACCATCTCATGCAATATCTACCACTTTCCAAATTAAATTTAAGATCTTTAGCGATAAAACAGAATTGGATGACTCTTTTGTTAAGTAATTTAAAACTGGTGGAGGAAGTACTCAATTCCTCTATTTAGGTAAAAGTACAGATAAAGAGGAAGAAATGTACTCAAGTAAAGGCGAATGTATTGCATTAAAATTCTTACCTAAGTGAAAGTATCTGGTGAGGAGCCATCAGTCCCAGTACTGTCCAGGTTTTACACTCTTCCTCTCACATTGTGACAGTAAGCACACATAAAAATATCAGTTTTTCATCCAATCCTTCAGTGGCTAAGGATCTTATTAATTCATTATGCTATCAAAATCCGACTGTATGTGTCTATTTAATAGATCACAGACAGAGGCAAAAACTACTCATTCATGTGTGCTTTGTAAAACTACAGGTTTAAGTTAACATTTATGTAATACTTCAATATTTAATGTAAGATACTGCACATTTACAACAATTTATAAATGAAATTAACTTGTACTTGAATGTAGTGGAGTAGAAAGAACAGATATTTGCTCTAAAATGTAATGAATTAAAAGTCAAAAGTTTGCACCCCCTTGTCCACTATTTTTGTTAAATTCCACCATTGGAAACAACTGTTATTAATATGTAGCTAGCCTACTAAAAATAAAACAGATCATTAAGGCTTTTAGAGTAAGGCGCTAGGGTAGATGCCTTTATTTTAAAGCTTTTTTGTAATTTTTCACGATTCAAATGTTATTTCTTGTTGTTTAATTAATGATATAATCTATCCAGTTTTACAAAAACCCTAGACCATTCATCGAAACAAGGCAGAAGACAAAAAGAAAGCAAGCCATAGCTGCGGTGTGGTAACCATAGCAACAGCAGAACTGAAGCGCATTCGGTAAAGGTAGAGGCAATGGTAGTGGCTTATGGCTGCTTTAACATTTGGGAAACACAATATTAAATGTTAATATACTCTGATCTTAATATATCTTTTAGTAGTATTGTAACTTGATTTTTTTGCTATTGAATCTTTACAACTTGTATTATAAATATGTTGCATCCATACTGATTCATTTCTTTCATAAGAGTGTGTTGCTATGGTAGCCGGTGTACATCTTCTGCCTCGTGGCTTCACGACGTGTGGGCGGCGCGTCGAGGTCTTTGTCGGGGGTCGTCTCGGGAGTTTATTAATAAGGTTACAGACTCAAAAAGAACACTGGAAGGAGCTACTCAAGCTTTTACTGCGGAAGGAAGAGGTGTGCCAGTGTCCCTTTATTACAGACATAGGCTACTCAGTGCACCTCGTGTTTTGAACAGTCCTTTACCAGAATGAGAAACGCAGCGGGAAAACACTTGTTGTGCCTTCTCCTACTCGTCTTCCCTCTGTCCTGGGCAGAATACACGAAAAAAGACCCTAGGACGACTGAAATTGACACAGGTAAGCCCTTTTCAAGCATGGCACAGAGTAGCCTACTTTGACAATTAGTAACACAAGCATTTAGCCTATGTTGTGTTAATGTCGATGTAGGCTAGGCTATGTGATTTTTTTCTTTTGGAATTATAAATGTTTCTGATCCGACAAGCTAAAGATAATGGTGCTGTTAATGTTTTTCTGCTTAGAGTTTTCTTCAACTGATAAGCCAAATATTAGGACAACATTCTGAATGCCAGGCACATGTGATCAAGATGACAATTTTGACTGCACTTTAAAAAATAAATAAACAGGTGTTTGACACATATATTTAGAGGAGGAAGAGCTTTGTTTTAATTTGTTTTCTGGTTAAAAACCTCTAGTTCAAGTATCTGTCAAAATGCAGCATGAAGGGGTGAAGTGTGGTAGCCATCAATCATGAGGGAAGATTCAAGATGAATGTTTGGTTGGTTTCTTTAAACCTGTGTCCAGACACAAATTTAAGGATGTAGAAGATGCCAGCTTCTCACACTGATTAGAAGGTCAACTGTTAGGAAGCAGTGATGGTGATGTTTCTGTTGGAGAACTATTCATTCTATATATACATTTTATTGACCATCGATATGGGACCCAGAGACAGGACACTCAACACAGTGGAGCATTGAATAACCAGTCTCCGGGTCCCGTATCGATGGTCAATAAACTTTTCCTGCCTAAGACATCCAAAACATCTCCGGCCTGTCTTTTCTCTTCTCCGCAGCTCTGAGGGCAAATCAAATAAAACAGTAATAAAGCAGTTTCTGCCAGTCAACAAAGACTTATCTTGAGATAATTGATTTTTTTTGTATAGGTTTTTAGGTAAAAGCCCACATTCCTCACTGCAGACTGAAACCTTCCGTCAGCCTGGTTATGTCAGAGTTCTGTCTATTAAAAGAAGGCTTTCTAAAGGACACAATATCTTTATTGCAAAGAACCGTTTGTTCATGAGACAGAGATTCCCACTGTGCCAACCTCAATATAATTGTACTGCTCAAATGGACCAAGGGGCCCCAGGGTTGGTGTCTGGATCCCGAAGGAGTCTTGGGCCTCGGCTGAGGACGGTGGGAGATTGTTGTGTAGAAACCTTTTAAATCAGACTGTGTAAAAAAAGTACACGTAGTCCTAATTCATTCCTAATTTTAGTCCTGGACGGGTATAGTCTTGGTTAAGTTTTGACTAGTGGAAGTTAACCCAGAGCCTTGTATTTCTTTGTTTTATAATACAACTCACCTACAATGATGTTTTTAGAAATATTTGTTTAATAACATAAATATATGTAGGACCTGTATATATTGTATTTATATTGTCTTGGCTTTTATAACACTGTCTGTAGGGGTTTTGCTGTACATTTGACTGCATTTAATTCTGTTTTAAAGAAAGGCTGGACATGGCATAAACAGGCTTTAAGGAGGCAGGAGTTTTTTTTTGCATATGCCAGAGGTGAAAGCACAGGCTTTTTTTGTTTATTTTAGATGTTTTTATCATGGCTAATTTTACCTGTGAACTTAAAGGGAATGTATTGTCAGATAACATGTATAAATATGAATAACATCAGGTATTAATATACGTCACTGATATGCGTCATGTCTGAACAATGAACAAAATAAAGTACACATAAAGTCATTCTTTGTTCTTAAAAATCACTGATGTTGATATACACAGTAAATCTCAAATTACTGTGGTTTAAAAGATGCTCTCAAGTATTGGTGTGCAAATACAAAAGGGTTTGTCTAAGTTAAAAAGAGAAGTTCTCATTATGAATGGAAACAAACAAGAGAAGACCGTAGCTGGCCTTACTTTGACAAAAAGATCTGATTTAAGCAAGACTTTTTGATCTGAAGCTCTGAATAAACTACTCTCGCAGTTTTTTCCAAATATTTCTTCTTTTCCCATCACAATACTGTACAGAATAAAGAAAACAGTGCAGCAGTGTGTGTTCACAATGGGGCAATACTAATGTATGCTCAGTGGATGTGGAGCTTGAAAGTATCCACCAGAGAGGCATGAACACAGCCTCACTCATTTCATTTACACCAGATATGGCTCAGTTCTTTGACTCATTGAAAGACCAACTGTGTAAAACCCAAACTGGCCATTAAGTTAAAACTACTTCCAACAAATATTGTAACATGTCCTTGCCCTCAGTGTCTAAAATGTAAATTGTTAATTTGAACTGTTTTTGTTTTATTTTTTAACAACCTTTAGTTTTTGGCCCTATTTTAGTCTTTGTGTGATGGACATGTTATTTTTCATCAAAAATGTGGTCCAGTCACATTTTGGGGTGGTCTGGACCACATGAAGCAATGCTCTTTTTGCCGTCTACTGGACTAAAATCCTAAAACAGATGTATATATACACCTTCACATGCCAGTGATTTTATATTAAATTAAGCACATTGCATAAGCTGTCTTTGTCCATTCATGCCTGAAAGGTTTGCAAAACCAGATGAGATTTATTCTGTATACACAAAGAAGGCGAGCGGGTCCTTTGGGAGGAAAAAGTCAACCATCTCCTCGTGTAGATTTCTTTACATTTGACAGATTAGCCATGTGCATTGGCGTCTCCAAGGTTTAAAAATAACACATCTGATGTGGAGTTGCAAACAGGGATCATGTAACATGTGGTCATTGGAGTGGCATTAGTTAGTGCCAAGTGTAAACTGACGTGCTTCAATGTTCTTAGGTTTGTAATGTCTTTCTCTGGTAAGTATTTTATTTTTGCTTGGTCCA